>JAOQMR010000003.1:21880219-21893336 GCA_027563865.1 Erythroxylum pelleterianum | reverse complement strand
CTTTCTTTATTTATTCATAAAGTCTGTACACAACTTTGTACAAAACGCGCTAAAGGCGATTGCCTTTAGGGCACTACTCTAACACTTAAGGTGGGGGAAACAATGCAAGAAATAACGTGGGAGTTAAGGGTGTGAGGGTGAATGCACATGAGGAAGGAGATGGGGATGTTGATGTTGAGTGGGGAAGAGAGTATGATTGGGTTACAGAAGATGTTGGGAGAGCCCGATGGGGAAATACGTGACCTAGGGGTGCATGTAAAATAAGCCTCATAATTTTCACATTTTTATTGCCACCGACTTACAGGTACTAAGATAAAATTATTCAACTTGAAGTTTATAATTTTCGTTTGATGATTTCGTGAGACAAGCTCAAAATTTCATTCATTTTATCTTCCAATTTTGAAATATAATTACAATTCTATCTTGCATACCTTGTAAAATAATAGAAGTATTTAACGCCATTGAAAATAAACATACTCAATATGAAGATTAAAGAAACGACGTCTAAAATTTCGTTAGAGTAGTAAATACACCATTTTTTGAAAGTATTAAGAATTTGGTCAAAAATCTTCCTTAAAATTTTGATAATTATTTGGAAAAGCTTAAAAGACTTCGCCAAAATTTGAATCCCAACCAAAGAAAAAGTTTCAACTATTTTTGAGTTATAAGGATTGGTGTTCAAATTTGGTATAATTTGAATGACAACTATTTCGACAATATTGGAGTAAAAGATTCAATGACTTTGGCTCTTGTTATACCTTGGTTTCTATAAATCCTTATTGCTACCAACTCAAAGAGGTAGAATTACCTATTCTAACTCCTTAAGGTACATGAACAAATTCCTTTTCAAAATATTGATTAGTAGTCTTCTTTCATAAATTTCGATTGTTTGTAGTGAGCCAATCCTTGTCTCGTCTTATTGCTTCTCCAACTTGACTTACATTAATGCAGAATTATTGCATAAAGTTTCTTTTCAAAAGAAACCATTTGTCTATTTGTCATGTAGATCAAAATAGGTCTATTTAACATGCTAAAGATTGGGTGAATTATACATTAAATTTAGGATTTTAATTAATTTTGCAATATTGATTAAAACTATAAATTATAGAAATCAAATATACAAAGTTTTAGTTTAGTAAAAATATAACCATTATCACTTACATTCTCTTGATTCTTTATCAAACTAATTAAAGCAAACCAAGAAAATAAACTTGTGATATTCATCCAATCTCAAATGTTAATGGAGGAAAGGAGAAGTAAAAGGCCAATAATAAAAAACAAAACAAAAGGTTCCAAAAGATTACGAACAATTACAATCAAATATGGAGCCTAATTAAAGCTATACATAGACAATCTTCATGAATTTCAAAACACGCTAGGAATATTTTTAATACAATTTGCAATTGTTACTAGAATCAGACTTTTTAAAAAGAAAAGGTTAGGAAAATTTAACAGTAGAAATATTCCTTTCCCAACAATTATTGATCAATTCTTTCTTTTCTTTTCATTTTTGATCATATAAACATTCTTTATTCCTTTATTTGTAGACTTCAAATGATATTCAACAAAAAGGAAGACATGAAGAAAAAAGCAAGAAGGAACTAAAGAAGAAATAAACAAATACAAGAACAAGAAAGAATGTAGGAAGAAAAAACAAAGAAAGAATCAAGAAAAAAGAACAGTAAATAAGAACAAATAAAATATAGATATAACCTAATTTTTGAACAAAAACTCTGATACCAAACTAATTTGAATCCTAAGAGTAAAACCTTGAACCTAACATTTATAATCAGGCAATAAGGAAGCTAAAACCAAATTAAGGATAGAACTCTTTGATCTAATGATTATATAATCATGAACCAAAGGTATAAAAGAATTTTGACTTGTTGTTTTGAAAACTAATTAAAATTCATAATTTGATAGCTTGATAAGTTTTAAAAGTTCTTTGAAGAACCAAAGACAAAACTCTTACAATTGTATTAATAGTCAAAGATGTAGTGCCCCCTTACCTTAGGATATACACCGAGACGCCTGTAGGACATTCCATTACATATCCTATGATAATGGTGTGCTACGTTCAATCACTACATTTACTTAATGTGGCATCATATATCTTTATTCTTTTATGAATGTCATTAAGAAAGTCACAATATTTTAAAACCCAAAATTTCCTCTTTTCATTTCATAAAAATCGAAGATCTACAATATGTATTTCAACATTCCCTACATGTACATTATCATAGCCTAATACAAAAGTGCTACATGAAAGAGGAAATATACAAATTCTATCTAATCTGTTCAAAGCCCAGCTGACCGACCTTTGAGCCATGACTTCTCTTCCCAAATCACAAGTCTACACTGCTTGTAGAGTCTCTCAGTAGCTAGAGTCGTCTCTCGGTCCTGAAAAGTCCACATTGTAATTTTGGTGAGTTTTGCGAACTCAATGAGGTAACCATCATCGATGGTTCACCCAATTCATGCAACACGTCATTACATATAACATATATTTCACAACTTTGCATAATTGATCACATATCACATTTTCACTTAAGAGTAGACAATTTTACGTTTCAATCAATCAAATATACTTAACAAAATGTATATGAGATGCTCATGTGACTCTTTTCCAATTATTACGTTGTTGTGACCGAGTGCTTAAACTGTCTCGTATCCATTGTGGATACCAAGCTCATTTATACTGTCCCTTATCCATTGGGGATACAGGGCTCATTTTACATAGTGAGCCTTTAGCTCTTAATCCCATTTGGAGCTTTACGCTCGTTTTCGGTGGCTACTCAAGTCATAACTCTCATTATCTGATCATGCATTCATGTATGGAATGCATCTCTCATAATCAATCATATCATGAAACATTTAGTTAGTCACATTCACATACAAGTAGCACTTCGATTTCTCATTCACATATCACAATCATCGGACCTTCATTGTCCCGAATCAACACAATCAAATCAAAATCACTTGATAATTCAAGTATAATAAAATCAAAAAATTAATTGAGTGAGACCGTCTAAGTTACTCACTGGTTGCTCCTGAAGCTACTGCTTGGAAGTTCCGGCAACGTCTAGAGGTTGACGTTCCAGTTGCTCCTCTATAACAAGCAATTATACACATATCACAATTTGGCACAGTTGTAAGTGTTTAAAAATGCACATGTATGTATATGAAATATGCACAATGAATGTTCATGACAATCCCGGGTATTTATCCATTAATTTCGTCACAAAATCAAACCCATATCAAGACTCACCTAAGTATAATTTATACTTAGGTTTATACCTCAATAAAATCATTAAAATCACAATTCATAACTCATTGAATCGCCTTCAGATTTTTCCCAAAAACTGACTTTCGGGTCTACTGTTCGGGATCATTTAGACAATGAAAATGTTGTAATTTGGTCATACTCTCTTAAATTTCTTCCTCTAACTATCCTTTAGACAATCTTTCTCATCTCAGACCATCATCTTACAACTATTCTTCAACTTTAGTTTCATTCTTTTGGTCATCTCTAAAAACACTCACATATTCACATATATGCATATACCCACAGTGAAGAGAAACAGAGCGTATAAAAAAATCATCTTTTATAAATTTCTACACTAATTCATATACATTTTCATTGTTCTATCAACTCCAAAATCATTTCTACGCTATCTTATAACATTTTTTTATTATCACAACCAAAAATCCACAGATCCACATTTTCATTTTTTATTCACAGTGAACATGAAAAATGTCTATTTTTCTCTTATTCATGACAGGATAATAAATCACCATTTTTGTTTCATAAAATAACAACTCTAAAGGATTAACAAGATACTCACTTGATAAAACTCCAAAATCTTCAAAACTCCAAGAAGCCCTAACTCTCATGCACCCACGTACATCATCTTGAAGGTGGTTTAGGTTAGGTTTTTCTTGAGGAAAAAGAAATAGATAACGAAGTTGGAGTAGAAAAAGGTAGATGAAAGCAAGATATAACTTTACTGAAGGTTTCGGTGAATCAAAAGTCCATGAAGGAAAAAGCTTGCAGAAGATAGTTTTGAAGAAAATACTAAGTCAAAAAGTAACTTAGTCTTTCAAGTATAAAAGAAACATGAAATGGGTCTGTTAAGTCAAGAAGACTTCACTTCTTCTATTGATTTTGATGAAAGTCAAATAATAATAATAATAGAAGTGTGTGAACTGTTTTGATGAATTTGTTAAGTACGTAGATAAATATATGTGGCACAATTCATCAAATCAAGACGATACTTAAGTAAAAGCTGAATAAGATGAAGTGTCTAAAATGGATCAGACGAAGTGATTAAGTCACAGATGGATCAGACGAAGTGCTTAGGTCACAGATGGATTAGACGAATTGCTTAAGTCACAAATAGATCAGACGAAGTGCTTAAGTAACAGATGGATTAGACGAAGTGCTTAAGTCACAGATGGATCAGACGAAGTGATTCAGTCAAAGGTGAATCCGACGAATTCATGAAATTAATAATTTATTTATTAGTTTAATAATCATGAAATTAGATCAAAATTAATTCATGAAATTGATAATTTATTAATTAATTTATATGAAACATACAATTAATTAATTATTCTTTGTATATAAAAAGTATTTAACATATTTTCAATCATTTAAAAATAAGGTTTAATATATAATTAAATCATGTGATATATAATTAAATCATTTAATATATGTAATTAAGTTTAAAAAATTAAATCATTGTTGTCATTAGGAAATAATATTACAAATATTAATCATATCTTATGGGTGGCATATACACATTCAACATCTTATCTTATGGATAGTTAAATACATAATAGAAATAGTATGTGAATTTATGAGAGAATACTCATTACTCAATATAATGTGAAATTGTAAGTGTTTAAATCATTTTTGCGATGTGTAATATTATAGAGAAAAGACATTTTTTTTTCACCATGAACAACTCCTAGAGCTAGTCTTCAATCCGTAGTGCCTTACAATCTAAAGAAGTAGTTTAGAATGTAGACATGACAATAACTGGATGGTGATATAATTTAGGTGTATTGATACGAACAAGGCCAAGATAAGGCAACGAAACCCTTTGCATGTGCTAGTTGAACCAATAACCTGAGCTCATGCTAAGAGAATTAAGGAGTTGATGGCAGAGTTGATTTAGGAGATTCAAATGAAGAGTTCGAGTGGCAAACCGAAGGAGGAGGTGTCCAAT
The DNA here is from genome assembly GCA_027563865.1 of Erythroxylum pelleterianum. NCBI lineage: Eukaryota > Viridiplantae > Streptophyta > Magnoliopsida > Malpighiales > Erythroxylaceae > Erythroxylum > Erythroxylum pelleterianum. The sequence goes on along the minus strand of JAOQMR010000003.1, from coordinate 21,888,105 downwards.
TACCTTAATTGGACCATTATAGCAAGCATGGACTAAGCGCAAGAACAAATTTGGCAGAGAATTGAGTTCCAAAGGAAAATTATCCCAAAAATTATTGCTTTGTCAATTTTGGCAAAAGAATCGAGCTTCAAAGGAAATTATCCCAAATACTGCTCTTTGAATTAAGTTTCCTATTTAGTTTTTAGACCATTTTTAATTAATTATTTTCATTAATTTAGATATTTACCCTATATGTCTAAGCATACACCTATAATCTAAATACCATTTTCCATTGTAAGGGAAGACGCTTCCTTTTTGATTAGAAATTGAAACAATTCTCTTATAAGTTTATGAGTTTATCGCTCTCAAGTCTTACGTTCGTTTCAAACACTTCCGAACTTATCGAAGGCATGATCATCCTTCATGGTGTTCAACTCTCGAGGGTTCTTCAAACAACATTTTTCTAAGTCTAAGGTTTCATATACCTTAGGTTCTCAAGTCATGTTTACTGGGTCTTGGAGATTTTTCAATCTATCTACTGGACGTTATCCTTCTTGGTGATATTAATCCGTGTATTTTTCCGAGTTAGTTGATATCAGAGCCAATTTCTAACCTTCAGTGAGCTATCTTTCTTGTTTGTCCTTTTATTGTATTTCCAAATTGAAATCCCAACCTCTAATTCTTGAATTGATCCTTCTTGTCCTTCCTATAATATTACCCCAATTGTTGAATTAGACAAGTGCTGTCATTGCTTGATTAAGTTTGTTGAGTTTGAAGATCGAACTAAGAAGTGAGGACACTAACAGGTAACAAGCAAAGTGTGTGAGAATAGTATCAGATAAAATCCGTTGAGCGTAAACACGAGTGAATTTTTTTTATCACGGGAGGAAATTAGCACACTTACACTTATGACTGATAACACAAGTAATAATACCAGACTATTGTAGCAAAACTAAGCTTTATTAACTCAAATACAACAATTGCAAGAGATGGTAAGAGGATTGGTTGTGTCATTGACAGAATAGGATAATCAATCGGCTAGGATTGAGGGTGGAAGAGTAGCACCCCAACGTGGGGGAAACAACGCGAGAAATAACGTGGGAGTTAAGGGTGTGAGGGTGAATGCACAAGAGGAAGGAGATGGGGATGTTGATGTTGAGTGTGGAAGAGAGTATGATTGGGTTACAAAAGATGTTGGGAAAGCTCGATAGGGAAATAAGTGACCTAGGGGTGCATGTAAAGGTCGAGGAGAGTTGGATGGTGATCTGGGGAGCGTTAAATTAAATCTACCCACATTCTTGAGTAAGACTATGTTAGAGAAGTGCTCTAAAGGCAATCACCTTTAACACTTATTTTACAAATCATTTTATGATTAATAAAGACAAATTTCATTATTTTAATATTCATATGTTTATGGATTTGATGTTGATCTTAAATTGATTTACTGAAGTCCTTGATACAAAACATAGCATGGAGGAAATCATGATGAGATCATGATAATGAGATTCCTATCAAGTGTAATTATGTTAGTATTTAAACTTTCTCTAGTCATAGGATTAATGAGATGTGATATCATTAATCCAGATAGACTAGCACATATTATACTCCTTGATTAGATCAAGCAGTAGATCTCATAAGCGGTAAACATGAGTTGTTTAGAGTTAACATATGGATGCTTACTAAAGGTAGTAAGTACATTGGACTAACCTACTATGAGACAATCATATAGATATTCTATTCCAGTGTTAATGATAGTCTCATCATAGCAATGGTGCAAGTATCATTTGACTTGAGGTGCTCAAGGATATCTTGGATACTGATGTTGTGTTTTGACTCCATTCATCAGTGCCTTTCATGTGTTACTCATAGGGTAGTGATTGGGTACAGCTTGAGGTATTTGGAGGTAATTGAGTAGCAAATAAAGGATTCACCACTCCTGATAGAAGGAGATGATATTCACGACCTCTTGTCAGGGTCATTACTCGGAAGTCTCTGGCCAAAGCAGATATGTGTCATGAAGAGATCTTCAATGATACATAGAGTAATGAGATCCTCAGGACAAGATCTAATATCACTTGGACTAGAAGTGACGTAGTTAGTCTAGTGGGAGTTGACACTTTTGACCATACTCTGAACCAAGTGGGGTATAAATGGTGAAAGGTTAAATTGCATGACAACATTGCATATAGAAGGGTTTGTAGTCAAACTACTAACTTTCCAGTCAATTAGGGGTTATAATGTGTTGCTGGATACCGCTCTTGACTTATTTGAATTAAGTGTTAATTCAAGTGGCTAATATAACTGGGAACCTAAGGGGTCATACAAATAGGAGTTCGAAAGGATGAGTAAAATGGTCTTGAATGGTGATTCAAAATATGAAAGAGTGTTTCAGGATTGTATCGTAATGTGATCATGGTAGAAAACGTTGCATAGAATGGATTAGAAACAAGTGTTGTTGCCTGCCAATTGGGCCATTAACTTCCCAAACTTCTATTATTGCATGCTATTCATGGTTATTAACTTCCCATAACTTCCATTAATGCATGCTATTCATGACCATTAACGTTCCATAACTCTCCATTAGTGATGGGGTTATGGAAAGGCCAAATGGTGTAGAAAATAGAGATGACTTTCATGCATCTTGTGTAAGATACAAGTGAAAGAAATGTTCTTTCTTACACACACACTCTTTTTCTCTCTAATTCTTACAAGAGTTCTTGTCTTTGCTAGCACAAATAAAGAATTCTAGCTATCTCCTAGTGAGATTTCATCCTTCTATCTTCGTGTGGACTTTTATTAGAGACGGTCTACGTTGATTGTTATGGTTTATGACAACCTAGTGCAGAGAAGATTAAAGAACAAAAAAGATCGTCGGAAAGGTATGTAAACAACTTACATTTCATGTTTTTGTTTTCGATATCTATATGCATGAGTAGATATGGTGTTTAAGGTTCCACTTTATTTTCCGCTGCATATATTTGATATATATTATGTATGAGATGTATGATCGAAACCTTACAGTGGTATCAGAGCCATCTTGTGGCTTGTTAGATGTAGAATACATGACATGTGAAAACTGTTTTCATGGTTATGACAGTTTAGAGTCCAGTAATGTTTTGTTTTAAATAATTACAGAAAAATGGTTCTCACGATTTTCTTACACCAATCTGTTCATAAGATGTATGTAAATGATTTAGTATGATTGAAAATATTTTTAATGAGATTAAAATATTTAATTTGAAATTTACAAGAACATGTATGAAATCTATTTTTTTGCTGGGCATGTGATGTCTATTGGCTAAAGTGATGAAGTTATGCATGATTTTTTGTATGTTTATATTTTGTTTTTAGAACCTTAAAAATATTTTTATCTAAAAAATGTGTTAATTTGATGTTTGATGCATGATTAAATGATTTTGTTCGAAATTAAATTTCCAAAAACATTTTAGAAGGCCTATTTGTCATTTTTGGTGTCTTATCGGAGTCTCGATGATCATAATAATTTTTGTGTGATTCCTATATTATTTTTATCATCATAAAATGACCTAGAGAAGCTTGGAATGATGATTTGATGTTCTGGAAATTTTAGAAAATTGTAGAAATTAATTTTGAATTAATTTTAGTAGAGTAATAGTTTTTTAGTAAGATAGAAAAATTGACATGTGACAAAATTGAAGTTGTTTAATTTTGCACATCAAATAATTATTCTAAAGGTAAATTAATTATGAATTAATTTCTGGAATTAGGCATTCCTGTTAATTAGATTAATATTAATTCCAAATGAAATAACATACAATAGTAATTTTTAGCCAAGTTAGTAAAAGGAAGATAGTAAACCTGAGTGTTGGATTGGGCTTATATCCAAGTGTTGGATTGGGCTTTCACGTTAGGATCCATAAGATGTTATAATCAAAATGATGTCTTTACATATATGCATTGAGAATGCATGTTTAGGAGAATGTGTGGGTTTGCATGATGGATGGTTATGAGCTTAGGCCCAATTTGATTGGGTAGTCTATATCATGCCATGTAGTTATAGTAACTATATATGTGTGTGTGTGTGTGTATATATATATATATATATATAGGAGAATGTGTGGGCATGCATGATGGATGGTTATGGGCTTAGGCCCAATTTGATTGGGTGGTCCATATCATGTCATGTAGTTATTATAGTAATTATATGTGTGTGTGTGTGTGTGTGTGTGTGTGTGTGTGTATGAGTTATATGTTTAAGACCATCTAAGTTAGATGAGACCTCAGTCAAACCCCTCACTTAGAATATTAAAACTAACGCCTTCTTTTAATATGGTAAGAATCAAAGTCCTTTTAAAGTTAAGGTTGTTGGGCAAACCTAAACTCGCTTTACACAGATATGTTCAAATCATAGAAATAGGATTTTCATATTAATAGGTCAATTTTAACTAGAAGCGTTGGTTTGTTGGACAAACTCAAGATCAACATGGATAGAGGTGAAGTTAGGTAGTGTATATTAGATGTACACGTGTTAAGAGTTGATAGCCTAATGAGTGTGCATGCATGAATAGTTGATAGCGATAGATTCGATAGTCGCATTGGAGATGCAATTGGTATGATCGATACCTACCAGTTGAACTAAAGTGGCTTGTTGGGCAAACCCAAAGTCATTCTTAGGAATATTGGACATTGACCCACTAGGAGAATTTCTCTATGAATTCTCTCGGATTTATATTGAGGGTTATGAATTCGTCAAAATAGTGGGAGCCATAATATGTGTTATTAAAGTCCTTATAGGCATGCATTTAAGTACATTCTAATTTTTCTCTTTTTGAAGAAAGGTTGCTATTGCCCGAGTCAACACCATGAGTACTAATGTGAATCTAAGATCATTGATGGAAGCTAACATGTTGACTGGACCAAACTTCCTTGACTGGCTCAGGAACTTGAGAATAGTTCTCAAGTCCGAGCAGCTTAGTTATGTCTTGGAAGAACTACTTCCCGATCCCTTGCTGCTGATGTTTCTGATGATGATCGAAGAGCATATAGGAAGCATCTCTATGACAGTGAGATGACTAGTTGTATTATGCTAGCCACTATGTCACCGGAGTTGCTCATACCATAGTCTATCATCTTAGGGATGCTCATACCATAGTCTATCATCTTAGGGAGCTTTTTGATGACCAAGCAAGGTCCAAAAGGTTTGAGGCTTCACGATTTCTCTTCTGCTCCAAGATGGTTGAGGGGAAATCTCCAGTGCAGTACGCACTGAAGATGAATGTCTACATCGAGCGGTTGGCCTCCTTGGTTTTTGTTTGGATCAAGAATTAAATATTGACTTAATTATGACAAGTTTAACTGATAGTTACTCACAATTTGTGCTTAACTATCGGATGAACAATATATCCAACACAATTCCCGAGCTGTTCAACAGGCTCAAGGCAGTTGAGCCATCTATCTGCAAGGGCAAGGTTATGATATAGTGGACTCTTCTGGTTTGAAGAAAAAGAGTCAAAAGAAGATGAAGTCCACAGGGCATAAGGGAGGTGTCAAGAAAGCAAATAAGACTGCCTCGAAGGGAGCTTTCTTCCACTGTGGCAAGGATGGCTATTGGAAGAGAAAATATAAGGCCTATCTGGAGTCCTTGAAGCAGAAGAAGGCATCTGATGACTTTTAGACCTAATAAATACTGATGTATGTGGTTCAATGGCCATACATGCCAAAGGTGGTTTCGTATACTTCATTACCTTTACCGATGATCATTATCGATATGGGTATGTGTATCTTAAGAGATACAAGTCTGAAGCCTTTTAAAGGTTCAAAGAATTCAAAAATGAAGTTAAGAAACAACTTGGGAGAAGTATTAAATCACTTTGATCGGATCGAGGTGGTGAATACTTAAGCCAAGAGTTTTTAGATTATCTCAGGGATAATGGAATATTGTTCTAGTGGACTCCACCTTACACGCCACAACACAATGGTGTGGCTGAGAGGAGAAACTGAACCTTGTTAGATATGGTGAGGTCTATAATGGGTTAGCGAATTACCAACATCCTTTTGGGGGTATGCACTCGAAACTTTTGTTTATGTATTAAACAGATTCCCATCCAAGTTAGTTGATGTTGCCCTGTATAAGATATGGACTAACAAGAAACCCTATCTTTCTCATATGAAAGTTTGGAATTGTCCTGCTTATGTGAAGCAGATTCAGTCAGATGAGCTTGAAGCTAAATTTGGCAAGTGTCTGTTTGTAGGATATTCTAAGAAAACTATAGGATATCAGTTCTACCATGTTTTGGAATAAAAGGTTTTTGTGTCAAAACATGTTGTAGTCAGTCTAGTGGACTAGATGTGACGTAGTCAATTGACACTTTGACCATACTCTGAACCAAGTGGGGTATAGATGGTGAAAGGAAAAATTGCATGGCAACATTGTGTATGGAAGGGTTCGCAGTCAAATCACTGACGTTCTGGTCAATTGAAGATCATGATGTGTTGCTAGATACCACTCTTGACTTACTTGAATATAATCATAAAATTAGATCATTTTCCTATTTAGTCTTTAGACCATTTTTAATTAATTAATTTCATTAATTTAGATATTTACCCTATATGGCTAGGCATACTCTTATACTATAAATACCATTTTTCATTGTAAGGGAAGACACTTCCCTTTTGATTAGAAATTGAAAATATTCTCTTATGAGTTTGTGAGTTTATCTCTCTTAAGTCTTACGTTTGTTTTGAACACTTAAGGACTTATCGAAGGCATGATCATCCTTCGTGGCTTTCAACTCTCAAGGGTTCTTCAAACAACATCTTTCTGGGTCAAAGGTTTCATATGTATTAGGTTCTCAAGTCGTGTTTGCTGTGTCTTAAATATTTTCCGATTTAACTACTGGACGTTAGCTTTCTTGGTGATCGGTGTATTTTTCTGTGTTACGTATCATTCAATGCTACCAAATCTTATTATTACCAACTTGTGGTGGATGTTATTGCCTCTTACACTTTAGGATATAAGGCTCCTTCAATTGATGACTATAGAGGTAAACATCTAAGCAGCTCTGTTTATGAAATAAAAAGTTAATTGGTTGGAAGAAAAATGACTTGGGCAACTTAAGGATGTTCAATCATGTGTGATGGTTGAACAAATAGAATAATAAACCTATTATCAAGTTTTTAGTTTATTATGCTAAAAGACAATGTTTTAAAAGGAATTTATTGCCTTAATAACCCTGTGTTATTCAAAAGTTGCTAAAAAAACTTTGACATATAAAAATTAGCAAAAATAACCCTGAGTTGAAATTTTATTAACTCACAGCCCCTTAAGCAAATCTGGTCAACAAATGGACTTGAAAATTCTATTTTTCCCTTACACTTAATCTATGTTGTGGTTTCTTTTTCAGTTTTTTAAATGGTGGCTATCGACCTCCTGCCGAGAGAGGAACCACTGGGTGAAGAAGGGCACGCCGTCGGTGAGGAACCCAGCAGGCCGGCAGCAACAGTCGTAGTCGGTGGCGCAAGGACGTCCGATGGGTGTGGAGCCTCCGACGATGCAGCAGCGGCGTTCAACGGTGCAGGGTGAGGAGGCGACGTGTCCAGCTACGGGTTCGACAAAACCCTTCGGATTCCACCTGGGAGTTCGACGTCGCTAGTGATGCAAACGTCGGCAGTCTCCCCTCCGAAAGGTAAGCAATGTTGAAAGGATGGCTGAGAGAAGTGAGGATTTTTGGGTGTGTCAGGTGAAGGGGCGAGGAGATGGGTATGGTCGACGGTGGGAATGGAGGTGGATCTGCGATGGTGGGACAAATGAGGGGAGAAATTCCTGGTGAGGTGTGATAGATCAGGAGAAGTGGAAGCTTTTTGGGGAGGTTGCAAAGCAATCGGATCATTGTGATGTTGAAGAAGAGGGTTGATCGGAGTTGGGGTGG
>JAOQMR010000003.1:21788710-21817162 GCA_027563865.1 Erythroxylum pelleterianum | reverse complement strand
TTTGCCAAATCCTAAGTGGGAGCTTAGGTAGAGGACGTAGGACTTAGCTCCGAACCTCTATAAAATCAGTGTTTGCTTTTCTTCCCTATCTCTTGCATCTTAACTTACATAATTTATTTTTGTGTGATTTAACTTCTGATTTTTGTTGTAGAAAATTTCAAAAATTTTAAAGATCTATTTAACCCCCCCTTCTAGATCGTTTACATACTCAACCATAGATGTTATTCGTGTTGAAGACCGGTGTAAAGGTAGGTAGTATACATTGGATGTCATGGAACGACGATCCACCACCAACATTAGGAAGAGATAAAGTTGAGAAAGTGGTGAAAAGGCTAATGAGTGGTGGCGAAGAGGTGGCAGAGATGAGGAAAAGATGTTGAGAGCTTGTAAAATAACAGAAGTTGGTATTTACATGTTATTGTAGCATAATTGAAACTAATACTTTAATTCATCAACTTAGTTTTCTTTCACTTTTGCGAGACTTGTTTTAGGAAGGCGTGAAGGTGATAGTTTTTTCGTTGATTTCTATTTTTAAAGACCTTTTAATGAAAATGTCAACAATAAATCAAAAGCAAATCAAGCAACAGATATAAAAACAAACATAAGAAATAGATACGAAAACAAATAGGAAATGATACGAACACAAACAAGAAACGAATATACCCGGAGAAATCACATCATAAAAATGTTAAAGATGAAGAAGACAATGAAATTGGTGCAGAGAAACAAATCTTGATTTGTTTTTGTGAAAGAAAATACCTTTTTTAAAATACGTAAAAGTATCCTTTTTACGTTTTCATAAAATTGTTTCCGTTTTCTTATTTTTAAAAACAAAAAATGAAAACAATTTCAACCAAACACGTTTTCAGAATTTGTTTCATTTTTTACGAATACAACAACAAAAAACCAAAAACAAGGGAATTAAACAACCCTTAAACTAAGAATGAAATCTAATAATGTTTTATGCAGGGTAATGTTTTCCTTTTGTTTGTTGAAAAATACTTTAGATAACGAGAAATATTGATTTTGTTTGTGGTTATCAACTTTTTTCAATAACAACTTATGATTAGTATATATGAAAATATCTTAGCTAACCTTTTTCATACTTCTTTCAACTTTCAATAATTATGGTATTAAAATTCATTTGACTATATAATAGTAATGAATGTTGTGAAATGATGGGTCCTTGCTCACGCGTTGATTTAAACCAAAGGTTAAAGAAAAAATTTACAAAGATATCTTGATGTGTAGAATATCTATGTCAATCAATTTCGTTTATCTTAATTAACTATACCTAAGCACTAATATGGTTTGAGCATGAATTGGAGTGCTTTTACTTATTTCAAATTACTACAAATAAGTAATTGCTTCATAAGACAAGAACTTATTATAACACATAAAAAGGGATAATAATCCTTTTGTCGATTCCATCCTAATATAGGAAAATACAGATAATGCCCCTCAATGGTTTCGCAAAGAATGTCAAAGGAGCATTTTTAGAATTCATTTGCTCTAGTGATCATATGCCTCCAGATCCATACCATTTTTCCATCATCTTTGTATCTCACCTTCCACAATCCAAACTTTTCACAATGTCTTTTTAGTTACAAATATGTGATCCCCTAAGAAACCAACCACTCTTGTTATCATGCTCTATGATCTTGTTGAACATCCCATTACGTTAGTCTAGTCTCACTTTTGGTTTTGGTAGTGGTGTATCAACTCTACAACAATACTAGGCTAAAAATTTACACTTCTAATAGGTTGCAACATATGGTCATATAATACTATGAATTAGGCCTTCTTATAGTAGTCATTTATAAATGCCTCCACCTTTTGATTGGAATGGTGAGTAGCACTTATAACATGTTTACAAGGGTATTCATATAGATTCTATACCCTACAATTACAATATTGGTGTTTACTAATCCTTATAGTATGTTTGTCATCACCTTTTGATACTTTATATGCCTTATCTCCATTTTATACTATTCTCCATTACATTGTATCTTTCTTATTCTTCTCCAATTTCTTCATAATGGTGGAACATCTGACTTCCAAGCATATACAAATTATTTTCATATCTACATGCCTCTTCATTATCATGATTTTAATTTTTTTAAGCTTGCTTATAATTTGTTTATCTTTTGCTAGTAGGTTTTGCTCATATTATTATCAAAAATTAGGTATTTATTCAAAATACTAGTAGCATCTTGTCCACCTCTTCTTAGGATATTCAAACAATATTGAACCACATCCAAGTTTTTTTTATCCAATCTTTTTAATTGGTCGTTTAAATCATCTATATACGATGACTATGCATAATACCAAAATTACTCTAGCAAACCCTTTCCATTCTAGTTCTCATGACAATTATGGCATGTTTCTAACACATATTCGTTGAATGACATTTGGCAGTGTCTCTGTTACAACCTTCACTAATCCTTAGAATAATACAAAATTAGTTAATATAAGAGAAATTGTATTCTAATTAATTAGAAATATATGAAGAATAAGATAATCCTTCATCACTACCTATAAATCATTGTTCTCTACCTCTACAATAACCCAAGCCAATGGATACATCCCTCCATCACCATCCTTCCTAATTGCACTCAATAACTAGCCTTGGAATTCTATCTTCACAAAGTGACCATTAATACTAAAACTTAGCCTTAAATGCCTCCATTCTCTTTTTATGGCATTAAGGAAAATGTATAATCTTTTGAACTATAAAAAGAGATAAAGAAGTGTGAATAAAAATGTATAAGCTTACAATAGTTGTTTGATTATATGCATAAATGTAATTTTATATACCTTAATTAGACGTATCTTTATTCCTTGCTAGTTGTAACTCCACTCTTGAACCAAGATTACAAATCGTCAACTTATGTACATATCCTCATAGCTTGGCTTATTCATTCACAAAATTACTTGTTCTCTCTTTTTCTTAATCTTTTTTTAGTGCATTACACATATTTGATTTAACAAATGTATTAAGTTTCTCTCTATAATCTTTAACCATTTTTTCTGTTAAGATATTAGGCTTCACAAGAATTCTTTCCCTAAAATGTATCATAAGGAACTTTAGCTAAAACCACTTTAGGTTTGTTAGTAGTGAAATAACTATAATCAGGATTATATGTCTTCACTTTGAAACACCATTCGTTCTTGTCACAACCAACATATAACTCCCATAGGCATCCTTAAATACACTCAATTCTAATTTAATAGCTTCCACTCTTCTTCAACCTAAGATTTTACCATGTTCATATTGCATAATCCAAAATAGAATCTTTAATTTTTCTATTGTTCCAAACTCTATCCACAATCTCCAATGTGGTACCATATCCATTGAATTATGCCTAATACTTGTACTTGGTCTTTACTATGGTTCACCAAGCTTTTCTTCACTTGGGTATTCATCATTCCTAATAAAACTACCATAATTAGTTGAATCAATTTTAAATGGTTAGTGATCATTAGGAATATCAACTTATATAAACCCGTAATCATGGTCCTTATCATCTTCATCGTCTAGGTCTTGATCAACTCCTTCACTAAATTCTTCATCCATATGTTCACCATCAAAATAATCCACCCTAACACCACAAATTTCCTCTTCACCTTCACTATCTCCATCCTTTCCTCTAATTATAGGTAATATCTCAAAATCTGGGATTGAGATATCTAATACTTGGGTTATATGAACATCAACCATTTGATGAATTTTCATAAGGTTAATAAACCTGAGATAACTTTGATTTGATTATGTAAAATATCAACAACTCACTAAATTTTAATTAGGGTACATTGTAACATACTTTGTAAACTTGAAGGTATTTACTCCTTCCTCATATCACATATTTGCTTATTTCTAACATAATTATGGTCTACTTTGTTTCTATCAAGATAAAATTTAAGAAGAATTTAATGTTGTTGTCCCTTTCTCTTAGCTAGTTTATCCTAGAGGAATGTTTATAGAACAATTCTAAATTAGAGAGAGATCTAAGGTAGGCTTATTTTTTAAGATTTTCTTCATATTTTAAGGCTTGGTTTGAAGGATCAATAAGAAGATTGATTTAAATAGAAGCCAATTTGGTTTTAGAAAATTAACTAGATGTTTATATTCCTAATTGATTCCTTGTCAATTCTATTCTTGTTTAGAAAGTTTAGTCTTTATAATCATAGTGTACATTAGAGTGCTAGTAGTTGGGGAATTCCAGGCTTTTTGACTTTAAGAGAAATAGGGTGATTAGTTATAAAGTCTAGAAATTTAAAAGGAGAATTCCTTTTTAGTAGGGCAACTAATGAAAGTAACTTATGTAAGGAAATGATATGAGATGCTTGGTAAACTAAAGTGAGCTAAAGTTAAGGGGAAGAAGACTATCATTTGGGATTAATAAGGGCTTTGTCATTTTTTTAATAATAGAAAGGCTACTAGATTGTTTTTTTCTTTATGTTAGGAAGAAGACAATGAAATTAAGATCAATTAGGTTGTAAGTATAAAGAGTGGAAGTAAGATCCAACATTCCTAAGGACTAATAAAGATCAAAGGTAGAAGACTATGTCAAGTAGAGGATGGTGTAAAACTCCCAAAACAAGATAGGTTTTGCTAAAGGTGTTATAGCTTTTTCAAAAAAAAAAAATAGAAAGGTGTTATAGCTTAGGTGAGTAAGGGATTTTTGAAGGTATTTTTTTAAAGAAAAGAGTTGGTGGATACATAGACTATTATAATGAGCAAATATGTTTTGGAGGAAAGGTTGTCAACTTCTAAGTGAATAAACTGGTCTAAGGAATAGGTAATAGGATAGTGAAAGGATTCAAGGTTCCAAGCTATCATGATATGCCTACTATAAGCTTGAATGAGTTTATTGGTAGTGGGCCACTTCCTAAAAGTGTTTTAATCAATTTTATTATAGTTATGGTTCTTCACCCTAGTCTTTATAAGACTGATAAAATATGGCTTATAAGTCCTAAGAAGATTTTTTAACTCCTAATTATTTGGATGGTTAGTTAATGCTCGTTACATTCCATGTAAGGATAGATATGGTTAGAGGTCTAAAGTGGAAGGAATAATGTAATTTATTATGGACAATAGTGGATTTTATCTTAGACTTTCTCCTTTTCTCATACCTTTACCTAGAGAATCAAGGTTAAAAAGATAAAATATTGATGCTAAGTCAAAATTAGTGGAGTTTTCTTGCATAGGAATCCTGATTGTCATATGTCTAAGATCATTCCTATTGATTAAATGACTCAACTTGCTCTAGTTATCAAACCCAAGCCACGTTGACTCGCCATCTCCAATTATTTTCTTCATCGACCGGTATGTTTGGTGTCTCAATCTCAATCTCAACATTTGCTTAAAACTCCACGAATTTTCCTAGTTTAATCTAATTACCATAAACTTTTCTCCTTCATATAGTACTTATTAATCCACTTAAACCATCGGGTCTCCTTATCCTTGAATATCCTCTTTGTAAGCAGTACTTGTTGTATAGACATAAACGATGAATCCCTAAACCCCCTCCTCCTTAGCAAAATATAATTCGTCTCATTTCACTTTGGCCCCCTTGAGCTTCCAATTTTCCCAGCCCATATAAATTGAGTAATATACCTTTCAATCTCCTTTGTAACCTACTTAGGTAGCAATAAATGAGAATTACAGTGCATACTAACATTCCTTAACACTGTAGATATCAGCTGCAATCTTCCAACAAAAGACAACCACTTATTTTTCAGGAATTTATCCTGGTTTTGTATTTTTTCTACTAGGAGCAGACAGTCTATATATTTTGGTTTGTTCGTGGTAATTGAAATTCCTAAATATCTTAATAGAGGTCGTGGATTTGGATTTTTGTCAGTCTGCTTAACTCTTCCACATTTTTTATATCTGAAGAAACATACATACAACTTTTTAGAAAGTTAATATTCAACATCTTACTGAATTCCTTAAGGATCCTCATCATTATATTTAGAGAATATGCATCAACTTCATACACCAAAAGTAGATCATCTGCGAACATCAAATGATTTAGTTTCAACACTTCGCATCTGTGATGAAATTTAAACCTCAAATTCTTAATAGTGAGGGCTACCAACATTCTAGAGAAGATTTCAATGGTTAGTGAGAATAGGTGGGGGAAAGGGGGTCCCCCTGCTTAATAACTTTAAAGTTCTTAAAGAATTTTGTAGGACTTCCATTGAGTAGTAAGCTGAACTTTGCTGATGAAATGCATTCTTCTATCCACTCCTTGAAAATTTCTAGGAATCCAAAAGCTTAAAGACTATTAATGATCAATTCCTATTTAATTGTATCAAAGGCTTTAAAAAATCAACCTTAATGTAGCAGCTTTCGATGGCCTTCTTAAAAGTTTATTCCCTCATCAACTCTTAAATGATCAAGATGTTATCCCTAGTGCTCCTTCCCTGAATAAAAGTGCCTTGGGAAATACTAATAAGAGGCTCTATGTATTTCTTCAATCTATTTGCAATTATATTTGAAATGAGTATTTAAATGGTGTTGCAACAAGATATAGGGAAAAAAATTTCATACTGGTAAGGTTTTGGATTTTTGGGATAAGGCATATGTAAGTTTTGTTGATTTCCCTAAGAAGTTTGCTAACACAGTTGTGACACAAAATCACGTTCATCCTCGTCTTAGTGGTGATTTTTACCTAAAAAATTTAGAAAGGTAGGTAAAACAACACAGAGCCCAACATGGTCTCGTGTTTGAGTCATATTAGGCAGAAAATTAGGGTTTTATAAGTTTAAAAGATAGGTAATGAAAAACACAAGAGAGCTTCTTGACAAATCAGTTTTGGTGCAAAAGAATTACTGAGTAACTAACTTAAGTGGTTGGACATTAAGAGAAATATAGCATTTGCAAAAGAAATATTCCATCAGATTCATAAAGAATTTAAAATATTTAAGAACCATGAGGAATTTTTTCCTTTTTTCATCATTTTTTGTGGTTTTTTCTTTTTCTTTATCACGGACTAATTACGATATAGATCTAGGTAGGTGGACCCTATGATTTGATGTTTTGATTTGATGATTGGATTTAATAATTTTCTGAGGTTTATTCATGTTTTTATATTAAGTTGAATCCAAGAAATGAAAGTTAAAGATGCAATATTTGGATTTATATATTAAGATTGAGAGATAATTTATATGTTTAGATCACAATATGAATCATGAGGGTTGAAGGGGTTTCTTGAGAGATAACTATTTGATCTTCCTAGGTTAAGGTGAAACCTATTGTGAGAATTCGCAAGCAAATTAATGCATTCTTAGGTTATTTTAATTAGAAAGAAATTTTGGTCAATTCAATTTAGGAATAAGGGCTGTATTGCTTGAGAGAGAATATAATTGTAACTTAAGAAATCTTACAAATTTAAAGATCTAAAATTGATCATTAAGAAAAACCTTATTTAATCAAGTTTATTCATTAGCTTTTTTAATCTTGACCATTACTAATTTGTTACTTTATAAACAATTAGTTATTTTTCCTTTAGTTAGTCACTCCTTTATTGGGTTAGGTAATTAAAAGATGATCTTTAAGCTATACTGGAGGAATGATAGATGCATTTGCCTGTGTAATTTCTCTAGTATTGTTCTATGTTTCATTTTATTTATTCATAAAATGATTATATCAAGCATATATACAGTTCAAGTAAGCTTGTTGAAAATTAAAATGAGAATTAAGTCAAGTTGAGAAGAATTAAACACTTTACTTATAATTCAATCCTCATAATCTTTCTTGTAACATTATTTTGGTCATTTTAATATTTAGAAGTTAAATTATTGAATTTTCTTTTACATATAGGGATTATTGGGTTAGGTAACAAAAAGATGGTCTTTAAGCTATATTGGAGGAATGATAGATGCATTTGCCTGTGCAATTTCTCTAGTATTGTGCTGTGCTTCATTTTATTTATTCATAAAATTATCATATCAAGCATATATACAGTTCAAGTAAGCTTGTTGAAAAATAAAATGATAATTAAGTCAAGTTGAGAAGAATTAAACACTTCTCTTATAATTCAATCCTCATAATCTTTCTTGTAACATTATTTTGGCCATTTTAATATTTAGAAGTTAAATTATTGAATTTTCTTTTACATATAAGGATTATTGCATAAATATTTTTTTCAAAAGCAAGAGGAATTTTGTTTAATTTAAAGAAAACCATTTAGTCAAAATTTTATCAAATAAGTTATGTTTTAAATTTTTGAAAGAATAAAGATAGGTATTGTTTGGCACTGTATGTAAGCCTATTCAATGAATGAACATTTTATATCAATTGTGTTATTAACTAGTTGAATGCATTATTCATTTGGTTAGTCAAACATAGGATGCATTTTAGATAAAATGGGGGAGAGGAGTTTAAATGTTTGATTAGGGGGTATGACATTGGTTAGGTATAATGTTAAATAACATATTGTGCCAAGAAATTAGTCGATGTAACAACCTTGTTTGTGCTTTTAACAACTTCTTTGAGTGATTTTGGGTATAAATAGACTACATAGGAGTTATGAGAGAATCTTTAGCATTAAAGGGAGTCTTGAGAAGCAAATAAAAGAGTTTTGTTACATTTACGTATGTGAGAGCATGATATAAATCCTTATTGAATTGTATGATCAAGAAAAGAATTCTTAAATTATATTTAAGCAAGTGAGATATCAATTGAAAGAGCATTTGAATTGTTTAGGATCATATTTCAATTGTGACATAAAAGACGTGTAAAATATTTCTTTTAACTGAAAGAAAAAGAAGTCGTGTAAAATTCCTCTTTATCTAATGGAGCATGCATACATATAAGGCATCTCTTCACCTATTGAAGAAGATAATAATGAATTCTTAAGTGGAACTTAGAAGTGGACATAGACTAAGGGTCATTTAGTTGAATCACTAGAAATTAGTTTTTTTGCTTTCCTACTCTCTTTGATAATTATTTTCATTGCTTTATGATTTTGATATATGAAATTGTTGTAATCATTTATTATACTAGGCTACCCATTCCTTAGTTTTCAAATATCCTAAAAAGTATGCACTAGTATAAAAAGTTAAGTTTCTAAATGACTAGGAATTATTAAAACTATTTTATGCAATTATAAATAAGTTTAAAAGGAAGTGATAGTATAAACAAAATTTAAAAAGATTACAAAGTTCAAATATTAAGGTAATAAAATTCCTTATAGTTTTATGATAAGTTAATAAATAATTTACACGTACCAATATAGCAATAATTTTCTATTATATGATTGATCAATAATTAAAGTTATCTTAAGGACACCTCTAATATTTGGAATCATATAACAAGATAAGAATACATAACTAGAATAATTTTGATGATTTTTCAATTAAATCCTCTTACTATTAATATTTTACAAATCAAAGTATTTCAAGCTAAAGTAAAAGGATTTTTAATAGAAACATATGAGATTTAGTATAAATTATAGTATCTGTACATTAATGCCAAATGTACTATTAATATATTGACATAAAATTTTGACGTGATACTTATATAGAAGGCACATCACATTATGGCGACATGACATCCATATGAAACTGGGGGGCATATATTACTATATGTGACACATTTTCTAATGTAGCATATGAAAGTGGAGGGCATATATTATCATATGTACATTTGCTAATGTAGCATACTGATATCTCTCATATATGATTGCTATATTAGCACTATATTGATGTGACATATTGCTTATATATTTCCATTAACAAAAAGTACTTGATTAGGAAAATCACTACAATTTGAGGACTTAACTAAAAAATTAGTTGAGGGATTAGATTAGGAAATTCCATTAACAAAAAGTATTTGGTTAGGAAAATCACTACTATTAAAGGACTTAACTAAAAAAAATGGTTGAGGGATTTGGTTAGGAAATTGCGTATAGTATGAGGAAAAAATTGTCATTATCCTAAAAGGAAAAGAAACAAGTAAGCAATATAAAAAGAGGAAATGCGATAAAGAGCAAATCATTCAAATTATTTTGATGGGAATTAAAGGTATAAACTATCCTTATAAATACACCATTGCAGACTAGTATGAAGAAAAGTTCGTTCAGAAAACAAGTTAAAAGGAAATTTTAGGTTTCATTCGCACTTGGAGAGTTATTGCTTATATGACTTATTATTTTAGGCTCATCCATTCCATAAACTCAATTTTCAATCTACATAGGCTCAAGCTAGAGCATCAATGATTTATAAGTCATCAAAAGACATGTTTAGATACTTCTTGAGAAGTTTCTTGCAAAATTAAAAGCTACTAAAGTGGTGTTGATCAGATTATCACAGTTCCAATTCTCAAAGAATTTGATCCTATAATAACACCTAATTACATCAAATTTGAATTCAGTACCCTCAAATTTTAACTTTTGGTTCTTTAAGTTGTTTTCTTTCAAACTTACATTATCTTTCTTCAAGTCTATATTCTCCTTAACTTTATAATCTCTTTCTCTACCTCACTCAATGATTATAAAATCCCTTCCCCATCATCTCCCTTTTTTCTTAAATATTTCATAGTCCTAGCATAAGTGAAAGAAAGTACTCTTTACTTTATTCTTCTGTTCAATTACCATGTGCAACTTGTCATAAACCCTATGATAAATGATATAACCTATACAATATTGTATAACCAAGATATATTCAAGTCTACATGGAGAAAACAAATATGTTTAAAAAATTTACTCAAGCTAGATACTTCTCAAAGTAAGAGGAGAAATTTGACATCATTATCTCGTAGGCTTAACCTATTGATATGGTTGACAACTTGCTAGACCACCTCAAAGCCAACCTTAAATTTGTCTAACATGGACTTGATCTTCTTGACATTCCACCAGAGGTAGGACATCTCATCTTCCTAAAAGAACATAATGGAAGGAATGAGAGATATTATTTGCTCTACCACAAATTAATCGGTGGGTAGTTGGAGGATAAAGTGCAACGATATAAGAAATAGGAACTAAAGGAATATGCTTGGTGGGTTTATTTATAGTGACTTCATCACTATATTTAACCTTATGCTTCTTTTTCTCTTTAAAAGAGGAGGTCACTAACTAATATAAGCATAAATCAAGCAAAAGATCCATTGTGTGTGCCTAAATGACCAACTATAAGAGTTAGGAATAAGAAGTTCAAAAAGGCTTTGAATGAGTGAATTAAAGACATATATATATAGATCAAGTTTCAAAGAGTGCATCAAAAACTATTTTAAGAAGCTTATTAGACACAATGGAAGGCCAAGTAATAATTAACATGATCCAAGTTAACGTTGGAGAAGATGTGCAAAGCTTGATTCCTTTAGTCTCAAAATTTTAGTTTCAAACATGATTTGAGATCATTTCTAACAAATCTATATCATCAAAAAGCTTAATTATATATTGTATATATAGTGTTTTAAATAGTTCTTGAGACTTCCAATATTGAGAAAAGTGAGTGATTTTATTCCTTATTCTCACTTAAACTTTTGAACTTACCAAAGAATTCTTCAATGTAGAATTTAAATTACTTTATGAACTTGGTTCTTAATTCTTTATAATTAATAGACCAATTCTCTTTAAATATGATTTAGCTTTTTTTAAGATTCAATCATGGGTTCTCTAAAGTTAATTCTTAGATGATTTTGCATCACTAATCCTTTTTGTTTACTTTATTTTATGTGCATTTTTTGTTCATATTCACAACTATATTAAGTTGAATAATAGAAGATAAAGATATGCAACATAAGTAATAGTAAAATAACATAAAAACCTAAACCACTGCTTCATTCAATAAAAAAGGTTATTGTTACAATTGTAGACTCCTATAGGAATTGTTAGAAGGTGAAAACTACCTCAAGCATTGAAATTGTACCATCTAGACAACATGCTTACAAGGCCTGCATTAGCACATATATTTGAAAGGCTCAAGGCTAGGGGACAACTTTTTGAGCTGGAAACCAATAAGAAAATAAAAAACAAGGGTTATTTGGTTCTACTTTTATTTTTCTGTTGTGATTTTTAGTTTTCGTTTTTTATTTTCAGTTTCTATTTTTCTTTCAAATAAAAACAATTTTTTTGGTTATTAAAGTTAATGTAGTTATATTTTTTTATCATTAATAATAATTATATATTAGATAAAACTTAAAGATAAATTACTTTCAATCAAATAAATTTATTTTAATCTCTTATATAAATGTGTTTTATTAAAATAAATAATTGTAAAATAAATTTTATGTGTAAATTAATATTTATTTTTAATATATTTTAACTATTAAATCAAATTTTATTTGAAATTTATATATTTTGAAGATATTTTAAATTTAATTATATTTATTAATAAGTATTAAATAAGTAAAAAAACTTAATGAGATGTTCTTTTGCTCTTTATGTTTCCATGTGATTTTCATTACTCTAATATTGCATTATTATAGTTTATGTGTAAATTAATATTTATTTTAAATATATTTTAAATATTAAATCAAATTTTATTTGAAATTTATATATTTTGAAGATATTTTAAATTTAATTATATTTATTAATAAGTATTAAATAAGTAAAAAACTTAATGAGATGTTATTTTGCTCTTTATGTTTCCATGTGATTTTTATTACTCTAATATTGCATTATGTTTTGGAGCGATTGGGAGAGGGATAAATAGGAACAAAATGGTGGATCACGTTATGGCCAATTAATGATCAGGTTTTCGTCTTTATGTTAAATTGAACTTCCATTAGTTTGTTGTTTTTGTTTAGTGTAGCCTCCTTCTTTTTTTATGAATTACATGTTCATTCTAATTGTCATTAGAAAGTTTGATAATTATCAATCATAAAAGATAAAGAGAAGGCCATTGCTTACTCTAATATTATTAAAAAATTTTGCTATTAAATATAATTTAATAGATAACAACAACAACAATAACGCCCAATAAATATTCAGCTGAGACGCAAGGCTTGAGAAGGTCCAGTAGTACGTAACCTTAATCCTAACTAGTAGAGAGATTAAATGGATAAAAATTAAATTAATTATGTAATTTATTATTATAATTAAGATATCAATAGTATAAGAAATTAGTTTATAACATAGAAAATTAATTAACTACTATACTTATTATTATAATGTAGTAAATAATTAATTGTTAATAAAATATTCATTATTAAAAATAATTATTTTGAATTATATATTTAAATCGGCATCGTTGGGCAATCCCATCTCCAACATGTACTTCTCTAGGTTCCTATCCAGGTGATTATACTATTCCAGAGCCTATATCTCCTTCTGCTAGATATTGGTTGTGACTATAGTATTCTTGATGAGAGTGAGTAGAGAGGCATCATAAGACATGAATCCGTTACCAAGTGATCCTGTTCATCTTTCTTCAACCTTATCTATAGCTAATGTTCCTTTTAGTGTGAAACGTACCTTATCTAATCGTATAGAAAACCTTATAAAAGTAACCCATCTTCCTGAAGAAAATCGTATTTCTAATACTTCTTTACCTTTGCTTTGTCCATACAATATATATTTTCGTGACCGTTCTTGAATAAAGAATATGCACACTATCCTCTCCACACATCGTCCCAAAGTAAAAGAAATCATCTAGAGTTCTCGTTTAGAACAGTGTGGTTTGCAAGCAACCTCAGTAGAATAATACGTGAAGTTTGAGATCCCAGAGGAACTGATCTCTCTTTAGAGAGAGCAAAACCATACACACCTACACGTTGGAGCTATACGTCTTGTTCTCACCTTCCATAGAAGAAAGGGAATAGCTAATACAGTTAGGATATCTCTTCTGGACACTGCCTATACAACGCACCAAAAAGCACTGATTAAGTACCCTGTTGACAACTCTTAACAATGGAAATGTCGTCCTCACCATCAATCATGATTTTAACATCAGGCTAGATGATCACACTTTGTCTGAAAGACTCCAAGTTCAGATTTAAATCACTGGAGCAGAGCAAGATCCTACAATCATTATAGCTACTCTTCATCCCTAGATGATCTATCGTTTATAGAATCATGTCATAGATCTCAACTTTCCAAACTCCACTTCTGATGCCTTGTACATGGTAGTAGATAGAGCTCATGATCATATTACTATCACCCAGATCCCGAAGCAATTACTACTGACAGAGCATAAAAAGTTGATGCCGACTAAATGGATCATTAACTACCAAAAAGTGTTCCATGCTCCTCGCAGGCATTCCTTTCACACCACTACTCCACCTATTCTGAAGACTTACGAGATGGAACCGTGAAATCTATCTACACCAGGCCCAATGAAGATCAATCTAGACCCTCTTATACATTAAGCCTTATCCTGATGATTTAGCCAATGTTCTCTCACAAAGAAGGCAAAGATGGACATCTGATCCATTATTTCAAATCTGACGTAGAACTAGTCCATGTTACTCATCATTGTGGACATTTTGTCTAGGATGTAGATTCCTCTATGTGTGAACCTGACTGTGAAGTATGTTTGAACTTTGAATCAAACAGTGATGATGAGCTATCTAATCGACGATGAAGGAAGAAGAAGAAAAACAAAAAGGATATCTCCACTTGTCTGCCTACTCGACAAGTTCACTATCACCATGATGATCATGATGATTCTAAACCTTGGATTGAGAATCCAAGCCTAAGACTCAGAAGTATTTATGAAATGCTAAAGGCTGTTGATACAAATCATTTGGCCTATCTAGAGTCAATCTCCAAACTTCCTCAGCCAGTTATTCCTTCTATTCCAATTATGATGTTTAATCCATATGAGGAAGAATTTCCTCCATTAAAGAAACGCAATAATGACCAACAAACTCTAACCCATACATTTATGCCTTTAACATAAGTTCTCATAGAACAATGCTTTCCAATCCTATTGATGAAACTCTCAACTGGCAGACTAAGAATGCTTTAGCCTAGAACAAAGTCCTTCGACAGCTTGATTCGAAACTTGATGGTTTAACTCAACAATCGCAAGCAACTCACCAACGAATTGATACAGTCTCTGTAGAGATCTAAAAACTGTACAAATCTTACAAAACTCAAATGACCCAACTTGATGTAACCTTTAACACTATGTCAATACCTAATATTTTGGCCTTGATTTCACCACCAAGGAGCAAAAACTCAGAATAGTGAAAGAGATCCTTCAATGAATGGAAGTTGACATGTGGAAAAAAAAACAGTCTAAGACTATTTGTGGAGCTTATCCTACATCCTTTCCAGTTAACCAACCTACCTATCCTTCACTAACATATCCTATCCCACCAATCTATTCTCCACCAACATACCCTAAAGAATTTGACTATGAAAGGGTATTCAAGTTTAACCATCCTTTGATCAGGCAATATGTCCATCCTACCACCACTAAACCCAAATCGACCAAATCAAAGCCTAAGTCTAAAAGGCCTCCTGAACCATCATCTTCATACACTAAACCTACTATAAACCAGCTAATATGTGGAATAAACTCTTACAGTTCCACACTCCACCTTCTTCTCCCAAAACCACAACCTTCCAATCTACCAGGAAAGATAAAGCACCTTAGATAGATTTCATAGCAACTCTTGTACCAGTGTCCGTTCCTACCATATCTGAAAAAGAATGCCACTTTGAGCATGCTAACTTAGCAACTCTTGCACCAGCATCAATTCTTGAGATATCTAATGAAGAATGCCCCTCTGAGCAATCATCTGTAGTAGCTGAACCATCTGAAGTGTCTAAACTGTCTTCAAATGAATCTACATAATTTGCTGACTTGACAGATCTAGCTCAAGTCATGATGAACATGCCTCAAACTACAGAAGTTGAGCCAGAAATTAATGAAGATGAGTCCACATGAACTGACCCTTCAGAACTTTACCACTACCACCACCACCAACCAAACCTACTTCAAGTCCCTAGTTTACATTCGATGATTTTTCACCTAAAAAATAGAGAGCACATATCCATGAATTTAGTGTTTAGATTGATTTACAAATGTTCTACGAACCATCCTTTACGGAATATTTTGTCTAAGTTTTCTTCTCGTTTTACTAGAATAGTGGCAAAGTCTTAATGAATATCGTAGATTTCAGTTCGTACAAGTTACTTCTGTTGGATTACTTCTTGGAGTAATTCATAAAGAATTTATTGGTGACTTTTAGCTTATCGACAAACAGGTAAGACAAGAATACTTCGAGATGAAGTGTTGTTCTTTAGACATAAGAGATTTACGAAAATATTTCCAGCATATAACAGAACGTTATTATCTACTCGATGGATTCAAAGATGTCACTCTCCGTTATGCATTCATTTTCTCTCTTACAGCAGAATTACAACCTGAGTTATAAAAGACCATTGCTGCACTTCGATGAGATATGAAAGATATATCTCTTAGAGAGATTTACTAGCTCGCCTTAGCTTCTCTTGATAAGCTATGTGATCAACAGATGTTATTCAAGAAAATGATTAAAGACGGTCTTTTGTTAAAGAAAGCTTACAAAAAGCCATATCTGACGATCAAGTGTAAGGAAAAAAAAATTTGTGATTGTCACACAAAGAAGAAACATCATCACAAGAAGTTCTCCTACAAAAAGTTCCACATATCTCACATGTCTCCTAAAGAAAGTTACAAGTCTTTCAGAAAAAAATTGTCGACGTTTTGTCTGTTTCTTCAAAAGGAGAAATCCTCAAGGAAAACCACTAGATTGTTGTTTTCTCTGTGGCAAATCAAGACATTTTTCTTGTCAATGTCCTCACAAGACAAAAAGGGATATTAAACTCTTGGATTCCATTAAAGTTATCATGTTAATTCATGATGATTATGGAAATATTGAAGATCTTGTAGAAGAACAATCTAGTAAGGATGAAGACACTCCCCTTGATTCCTTTGATGAGGATGATGACTCCTCTGACATCTCCATTTCTGAAGATGATATCTCTAGTTCTGAAGATGACATGCTTTACATATTTCAACAACAACAACCGGATCTCAAGCTTGTCTCTAAGCTTATTCCTGGTCCCTATATGCAAATCCAGTTATTGTTTCAAGATAAATATGATCGACCCATTAAAGCTATTAGGTATATGGATACTGGATCTAGCAAAACCATTATAAAGCCCAACATTTTTACCTCCTGAAGCATGAAGTTCCCATGATGAGTATTTCACTACTGTTGATGATAATACCTTCAAGATCGGGCTTATAACTAAAAGAAAAATAGGGATTCGTTTCTTCCCTAACTGTGTGGTATAAACCAAGGTTATTGGCAGTAATATCCCTGGCGTAGATATTCTTATTGGAATGGATATCTATTGTTAGGCATCTTCTTACACTGACATCAGGAATGTATTTGAGTTTACTCAAGTACCACCACTGTATAAAGCCTTTTTTGGACTACTTTCCTAAATCTCATACACAGTTCTCTCATTACAATCCTCTATAGAAGAATGTTGATTTCTTCATTCGTCTTCCTTTCAAGAAGAACGAAGATATAAATCCTAACAAGACTACTCATTCGAGTATGAATCCTGATGATTTAAAACTGGCACAAGAAGAGTGTATTATCCTTCTTCAGTAAGGAGTAATTGAGACCACTAAATCTGATTGGGTTTGTCATGCTTTTTATATCAATAAGAGGTCTGAACAGAAACAAGGGAAAAAGAGGTTAGTCATTGACTATAAACCTTTAAATATTTTCCTACAGGATGATAAATTCTCATTGCCAAAGATTAATACACAGGTATTATTTCTAAAGGAAGCTACCATCTTCTCCAAGTTTAATCTTAAAGCAGGATTTTGGCAACTTGGAATAGACCCTCAAGGCAGATGCAAGACAATCTTTTATATTCCAGATGCCCAATATCAATAGACTGTTATGTCGTTTGGACTCAAGATTACCCCTTCGCTATTTCAACAGGCCATGACAAAGATATATGAGCCTATTCTCTACAGTGCTTTGATCTATATTGATGGCATCTTGTTGTACTCTAAAACCCATAAAGAGCATCAGACTTTACTCCAAACATTCTTGGATCTCATGAAGCAATATGGGATTTTGTTCTCAGCAAAGAAGAGCCATATTAAAACAACCCAAATAGAATTTTTTGTTATGCATTTCCACAATAGATTCTATCAGCCTGGATCACATATTGCCAGTGAACTCCTGCATTTTCCTGATGCTAATCTCACAATCAAACAAATACAAAAAGTCCTTGGAATTGTTAATTATATCAAAGAATTTCATCCCTCATATGGTTGATTATACATTGTCCCTATCAAAATTTACACAGAAGAATCCACCACTGTGAGGAAAAGAACAAACTAGAGTCATACAACATTTAAAGCAAGCCTGTCAACATCCACCAGCCTTAAAGATTTATGACGAAAGTCAACGTACTTTGCAGACAGATGCAAGTGACTATTACCGGGGTGTTGTTCTCATTGAAGAAATTGACGGAAATCACCATTATTATGGTCATGCAAGTGGAAAGTTTAAAGAATCGGAAAAGCACTATCATATGAGTTATAAAGAGATATTGGCGGTAAAAAGAGGAATTGAAAAGTTTAGTTTCCACCTTAGCCTATATCACTCTATCATCGAAATGGATAACACAACTTTTCCTAAAATTCTTGAGCCAAAGAAAAAGACCCTACTAGATAGTCAGTTGCTTCGATGGTAAGAGTGGTTCTCACGTTATAAATTCACCATCTGCCATATCAAAAAACACCACAATATCCTTGCCGACTTTCTCTCTCTACCTACCAAAGAAGTTAATCTCTCCTTTTCTCTCTACCACCATCCCTCTCCTCCTTCCAATCATGGAATTCTCTCAAAATGCCTCCTCTATCTCCTAACCCCACAAATACCTTAGAAGAGGTCTTTTCTCTTTTGCATCAGAGTCTGTTCTATTATCTTCATCTCACCCTTATCAATCTTAATATTCCTCCTCATTCTTCCCATTTTAATTCTACAACACCATATCATGTCTTGTATCATCTTTATAATATTCTTTCTGAACCAGCATTATGGCATCTATGGCCTTATCTGTTCTATTATCTCCATCCCACCTATGTGTCTTTTGGACTCTCCTCGAATGGTTCCAACCTCTGTCAAAATGGCATATTCAAATGTTTCAACTTCTAACTCAATACTAGTTATAGGATACTCCTTTGACAGATCACAAGGCCTTTGTAATCTTCATCATCCTTCAGCCTTACTACTTAACCACATCTAGTTATCTTTACACATTAAATCATGTTTAATATTGGCGTACTACTGTTGAATGGCTGATTAATCATACTCAATAGATGACAGAATTGCATTCCTTCGTGGATCACCTCAATCATTATCCTTGGAAAAAACCATCTCCAACATTTACTTCTTTAGATCCCTATTCAAGTGATTATACTATTCCAAAGTCTATCTCTCCTCCTGCTGGATGTTAGACTTCAGTGGACCAGTTTAACTTTACTAGGTTTAACATTATAGCTCGAGAGTTACCAGATCCTCACAATTCCAATATGCCCAGTTGATTTTTTGGCCCATTTCAAATTGGTCTAAGCCTATAGCCCTCAACTTGGACTGAGACAGACATTGCCCAATTCATTTACACTATGGAACAACTTGACGATGACATGGAGATGATAGATGATTCTGACAATGATAGTGGTGGCCCACACTCTTTCTCCGCTCCTCTTTAAGTTATTCGTTCTTATCTTGTAAAAAAAATATTTAAAATCCACATTTTCTTTAAAAATTCTTTCTTATCCCTTAAGAATATTTGGGACTCACACGTTTTCCATTTTTACTATTTGCTTTTTTAAAGTTGTGTGAATAATTGTATTGAGGGAATCTTTTCCTAAAAGTTATTTTTCTTTATTCCCTTGCTTAGTGTATAAAAGCAAGACTTCTCTTTCGTGGTAAGCAGAGTAGGTTGCACTAAGAACTTGTTTTCATGAATGAAAGTTTAAGTGTTTTCTATCCCATGGCTTCTAAGTTTTCCCTCTCCTAAAAGTTTGATTCTTAAATAATGTAGCCTTGATCATAGAGAAAGACAAATATGCTCTATATTTGCCTCTTCGTGAACATCCTGTATATCAGAAACTCTTTGACTATAAATCCTATTTAAGGTCATTAAAACAGAAAGAGATTGGAGGTGTAGGTTTCTGAGAGACAAGTCTTGAGATTTTGTTTCCGCAGAAATAAAGGGCTTATCTTGGCCAGTATGCCTGAAACTTACACTCCGATCTTACTTCGTTTTTCCTTATCTCCGATAGATGATCTATTTCTAAGCACATAATCTGATATTTCCTGAAGCCTCTAACTAGGGGCTGCCTCGTTGGCTGCCAGGCATTCCTTTTACGCCACCGCTTCCATCTATCCTATTAAATTTAACTATTGGTGATTATATTTTATTGCTAATTATTATCTTTGTTATCCCTTATAAATTTTTAGTATTAATTAACCTAAAAATTAATGTCACTTTACAGCTTCCCCACCTTTCGATTATACTGGATTCTTATTCATCCTGTCATTTTTCTGTAACAAAACCCCATCCCTCAATTCGTGCTATATATCGGTGTAGAGATCAATTTCCGGTAGCAATTTTCTTTCTTGTCAGCGATGGGTAAAGATATGGAATCTGCTGCCATGGAAGTCGACGCTCTAAAATCCCATCAAATCAGTCCTCGATTCTCCATCAACGGTAATCATTATTAATTTCCGAATCACCCATGCGATTTCCTTTATCCAATTGATATGATTTGTTCTATGTTGGATTTTATTAGTGTTGCAGATGCTCAAATCTGCTCAGATGCAGCATGGGTTGCGACATGGGGATTACACTCGTTATCGAAAGTATTGTAGTGCTAGGCTGAGGAGGTTGTATAAGTCACTCAAGTTCACTCATGGTCGTGGCAAATATACTCGTCGACCCATTACCGAAGCTACCGTTACCGACGTCAGGTATTATAAAGCAGTTGTTTTAGTGTAGTCACTGATGGTGGTAGGTATATTGCTCAACACACTTAGATCTATGAAAACTAAGATGAAAAGCAGTTCCTTTTTTTTTAATTTTGGTATTTGAAAGTAATGTAGGTTTTTGCACGCGGTTCTTTATATGGCTGAGAGAGCTTGGAGCCATGCCATGGAGAAACGGCAACTTCCAGATGGTCCCACTGCACGTCAACGCATCTATTTGATTGGAAGACTGAGGAAGGCAGTGACATGGGCCAATCTGTTTTCGCGCTTATGTGCTGCCAAGGGAGATTCCAGAACTTCTTTGGAAGCTGAGGTTTAACTTTGTTTATACTCATCAGTATATGATTTGGTACCCTTGATAATTTTTTATTGGATAGTGGCTCCAGATTGAATGTTCATTGGACTTTTTGATATTGAAATTCTGTAAAACAGTAGGTTCTATGCTGATGCTCTCATGCTTGAGGGAAGTATTCCCTTGCTTCTCTGCTTGTGTTATGGTTTTGGTAATGCTTGTCTTTAATGATGCTGTTATGTCGGCTTCATAAGTGAAAAAAATATCTATAACATGATTTACCAATAATGGTGTTGCTAGTAATTCTTTAGACTTTCTATTAGATTTCCTAGACTTTGGGATGAGTAAACCGCTTGATATGGTGATAGATTGCACAGAATACTTCCACTTTGGAAATGGGAGATATATTTTGTCATTTTGATATTCGAGGAGCTGATTAATCTATAATATGATGTGTTCTTCACAGGGTTGGCAAGTTTTGCTTGTGAGAGTAAACCTTACTTCATGCAAGGGAAAAAAAAAAAACTCTCCTCTTTTATCAGCAGATCTCATGTAGGAGAAATTGATTATTATACATTTTAGTTGTAACTACAGCTTTTCATACTCTTGTTTTACATTTTCTTTATTATTCCATGCCTCAAACTTGGTTCTGATATTTACTAACAAGTTGTAGGTATTTTCGTACAATGTTTCTTTCTGTCACAATTATTCCAGCATGACCACCATTTTCATTTGATTTCCAATTTGCAGGCCTATGCCTCCTATATGAATGGGACCCTGTTGTTTGAACAGGATCGAAATTGGGACACTGCCTTGAAGAATTTCATTAGTGCCAGGTGCATCATTACATTCTAGTTGTTAGTTATTTGACAGAGAACTAAAATTAGTTTACGGTTATGTTCTGTACTAGTTGGTTTTAATTTTATGAGTGCGTTCTAATTTTTTTTCTTATTGTTCAGATTATGAAAGCAGAATTGTTTGAGGTTTTCAATTAGGTGAAAAATAAAGTTTGACTCTTTGCTTTACTGGGATCAAATGGAAAATTCTATATGTTTGTGCAATTAGTTTATGGATAGCAGGGGAGCGTAGAGTGTGTTCTGTTTTAGAATTTCTGAATTTTAAGCTCGATAGTTACCATTCTTTCGTTGTAAGAGTTGCTTTTTGATTTAGGAGTGATTCCTAAAACCATACAAGTGATTTCTAGGAATGAGATAAATAATTTTGTTTGTCCATAGTCTTTTAGGATGATTTTTAGTTTGTGTTAACCTAGTGATTCCTAGACCTTGTTATTCATAAGTTGATGAACTACAGCTTGCATGTGTTTTATCAAATAGTTGGTGGCTGTCCTGTATGATTATTCTTTTAAGTTTTTTCTTGCTGAATCTGTAAATAGTCTAACTAGACTATTCTAGAACTGCTTTAGCTAGTTCTTTGGATGGGTTAGAATTTTTCATATACGAGACATTATACAAGATTTTATCTTCTTCGTATAGCCAACTAGATGATGCTTTGACAATTGATATGAGAGAAATTGGCTATGAATTTTGATAATCGAATTACCCACTGTACTGTAAGCATTATCCTACATCGAATTCCGATCTTTTATCTTTCTGTTTTATAGAAAATATTTTCAGGCAGTGATGCCTACTGCTGCACTAAGTACTCTGTCTGGAAATCGGAGAGATAATCTTGCTAGTACTTGATTTTGGTTTGGATATTATAATGACATTAAAGCTGATTTTGTTCTAGCACATCCTTTGAAATTGTTTTATGATTTCTTTGAAATATTTTTTGTTCTCAATATTCCAGAATCAATAGCTTTGTTCATACTTGCTATTTATCCTAATTTAGTCAAATTACAAAGGAACGTGCTTGACCAACTTGCTATTTTTTTTCTTCTGAAGAGCTGTTTATGAGGAACTTGGGAAGTATGGAGATTTGGAGAATCAAGTCTTGTGTCGTGGTCGTGTTGAGGAGCTAGAGCCTAGTATTCGATATTGCCGGCACAAAATAGGAGAGTCAAACTTGCAAACTTCTGACCTCCTACAAATTGGTGAAATGGAAGGTCCTGTGTCGGATCTATTCAAAGTTAAGTTTGAGGTGAGATTGCTTAGTTTCAACTTGAAATTGTACATGTTACATTGTGTCTCTTGTAACGTGGTGCAGTGTCTTTGGTTATACTCCTTTTCTGCCTTTGATTTCTTTAAATAAATTACGTTCCTTTGATCTTGGAGTCCCACCATTGATTTGACAAAGCTTATATATTTCTGACTAAACTGTAGCTGATAAATGATTGAGCTTTGTGTCCTATTGCAACTTTACAGTGATGGATACTGTAAATTGAAGTGACCACTGATTGTGAAAATACTTGTTATAATTTTCACTGAAGCCAAAATCTTCTATCCAACTTCTGATTCTCATCATTTTGTTGGTTTACAGGCTGCTATGGCTGAGGCAAGATCTCAACAGGCTGCATCCTTGACAGAGTTTCACTGGCTTGGACATAGATTTCCAATATCCAATGCAAAAACTAGAGTGGCCATTTTAAAAGGTCTGTTGCTAATTTCAATCTCTAAATAGATATGAAGATAAAGTACTACCAAACAGAATCTCTATCCATGAACCTTTCCTGTGTGATTAATTGAATTTCAATAACATATTCTTTACTTAAGGTAAAAGGTAAATTTTAATGAAGTTCACTGATCAATCTGTTAATTCACGTTTTACTTAAAAGATCATGTGCTGACATTTTTCTGCAACTTTAGATTTAACATTTTCTTCTGTTAACAAGATATGAGGTTGTTTGACTTTCTTTTCATGGCCAAGTTATCAGTTGTACAAATACTATTTACTGATGTATACACTAAATTATTGTCTGATCCAATTGGAGTCATATCTTGGTTCTCTTGTGGTTCATCTTCAGCGCAAGACCTGGAGAAGGATTTGCATGGCCCTGCATCAGATACACTACAAGCTGAGAAAAAATTAACCATCTTTGACAAAGTTTTTGCTGCTTATCATGAAGCGAGGAGCTGCATCCGCAGTGACATGGTATGGAATGCTGCCTAGTGATTTCATACTGTTTTTTCTTCATACAGTTTACTTTATTTCTTTTCAACTTTTTCTCTAATGCTTTGTGGATTTGTTCCTTTGGTAGCATTTATTAGGTTATCCAATTGTCCTTTTA
Organism: Erythroxylum pelleterianum; assembly: GCA_027563865.1. NCBI lineage: Eukaryota > Viridiplantae > Streptophyta > Magnoliopsida > Malpighiales > Erythroxylaceae > Erythroxylum > Erythroxylum pelleterianum. The sequence goes on along the minus strand of JAOQMR010000003.1, from coordinate 21,792,712 downwards.
TAGCCTTTGCATTTGCTATTTCTTTTATTGTTTTTCAAACAGATTCTTGACATATCAAACTGTGTAGGTTAGTGCAGGTAACGCTGATGATGTCAAAGATGAATTGTATGGTCTTGATAAAGCTGTCAGTACTGTACTAGTACAGCGAACCATGGAACGTAATCAATTGTTGGTTAGCATTGCAAAAAGTAAATTTGCTAGGCGCCGTGAGGACAAAATGGAGAAAGCTACCAAACCTGAAGAACTTGTTCGCTTATACGATCTATTATTACAGGTCAATGATGTATTCTTGAAATTGCAATTTTAACATGCAGTTCCTGTATTAAGATTGACTCAACTTTTTACTGAAAACTTTATTCGCATGATATATTTCACAGAATACTGCCGATCTTTCTGATTTATTGAGTTCTGGGCGAGATACAAAACCAGAAGAACTGGCATTAGCTGAAGACTGTACACGACGAAGTTTGATATTCCGAGCCCAAAGGTATGATCCTCTGCTTGTTTTAACAAGTTACTTGCAACTAAGTCATTTCTGTCTCTGGTTTGAAGTTTTTTATTTTTATTTTTATTCATTGCCTCTGATTTAAGCATAAAAGGCCTCTTATTTTGAAGTTGGCTACAACTTGCATTTCCATGATTCAACAGTGACTGGCCATTTTATCTTTCCTCTGGGGTTAAGCCTTCACCATCATCTAGTTCTGCAACCTTTTTCATTTAGAGTTGGGATTTTCATTGGAGGCTTGTTTTGCAAGACTAACCTAATTTCTCTAAATGGTGAATTTGTATCTTAATGTAACACGAGTACCAATGTGGCAGGTCTTTCTACTTGGCGAAGTCATATAGCTTAGCTGGAAAGAGAACAGAAGCATATGCATTGTACTGCCGAGCTCGATCTCTTGCTGAAAATGCCTTGCAGAAATTTCAGAGTGTGAAGGACGAGGTGATTTAGCCTGGAGAAGACCGATAACTGTTTACAAGTTACATCTTATGAAAGTCACTCGTTTAGGATTTATCTGATGAAATCATGGAGGAAATTTACCTGTTGATGCTTTACGGCGAGTTATAAATTAACGATGCTATGTTTTCGTTTGGATTAATTGTTTTATATTTTTTATGCTTCTTGAACAGTTGATCATCAAAGAGTTGAAGACCTTATACAACGAGTGCAGATCTAACAGTTGCATAGAGCATGCCATTGGGATTATGGAGGAGGTGAAAGCTCCGGAGACCCTCTCTAAGAAAGTTTCTGCAATTTCATTGAGTGGAAGTGAGAAGAAGGTACGTCATTCTTGTGTTGTTTTTTCCCTCTTGTTCTCCTTAAGAAGAAGATATCAAACTGGTGACAACTTTAATAATGACGGCAAAGGATGGACCATAGGATAGAACTTCTGTTCCTAATTATATCTTCCTAGTTATACTAACAATCACCATGAATACATTGACATACTAAACCTAGATTGCAAATAAAAAACTGACCACATATAATGATTTGCTCCTCTGTAAAAATAGAGTAATTTACATGGGTAAATCTCAAGATATATATCTGATTTATCAGTTATTCTTTTCTTTGGCATATCCACTAAGCAGCTTATTTTGCTCAATGTTGAAAAATCCTGAGCATTTATCACTAACCCTGATTGAAATATTGTTTTGAAATTGTAAGGTGGAGAAATTCCTTCTTGAGAAACTCGATGTGTATGAGCCTGCTGTTAGCATTTCAAATGCGAAGGTTCTTCCACGTATTGAAGGCTTCCCTCCTGCCTGTCAAGCTATAACTAGAAACCCTATTGTTCTCGACCTTGCCTATAACTATATTGATTTCCCATCTCTGGAGAATAGGATGAAAAAAGACAAGAAAGGCTTCATAAGTAGGCTTTGGAGGTAAGTGCTGGGGAAGAGCTCTGTAGTTGATTTCCTGATGAGCTGTAGGAGGCATTGACTTCATAATTGGAGACAGTCTATGCAGTTCTTTAGCTTTTGAAATTTTGGATATATGAAATTTTTGGCTTATTAGATTTCCCAAATCCGGGCACAACCCAAGTTAACGTGTAGGATGTTGCAACTTGGGTTGGGTACACAAATAGAACATCACATTGAACTTTAACCAAATGGGATGTTTTTGGCAGCTCTATTGCTCAATATTACGCTTCAGTCGTCCCGTTGTTTTACAGGCGATAGATATATGATGCTCTCCTTGAAAGTTTTGAGGAAATGGTTATCTTATTGGTGCAAGTCCTTTGGGATACATAGATCCAAGTAACGAGGATAAAGATGTGAAAGTTTTCACATTGGCTAGAATCACACCGGGTCAATGGAGTCCACTTGGTTTACATATTTTAACTAGGTCTAGTTATCTGTGCTGGAGCTTTTTATTACCTAATGTTCACAGATCCTACGATTAATAGTAATTAAAAAAAAAACTCAAAATCATACTTATTGTTATTTCGGGAAAATTTTAGTATGGACTTGATACGCTTAGGTACAAATCGAGGCCTAATGCAATACTCTTCTTTTTCATCTTTGATTTAGTAGCTCTTCTGTTTTATTTTTATCCTCTTCATTTTTGTTTAATTTTTTCCTAAATTGCGATTTCAAATTGGTAACAAAAAAGTGACAATTAATTAGGAATGTCAAAAGGTTATGGGTTCAGCTTAAATTCATTGAAAAATTAGGCTTTGGATTGGATTATATAAATATATACACTCACATGATTTTGTTTAGAATATATCAACCCCTTCTTCATTCTCTCACACGGAACTCTTATCTCTCTAATAGTTCTCTAATTTTCTTTAATTTTTTAGGGTTTGTTTGTTTCTTATCTAAAGTAAATAAATAAGATTTGACAAATATGAAAATAGTTGAGTATATTAATAATTAATTAGTTACACCAAAGTAATTAAAAAGAATATTTTATCATTTCCAATTCGTATTTAATTAGGGAATTTTTATTGAGGTTAGATTGAGAATTGACAAATTAGTTTTTGAAATATCAATCATACTTTAATTGTTAATTTTTAAGAGCAAACATGATTGAATTTTATATAACTTATAATTATGTACTCTACTTTTACTTGGAACATTAATAAAGAAAATATTAAATTATGCAAATCACTTTAGTATTCTTAATAATTGAGTGATTATAATATATTATTAAATGTCAATTTTGATTTTTAATTGTAAATTATTTAATTGAAATTAGTTATAAAACTAAAAAAATATTTTATATATTGGTTATAATATATATTTATCACTAATATATTTAGAATCTAATAGATCATACATATACAACAATTAAAGAGAGAAATTAACTTAAAATAAGTTAAACTTAATTTTTCAATTTAAAAACTGTAGAAACTAAATATGATATTTTTATTTAGTAAAATTAAATTCTAACTTTGGTTTAAAAATGGTACATAAAAGGGTATCTATTATCAAAAGACAATAAATAAATAAAAGACAAAACACATATAAATATTAACCAAAAACTTATATTAAAATTTGAGTTTTGGACTCTTAATAACACAAGTAGTTCAACTGATCCAATTTCTGTTGATAATATTGATCTTTTGGCGAATTGGGTTTTTGAAGAATCGAATTCGGTAGATGTCAATAACTTGGAAGATAATCTTGGATAGAAAAGCATTGACATGTTATTTTGTGCATTAAATTTAAATGATAATGATGATGAAACTCCTCTTAATGATGAGAATTGTGTACCAAGTGATAACTAGAGTCAGTGCAGTTATAACAGGTACCCTCCCATAAATGATTAAATTTCGTTCCAGGTTTTTATTTTTCCTCTTCTTTTAATTTTACTTATATTTTATGTATATGTTAAATTTTATATATGTAATGTAACTATAAATGTTTTTGTTTCAAGTTTAACTTCTACTTGATTGTTTCCTCATTACGAATTCTTGTTATAAATTGTAATAGTTTGAGAGTTAAAGATATTTATTGTTCTTTTTATTGGATGTTTTGATGTAATTATTATTTATT
>JAOQMR010000003.1:21759674-21777395 GCA_027563865.1 Erythroxylum pelleterianum | reverse complement strand
GATACTGACATAATTGCACATGATAGGAATCTCAGTAGTATGATCACATCATAATTTCCTTCATGCTATGTCATATAACACGAACTTCATTAATTTGTTTATAGATCAATATCTATCAATTCATAAATAATAAACACCAAATTAATGAAATATGTCTTTCTTTATTTATTCATAAAGACAACTTTGTACAAAATGCGCTGAAGGCGATTGCCTTTAGGGCATTACTCTAACAATCTTACAGTACTGTGCATGTGTAAGTCGACTTACATGAGAGTCCAAGTCGACTTACACTAACAACATATAGCATAAAGACTCCCAAAAAAGTAAGAAACCATTAAAATTCACACATACCTGCGACTACCATCAAGCATACATCACAACCAACTCAACCATCACATATTAATTACCACTAACCTGTATGTCAAACCACTATTTATTAACAGAAACATTCCAGTTATATCACATTGAATACCAAAACGTAAAAAAGAAAGATGGAAGTTAAATCACAAGTAGAACATAAATCACTACATTTCTTTAACAAGCAGCTTGTAAATAAACAATATGAAAACACAACCATTTTCCAAGTTTCTTCACAACATAGAGAAATGGTTTTAAAATTTTACACCTGAGAAGCAGATGAAAACTATAAAATATGTCTGTAAAAACGCAGGTTGTTGGAGAAGATGGTCTGCTTTTTTACATCAACAGTAAATAAGTTTCTTAAAATTATATTACCAAATTACTTCATTGGCGGGAATTGTTTGTACTAATTGCTTTGGACAAAGCTTTCTCATCTCATCATTATTGTTAATTAATGCCTACATAATTTATTAATATTCTATATGTTTATTCGTTTTCGTTTTAATTGCTTAATATAATGTAATGAAAGACTTTTTTCATTCCAGTATAATTCAATAATTATAAGAAGTAATTGAATTATATAATTGAATTACATAAATAACAACTGCAAATAATAATACTGAATTTAATAATGTTATGACTAATAATAGACATTTTTAATTCAAATAATACATTTATTAATCATAAGTAATATACTAAAGTACAAACCTAGTCATAATAATCACATAAATACAATAATTACCATTTATGCATTATATGCTTATTATAACAAGGACATTTACATTATTAATATCAATAAATAAAAGCAAACTAACTTAATGAAACTAGATCCATTAAATAATAAAAAGGAAATGAAATTAATGTTACTAATTCTAATAATACAAAATAAAAGGATAATAATATTCATAATCATATTATTATTATTATTACTAACAAAAATCATAATAAGGAAAATACTAATAATAATAACAATAATATAATTAATTCTAATAAATAATAAAATATCAATCAGTAATAAGAATAAGACTAATAGTAATAATAATCATGACAACAATAATAATAAGGATAATAAGAATAATAATAATAATGACTACAAATTTAATCTTATTAATAGAAATAAATTAAAGCAAAAACATTAAATAATAATAACAATTCAAACGTTAAAGAAGAAAAGTCAGGAAATTGGCTTTTCTTCTTTAACGTTTCAATTGTTATTATTATTTAATGTTTTCTGTGCTTGGGGATGTCTGGCAGCTCGCGAGGGCGAGACTACTTGCGTATTGATATTAATTTGTTTAATGTCATTATTTATCTATGGATTTATAATAATAATAATATTCATATTAATAATAATCATAATAAGAATAATTTAAATAATAGTTATTATTAATTATATAATAATAAAAATAAAAACGTTATGTTTCTTTAATAATTCTTACTATTTTAATTGTTTTGAAATATGATAATTGTAATTTCCTTTATATTTGTTATTCTAGAAATTATTGTCGGAATTATTAATACTTGTGCTAATTTTATATTCGTAATTATTATTCACTATTTTATTGTTGTTATAAATTATTATGGTTATTTAATTACTCTAATTAATTAAACTATTAAAATGGGCTTTAATGATTAATTCTCTACTTACTATTGTTCTTATTATTAATAATTTTTCTATTTATTAATGATATTAAATATTAAGATTAAATCCCTGATTATTATTAATTTTGTTGTTAATAATAATAAGGGAAAATTATATGCTTATTTTTTCCTAATTCCTTATAATTAGTTTTAATTTTAAATTTATTTCAATAAGTATTATTATAAATTATATTATAATATATAATAATAATGTTATCTTTCTTTAAACATTCTTATTATTTTAATTGTTTTCAAGTATGATAAATGCTAATTTTATATTCGTTATTATTATTCACCATTTTATTATTGTTAAAAATTATTATGGTTATTTAATTATTCTTATAATTTTAATTGTTTCCAAAAACTGATAAGTGTATATTCCTTATTATTATTAACCATTTTATTATTGTTAAACTTTATTATGGTTGTTTAATTATTCTCATTAACTTAATTGTTTAACGTTTTTGATATTTAATAATTTTCTACTTACTCTTATTATTATTAAATAAATTTTTATTAGTTATTAATAATATTAAATAATATCATTAAATTTTTGATTACTTTTAATTTAGTTCTTAATAAGAATAAGCAACAAAACGTGATTTCCAAAAATCACGTTGTTTTGGAGTTGCAGCAAAATTAACGTATAGTACGTTATGTTTCTTTAATTATTCTTATTAATTTAATTGTTTTAAATTATGATAATTATAATTTTGTTATACTTTGTTATGTTACAAATTATTTTAGGTATTATTATAAGTTCTACTTATTATTTATTCTTATTAATACTGAACTTATTTATTTATTCATTATATTAAATAATATCATTAAATTCATTATTATTGTTAATTTTGTTCTTAATAACAATAACGATAAAAATATATGTTTATTTTTGTTATATAAAGCCATTTGAGAATACTGACAAATAAATAAATACATTAAATATAAAAAATTTAATTATTATTATTATTATTATTATTATCAACTTCTAATATTAATAAGGAATTTAATAATAATAATAATAATAAATTTAACAAATACTCTACAAAAAATTTAATAATAAACAAAAGAAATTTAATAATAATATTTAACAGCAATTATAATAATGGAAATTAAATTAATTAACAAATTTACGTATAATAATAACAATAACAATAAATAATTAAATAAATACACTTTATAATAATAAGGAATTTAATAATGTTATGAATAATAATAAACATTTTTAATAATAATAATAATAAGGAATTTAATAATAATATTAATAATAAACCGTTTATAAAAAATTATTAAGATTTATAATAATAAGTATATATACTCCAGTCAGAAAAATAATAATAATTAAATATTATAAGAATAATTAAATTATTCAGAATAATAAAGTTAATAATAAGAAGAAGAAAATTAGTAATTATAACAAATTTCATAATAATAATAGAAATTAATATAATTAATAAATTTATTAATCATATTGAATATAATAATAATAATAATAATAATAATAATAATAATTTATAAATACATATATATATAATATTATTATTATTAAAGAATATAATAATAAATGAAATATATATAATAAATACTTTGCAAAAAAAATCATCATAATAAGAAGTAAGAATGAGAATAGCTGAAGTTGAATATTAGAAGTTGCATCAAAACTTGACAAGTGCAAAAGATCCTCTGTTCAAGAAACACGCGACTCTAAGAAACACGAGACTCTAACTAAACGGCTTTGAAAGAAAACGGCGGCTTGGCTATCCAAGAGGAGAAGAACACAGGCACTACACGTCCGTTAAAATTTTAAGAAAAAACGACACTGTTTTACTCTTAGACAGAGTAAGATAAAGTTATTTCCGACAGAGGATCCGGACTCTTGCGATAGGAGTGGTGGCTTTGACTACCGATGATAAAGCAAGGACCAATCCTTTGGTGGGTTTTGGGTCTAAGAGAAAAGATGTAAACTAGATTACATAAAGGTTCTTAGAATATCAGAACCCTTACATAAAAGTCTTTAGATTTAGTGGAGATTTTAGTCACATATAAGATTCATATTATGCACATCGAAGAGACAAAGTAGACGAGGGGTAAAATTAAAGAGATTAATGGGTTTAAAATTTTGATACTCAGAGTGTTCAAAATGACAAAATGAGATAAGTATCTTGGTTGTTAAGAAATTTATAAATCATGTTGTGGAGGTAAAGATGACTAAAGATAGGATTATGTCCATAAAGATTGTGGTGAAAGGTGTTGTTCTCAATGTAATGTGTTCTTATAAATTCCAATTTTGCACTATAAAAAAACTGGAGCTTAGCGACGAAATTTATTGACGGAATGTGAAGGATTTCCGTCGGTAAGCTAAGTTAGTGATAGAATTTATCGACGGAATAAGTTATCGGAGAAACGATCATAGGTAATAATTGACGACAGAGTACAGATTTTCTATTGCTAATTTACTGATCGATAGTTTCTATTCCGTCACTATATTTAGTAATTTCTATGCTATCATTAAAATTTAGCAACAGAAGATTTTTTTCAGTTAGAAAATTTAGCGATAGACCAGTCTTTTTCGTCGGTAAACTTACCCACAGATTTTCATTTCTATCGGTAAATTCACAACTAGTGTTACCGATAGATTTTGGTGTTCTGTCGGTAAATTACCGACAGATTTTGGTTGCCCATCGGTAAGTTCATTGCATTTTACTGACGGATTTTATTTTTCCGTCAGTAAATTTACTGTTATTTGTTTGTTTAATATTTTCCCTGCATTTAGTTTTATTTGATAATATTATGATTGATGTATAATTTATACAATTATCAGTCATTTGTTGATAATATTTTGATTTATTTCTACATTTAATTTGTTAAAACAGAAAGTTGATTGATGATATAAAGTAAAAATTATCTTAATTGATAATAAAAAAATTATTATCTACAACAATAAGTATTTACTTTATACAAAATGACTACAACTATGCTATTTATTTGGTGAATGCGGATGCTCTGAATGTTGCAGTGAGGTGCTGCCCTTCTCCTTTAACTCATCCATCTCATTACAGAGCTGGGCTATATACTCTATTGACTTTTGCAATTGAGTTGCCAGTGCTTATACTGTCTTTCGAAGCTTATGGACTTCATTAGATGTAGACCGCCTACTAGATGCTACTGTACTGGATGTGGAGGATTGCGAATAACATGTGTTTGTAAATGAACCGAAGTCGAAGATCCTTCTATGACTGTCCCTACCATCCACTACATGAAGATAGGTTTGACTCTCATCAACATCTTCAGATTATTGAGACTGTTGTTAAATGCTTTCTTATATTTGGTCATATCAGAAGGCAATGTTTATGTTAATAAGTGATAATTAATAAGCATTAATATTAAAGCATAAATTTCATATACATTTAGTTCTCTACATCTGGTATTGACAAAGGTTACACAGTCATACTTCTTAGTGTGAGTGTGCAAAAAGAGCTAATAGGGGGTAGACTTCCTGCCCATAGACTTTTCCTGTATTAGAATAAAATGTCATAAGTGAACTATAATTTACAAAAATTTCGACATAATTTCCTCTATTTTTATGATATTTACCTCTTTTTGAACAAAGAAAGTAACTCAATAACACAACCATATATGGCACCAGATATTTATAACATTATCATTCTATATAATAAACATATTTTCATTCCAAAATTTACACATCAAATTAAATTGAAATACATCAAAATAAAAAAAAACAGAATATAAATGTAAAGTGTAGATACAAGTCTCTCTGTATGCTCATTGTGGGTAATAGATCCTCTAGTGTGTAAGGGAAGACTCTCTCCCCCAGGTCCTCCACAAAGTCAAGCTTATATTCTTTTTAGCTTCAAAGTGAAGAAGACTGACATTAAGGTTCCAAATAATTTTCCATAATTAATCAATAGATGAGTGGATCACCTTAACATTTTGCAATGGATAACTTCTTTAAATTGCATAATTGGAGCCATAGACAAAGTTACAAAAAAAACATAATCTTCTCTTGGAGCAAGTTATTGAGAGATGAATCATTTGATTTGGTGTTAGGAGTTAAGATACCTATATTCTATTTAGATCATAGGCAATTATTAGGCATCCATTATAGTGGAATTGAAGATTGGTAATAATTTTCCAATGCTTTTCTGAAAAGTCTAACTCCTTATACTCATCAGCCTTTAGTCTCCAAATGACCTATTTTTATTTCATATAGTTTATCTCAAATCACCTATTTCTTTTTAGGGTTATCGAGACTTCTGACATTCTTTGTAAGGATAGAGATTAAGTGAGTAAGATGTTTAAAGCTTTAAGCTCTATTCTTTCTACCAAATTTTCTCTTGTTATCCACTTTAAGATCCTCCTTTATGGATTTTGATACACCTTTATCCTGTTGTAGGGTACGTATATAACAAATCATAATAGAAGGCTTTTGGTCCTTAGTAGACAAGTTAAGTTGGAAGTGTTGAATCTACTTGTTTATATAGTTGAGTTTCATTTCCTCTAACTTCCCCTAAAGAAACATCAGCTTTTACTAGACCTAACAATAGAGCGTCATTCTTGCTAGAGTTTGTTCCCCTTGCACTCTTCCCTCACAAGTTCCTCCATATCCTTTTTTACCATCAAATATACTACTTCCATTATCTTTTAGAAGTACCTACATTATTGAGTCATTATTTTTCCTAATATCTACTTTAAGCACATTAGAAGGTTCCAATTCCATAAGTTCAAAATAATCCCCTCTCTGAAAGACCTTACCAGTTAGCTTCCATTGCTTCTCCTTCTTGTTTAAATGTGGTCTCCAATGATAAGAAATCTTAATTGAATCTTCCAACATAACATCATTCTCCCTTAGCCTTAATCTGGAAATCATATCAGGCAAATCTTGGTATAGGTTAAAAATTATACAACTAGTATAACCAATTCTTTTGATTAAATTTCTTGCTTCATTAATGCAAATTCTCTTTCCAATGTAACTAGTCAGGTGGTTTAATTCTTTAGTAGATCAATACTCCAAAGGGAAATTATGAATCTTGATATAAATTGGAACATTTTTTTTGCTTCAACTTTTCTAAAATGATTCATAGTTTTCAATATTGGAGGAAGATAAGCATGTTAATAAAATGCAAAGGACAAGCTTATATGATCTTCTGAAGGTTTGTTTCTAAGTGAAATTTAAAGGTGAATATGTTATCTTCATTTAGTAGCACCTCCTTTAATCCAATAGATTTTCAGTGGGATATAGCCCAATAGTTAATCTAAGGGGAAGCTAGACATTTGCCTAGAAAAAATCATGTTAATAAAGGAAGACCATATGTTTTCTCCTTCTTTAAGGATTTATATCGATTAAGTAACAATGTAATTTCTATAAGTATTGCTAAGGGAATAATATTGAAGCTTATCAGATGATGAATCACTAATAACTTAATTCTAGCTAACAAAAAAAAGGTGTTAATGCTTTGCTAAAATTTTGAAGGGATATGCTAGAGTTAAAGGGCTTAAAATTGAGTAGAATTAAGATTATAGTAATTAGAGCGTAACTTTTCGAGTATGAGGGTTGCATCGATAAAGAGATTAAGATTGTTATTGTAGTTATACCACAAAAAGATCGTTTGAACTACCTTGGATCAATCATCTAAAGAAGTGGCTAAATAAATTATATCGTAGCTTATCGTATCAAATTAAGGTGACTAAAATAATAAAATGTCTCAGGAGTTTTATGTGATAAGAAGATTTTAGCTCAATCTAAAATGTAAACTTTACCATTTAGTAATTAGATCAACCATACTCTATGGACTAAATTATTAGCCCATTAAAAAGACACACAGTTATAAGTTAATGGTGACAAAGACAAGGATGCTTTGTTCGTTGTGCAACCTTACATGAAGAGATATGGTCATCAATAAAGTGGTAAGAGAGAAGTTAGGGTAGCTAAAATTGATAGCAAAATGAGAGATACAAGGCTTAGGTGGTTTAAACATATTAAGAGGAGACATCCTGAGACCCCGGTAAGAAGATTCGAGAAAGTTGTACTTATAAATTGTAAGAAAAGAAGATGAAGACCTAAGAAGCATTGGGGAGAGATGATCAAGAACGATATGACCCTGCTAAAATTTTTCAAAGAGTTTGCCCTCAGTAGAAAACCTTGACAAATTAGGATAAGAATAGAGGACCTTATATAGAGAGATCATTCACTTTTCATAGACCTTTTGAACATTTTTCTTCAATTATTATGGCTTTTAATTAGCCTACACACCTTTTTTTAGCACTTGCACTTTTAGTTAGTTTATTTATTTTTTTCTTTTTTTCAATTGCTCATTTGTTTTATTTACCTATTTGTTTTCTTTCTTGTTTTTTTATTATTTACTTACTTTTATCTTTATCTTTATCTTTATCTTTATCTTTATTTTTAGTTTTTATATTTATATTTATATTTGTTTTGTTTATTTTATTTTATTTTTTCATTTATGCAATTATTTTTTTATATATTTGTCTATTATTTTTTTCAACCGTTTTAAAAAAACTTTTATGAGTTTATTTGAAACAACGTCTCTACTAGTTAGGAGTAGGGATGCGTACTATTAGACCTCTTTAGAACTCGCATCTTAGTAGGATTCTTACCGGAATGTTGTTGTTATTGTTGTTGCTACTATTAATTTTTATGTTAGCTAAGTTTGGTGTTATAGTCAGGGTTAGGACAAGTAGGTTAAAAAGGTTATTAAGTAGAAACAACCATAAGTAGAGAAAAGAAAGGAATTTCAGGATGAATAGATATAGATGAAAAAAGTGGTTGAAAAAACAACAATGGAAGTTAAGGGGGTAAAGTATAACTAGAAAAGGGTGGGAGGTGGGACAAGGACGACACAAGAAAAGGACGAGGGGAAAGAGGAGTAGAATAGGAGAGAAGAGGAGGAAAGTTGACAAAACTTAGGAGATCTATTTGGTTAGGAATAAATGAGGGAGAGAACACAACACCAAAAGAGGGAATAATCAAACTAGACTACCAAAAAGTTTAGATAACAATTCATAAAATGGTAATCGGAACTAGCTCTTTTAGTTGGTACTAGCCAGTAACTAAAATATTGGCAAAATTGTAATGTAAAATAATAAAATTAAGTTAAAAACTTAAAATTTTTCTTTTATAAAATAATAATTACATATATGTAAAGAAAATATGATAACATTATTTACAATTTGTTTAATAAATAATAAAGGTACAAATAAAAATGTATTAAATAAATTTTTTTATATAACTACACTAACACAAAGTGATTATAGATTATATAAATAAATATATTAGTTTAATATAATTTAAATATATTTAATAAATATTTTAAAATTTATATATTTCATATTGAAAATGTATAAACTTCTTAGAGCATATATGTGAAAAAATATTATAATAAATTTGAAATATGTAAACATAATGTTTGAAATTAAATGTACTTATTATAAATGTATATTTTTATTTTGTAATATTATTAATTTTATATTTATTAAAAGTTAAATAATCTTTTTTTATCTTAATTTATAAGAAATATGTACAAAATAATATTAATAAAAATAAAATTATTTTTATATCAATTTTATATTATTATATTTTTGAGATAGTATTGAATTAAAGTTAAAAATTATTTAACATAATATATTGAGAAACTGTCTTATAATTTTATAAAAGTTTATAAGAATTGATTTTTATATGATTGAAAAATAATGATTAATTTCTACTAATTCTATAATTACTTACTAATTTTTTGAAATATTATGTAACTCTTAAGATATAAATTAAGTGTTATTCCTCAGATCAATTAGGAATAAAAATTAATAAGAGTTTATATATAATAAAGTGTTCATAATTTATTTCTCTTTCAAAATTAAAAAAAAGGGGTTTTAACATTTGACCAGGGATTTAACTCTTTGGACAAATGACAGTAAGTGCTTTTCAAATATGAAAACGCGACTTCTCCATTCAAACATCAAACTTGAAACTTAGACCAAAACACTTTGGGATATGAAGTTTTCAAATTTGTAGAGCAACCAATAATGAAGTGGACAACCTGAGCTGAGACAATGAACGTCAAAACCAAAAATTTCCAGGAAGCGATGATTGCGTTTCCATTGCTTTAGACTCGACTACAGGAAATTGGTCAAACGAGCTGGGGAGAATTTAGTGGGCTAAACCATCACTTCATATCCAGTAACTTTTTCTTGTAAATCAACAAATGATCCCCATCAAATTTAGTTCTGATGTGATATATGGTATAATATTATTTTAATTTTTTTAAAATTATAAAATAATTTCTAAATTTTATAAAATTGTAAAATAGTATATAATTTAATATTATTTTAAATAATTTTTAAAATTATAAAATAATTTCTACATTTTATAAAATTGTAAAATAGTATATAATTTTTTACTTTACTTCAATTCTGTTTCAAAAATTTATAATAATATAAACATAATGTAACAATTATTTTATTATTTTTATTAACATTATTTTTACGCATTTTTCATAAATTAAGATAAAAATTATTTGACCGTAAAATTAAAATAATAAAAGTTAAATATATATTTATAATAAGTGAATTTAATTTTAAATGTTTTTTATATATTTCAAAAGTTATAATAACGATTTTCACATGTATGAACTAAAAATTATATATATTGTAAATATGAAATATAGTTTAAAAATATTCAAATTCTGTTTAACTAATATATTTAGTTATATAATCTAAAATCAATTTATATAAGTCTAATTACAAAAAAATAGTTAATATATTTTTATTTGTATCTTTTCTATTTATTAAATAAATTCTAAACAAATTTATCATATTTTGTTAAAGAATCTTTAACCAAAATTTTTATTATAATATATTTTTATTAAAGAATCTTCGAACATTGTAACTGATGTTTAATTCACAAGCTCAAACTCTAGAAAGTTAGGAAACTAAGTAAACTACTATGTGAACCAATGTTTCTACCAACTTTAAGTTATTTAAGAAATCAATTGCATTCAAAAGAGAAATCAACCCTCAATTGGAGATTTCTGAGTTGCGATACTTAATTGAAGGATTGAACACCTTTTTGAAGAACATGCCACTTTGGAGACTCGGGTCATCAACTGTTGCCAATGGAGAAGGCAAAAATGAACTTCAAGTTCTTTTCTTAACTACCTAAATCACTTGTAAGAAGATAACAGGCTTAATACTTGTATGATATTAGAAAAGGTCCCCCTTAGAGTTGCACTTAACTTTTGACCGAAACATGTACAACTTTTGGTAGTTTTGTGAAGTGGATCATCATTATATATATTAGTGAATCTTTACTCTTGACTGATAAGTAGACTCAAGGAACTTCGAGAAATCACACGTTATTGCTTACTTTACTCACACAATCATCACCATAAGGCCATATTATATGCTATGTTGACCAGCTTTTGAAAACATTACTAATCAAGCACTATCTAGATGACTAAAAGTTGCTTAACAGTGTAGAGTTTGTCCGCTTAATACATACGCCGTATATCTTAACTAGGCTCATGGTTGGATCAATAAATGTGTATGTTTATAAATTCTAATTAAATCTGTATTGAATATAATAGGATTAAAAATGATTTCGAAAATTACACCATCTTTTATGGAAATTTATGAATCGAGAAGAAATCTATTGAATTATGAGGATTTAATTTATTTTATTTTATTAGCTATTTTATTCTTATCGAACCATATAATGTTGGGAATTGTCAAATATTGCCTTGATCGAGTATTAATGGCTGGCTTCAAAAGATAAAATCGATATCTCAACTTGCATTAGATTTGGTCTTTCCTGCAAAAGGTGGCCGAATACTTCCCTTTGTTAGGCAGGTTGGCGATTGGGTCAAAATAAACTAAAAACCACGTACGGTACCTATTGTTTGATTGTTTTACTACAAATGAGTCACATTTTTAAAACAAATTGCACGTGCATGTGATTTAGTATCATAATAACTTCAATTTGTTGGTGAAACGTCACTAGAAGTGGCCAGATGGCGGCTCAAACATCTGGTCGAATTGGATGTTTCCTAAATCCACTTCATAGATGTGATATTAGTATAGCTATCGTTTTATGACGTAAGAAGAATTTTAGGAAGTTTATGCCTCAATTCCAAAAGAAAATTTACTTAATCAAAAAAGAGATCTATTTCAATAAAGCTTCTTTTAATATTTTCAGTTTTTATTGCTTAAAGATTGAAGTCAAGAAAATAAAAATTGATGTGACATGCTGTACACACGTAAAGGAGGTGTGTTGAAATATAAGAGTGGGAGTTTGTCCCACCTTGAAAAAGGAGAGGAAAGTAAACTAACATATAAGTCTAGTGGATTACTTCACCTATCACCAATTGATTTTAGGATGAAACCTCACTTGAGCTTGTATGTGGTCTAGTTTCCTTCTCGTGTGGGCCTATAGGCCCATTGTAAATTCTAACAGAGATTATGTTACAGCGAAGCAGATTGCATGGTTGTATGAAACTTCATAAATATAGTAATAGTCACTTATTTGATCTACGATCAAAATTTAACATGTGTATCGAAGTACTTCTCTTAACTTAAGGCCCCTCTTGCCAAACTGTGCACTTGGTCATTATTGAACAAGTCAAGAATAGAAATTAAGTTGTCATTATCTGAATTGTAATCCCAATTAATTACTTTCCTATCTAATAATTTACTACAAAAAAACTCAACGTGTGAGAATTAGATTAAACATATATATACTTGATTGATGTAAATGAGAAGAGGTGTCCAAGCCTCTTTTTCAACGAGCATTCTAGTAGGTTCATGCACATGCCACTCTTGGAGCAGATAAAGGGTGATGGAATATGAATCTCTCTTGCATGCTTTTGGCTTCATTTCGATATATTACTGCAAATTGCAATTAACCATATAAACTATTTAGCTTTTAATTTCAATTCACATGTTCTATTGGGTATGCTGAATTTCTGGCCGACGACTTTTGAGTACTAAATCCATTTTTCCAAAAAAAAAAAGGAACTTTCGTTCCATTTGTCTATCATACATGGTGTTTCAAGGTTGGCATTTTATCTTTTATATGCTTGGTTGTCTCAAGGTTGATTATAAATCATTCAATCTTAAATATAAGATGAAGAAAAACTGAAGTTCTAATTTTCAAAGAAGTACGCAAAAATGTTGTCGCATGAGATTCTTATATCTTACCACCTACCTCCTTCAATCAAATTATGAAACCCCAAGGGTAACAATTAAAGTCTAAAAACATACAACGTTTTTATTATGTATTCTGAGTTGACAAAAAGGTTGCAGTAAGTCCTTTTCCTTTCAAGTGTTATTTGCATGATTTGATTCTTCTAATACGTTTAGTTTACTAATTTTATGCCTTCTTTTAGTTGTGAAATGACTTGATACTTTCATTCAAGAAAAGGTGTCAAGGCATTTATATTTAAGATCTTGCAAATGGTATCTACTTTTATAACTAAGTTGGAGTAGAAAAGGTGAAGATAATAGCCATAAAACTGCTAAGATGTAAATGATGTCAACCATAAAAACATCTTCATTTTCTATATCCAAAGCCATCCAAACTTTATTTTATTTTATTTTTGGTTAATTTTAATATCTTAAATTGATATTTCTATAAAATTCAAAAAAATCCCTGCATTGCAAGGGTTTTGATGTATGTAATATTTTCTTTGTATTTTTACAAAAAGGCTGTTTTTGTCACAAAGGAACAACTTTATCAATTATTCTAAACTCCCCCTCTAAATTGATATTTCTATATGAAATCAATTGTTCTTGTATTATCAATATAAGAGTTATTGGAGTCGATATTTTATCAAGAAACATCATGTAAGTGTCAATATATCTAATTCAATTTAATTTAGTTTAAATGTTGTCTTAATCGTGATAGATCAAGTACTTTTTATCACCTTTTATAAAATTTTTCTTCTTATTTGTAAAATTTTTATGTTTAACTAAAATTTGTGCCACTGAAACTAATCTTTAGCTTTAGATATTACATTGCGATTTTTCAAATCCTGATCTTGACTTTACTTAATTTCCTTAACTTCATCTTGTTCAAATTCTTGACTTTAATGCATTCTTGTTATCTCTTATTAGAATTGTTTATATATTATTAATTTTCTGAAAATAAATGTTCAATTGGACTAATTATCATAACTATAATCAAATTATTCTTAATTTAAATTTTTTCATCAGTAATAAATGTATTGTAACCTTCTTTAATTCAACACAAAAACTTAACATAATAAGTGTAGATTTTATCAAGTGAATTAATTCTTTAAACCGTGTTTGAACTCTTTCCTTTAATCAATCAGCAATACGTACACAAGTTAGTTAATTAACTCAAGACACTCACCGCCAACGATTGGTTCTAATGGTTGAGTAAGCATGTTTTCCCTACAAATGGTTTAAACAATTTCGTTGGGAAACAAAAAGCAAGTAGAGTACTCTTTAATACCACGTTGACATTCTTAATATTTAAATAATTATAATGCGTTACTAAAAGTTAATCTTGTGAGTATAAATTATTTAATTAGATAATTTAAAATAATTAAAGAAGTTTAATTTATCTAATCTTAAAAATAATTTATGGTTCTAATTTATATCTATTGTCAACATATTTAGGGACATAAAGGGTGATACACAAAGAATGGATGATGAGGGAAAAAGGTAATTTAATCGAATTGAACTTGATTATAAAATTTGAGAAATTTTAAGATTAAATATAAGATATTTAATAAATAACGATTAATATAAGATATGGAATATGTTTTAAATTTAATTGTTATTTAATTAGAATTAATTATAATTTTAATTAAAGTTTAAATTGATATTAGAATTATATTTCAATTAAATTATTAAAGCGTCCAAATTTTGTTATAAATAAATTTAGGTTTGAAAGGAGTTATCATTTTTTTTGTTACCCTCTTTATATCACTTATCGAGTTATCTTAATTTATCTGAATACTTATTCGAACATTTATGTGTATACTGAGAAATCAATTTCATAAATGATTCAGAGAATTTGACAAGAAAAAAAATACCAAGTTACGTAATAAAATTTGATTTACATTTATGTATTAATTATATTATAGAATTTAAAATTGTCTTAATTTTATAAAATTAAATAAATTATTATTATTTCACTAAATCAGTTTTTCCCAAATTTTTAACATAAAATATATATTAGTAAAATTGTTAATACCTCAATAAGAATCCTATAGTTCAGAAAAAAAAAATAAGGAATTCGTGGTTGCAAAAAAGAATGTCCCAAATGGACCACACCTAGCTTGTTTGAAAAGTGGACAGAGCAGGGCTTGGAGCCACCATCCTCCAGATGAAGTCACTACTGATAACATTCGGCATTAGCCGCCATCGCATGCTCAATTAGGCCCTTTGACCCACGTGCGTGTCATCAACTCCTTTAACGACCGAAATATCTTTTCGAGGTCCCTGAATGGCCATATTCATGTAATCTGTCTTTTTCTTCTCCATTTTTAATCTTAGAATGTTCCCTCCTCTCCTCAGCGTCTATATATATACATGTACTCTTTAGCTTCTATGAAATAAAGATCATCTCAGTCAGTAATCTTTGGAAAAGAAAAACCAATTCAAAGTTCGAGCACCATTTCAATGGATTATTCTTCTTTTTTCCATTACAATTACTCCCAGTTCTCTCCCGAATCTTCTTCATCCTTATCCTCTTCTGGTTCTTTATTTTATAACTCACAACAACCACTTCCGTTCAACGAAAATGACTCTGAAGAAATGATTCTCCTTGGAGTCCTTAACGAAGCTCCGATCAGCTCATTTGCTACGGCAACTAGTCCTAATTACGAAGAGGTGAACTCACAAGAAAATGGCTCTCAAGACGAAGTAGAACCCTCTCAGGAAATTGTTTACAGAGGTGTTAGAAAGCGACCATGGGGCAAGTATGCGGCGGAGATAAGAGATTCGACGAGAAACGGCGTGAGGGTTTGGCTTGGAACATTTGATACAGCTGAAGCTGCAGCTTTAGCGTATGATCAAGCAGCATTTGCCATGAGAGGATCCACGGCAGTGCTGAATTTTCCTGCACAGAAAGTTGACGAGTCCCTTCAAGAAATGAAGTGCAGCTTCAAGGATGGATGTTCGCCAGTTTTAGCGCTTAAGAAGAGGCATTCAATGAAGAGGAAAGCGGAGAGCAAAAAGAAGAAAGAAAAGGATAGCGATATGGTGGTGTTAGAGGACTTAGGAGCTGAGTACTTGGAGGAACTTCTAGCCATATCTGAAACACCAAATCCGCATATTTTGTATGATTCATTTTGTCATTTATAACAACAAAACACTACTTATTTTTATTTATGACAAACTGAAAAGGAAATTGTTAATACCAACTTAACTATAATATTAACAACTTTGTAATCTTCTTTAGAGTGCTAATAATCATTAATTAGTTGAACGGACGTGTAGTGGAGCGCATGGTTACTGTAACTGGATTTGACAATTAGAGATAATTAAATTTACTAAAGCATATTTATAAAGCAAACGTCAAACTTTCCTTCTTTCTTTTAGCCTAGTGGTGTATAGTATAGTATATTATTATATATAGATAAAGGGCTCGTTTAATGAACTTTGGTTAATCTTTTTCATATGAATCAAAGGCTAACGAGAAGGAATTTCACACTGCATCTAATTCTTTAAATTGATTGAGGATCACCAACTATGGTTAATCCTATAGTAAACAAAACAACAGGGGTAACATCAACTCAAAACAAATTGTTTCTGAACCATGGAAACAAATATACAATGGCGGCTCCAGGGACTAGAAATCAAAGTAAAGCTAGAATTCGGGGTCGGGGCCCAACTGCTTGCTAGCTGACTTGAATCTCCAGATTTTCCAAAACGTTTTATAATCAGAACCATGAATAATTCACGATGGCTTCAACCCTCTAACCGCCGCTGCAAAAATCTACACATTCAGAAAACAACTGAAATCACATCAAAGAAACAAGAAAGCAACTGTTGTTGACATAAACTAGCCTTGTTTGTTTCTTTTTTCTTGTTTGTTTGCTCATCAATTGAAGATAGAAATACTCCATCTTTATCTACTTATTCCAAATGACATAAATTTGGTCAAACCACTGAAAATCTAGATCCAATACTCATAATTCCAATTTCACAATCCAATGCTGCAACCTTAATTTCCTTCAACTAGATTTCATTTGTTACCAAGTAAATTATATTGCATCAAATACAAGAAAATGAGAATCAATCACCTGCAACTACATTCACGTTGCACACAATGGAAACCACATGATTAGAAACTAACCAATCTGAAAATCTGAAAAATTATCCCATCATGATCATATATATATATATATATATATGCATTTGACTACCATTATCTGTTTGAAGTCTTAAGCAACTTTAAATGTTATCTCCATGAAGTTAAAAGAGCATCGTTAAATTTCATATGTGGACATATGTAAACGGTTCAAGTGAAGTTATATATGAGAAGAGCTATAATTCAAAAGCAGTTGCTTTTTGTCTCTACCAGATCCTTTCACAGCCATTCCAAAGATTTTTTAAATGCAACGAGTAAACAAACGTTGGGATTATACTTGAAATTGCTATATTTTCAATGTATGGCCCATCCATCTGTTAAATTACAAATGGCATATTTTAATGATTACT
>JAOQMR010000003.1:21744731-21756547 GCA_027563865.1 Erythroxylum pelleterianum | reverse complement strand
AGTTTACAATAGAATGTAAAATGATAAACAATTTTACACTATATTACATTATAAACTATTCATCTAAATAATATTTCCGTATGTTATATTATGAATCATTTCATCTTTTTTTTAATAATAATTTTTTAATATTATATTTATTTATGTTCCATTACATTATAAAATATAAAAATTTTAGGTCCAACTTAGGTCTCGAGTTATTTCTTTAGCTGAGACAAATTACAGTCGCTGACTTGTCAAGTTGTAAGAAATTTGTTTAATTAATAATGGGTCACATCACATTACTACTTAAAAAATTAAAAATGTCTTCACACTTCAATGGGGAGACTTTTCTTGTTATTCCAAATTTTGTCGCACAAAATGTACCATGAATAAGCAATGACTTGTGTTTGATCTTTAAAATGCTATGTTTTGAGTTTAGTGGACAGCGTATTTGAGGATTAATCCTATATATATATATTGTGTGCTATAGTTGTTATGCTTCTGTTCATTGAAAAATTATAAACTAAAAAGTGAAACTCTTTTTATACTTACGAATCTGTGGTCATTGCAATACACATAACCCAACGTCCCAAGTCCCAACCCCAATTCACTTGACATTCTCCCTCCCGAAAACATTTTCTACTTTCTCAAATAGCCAAGCAAAAGACTAGTGTCTCAATTTTGGGTGAACCCATCCGAAAACGACACCCTTGCCTGGCGAAAAACGACACCCTTGTCCACTTCAACCCTCCCCTTCTCCTCCATTACCAGGGGAAAGATTTCGTCCGCTCACTTCCTCTGCTCACCATCTCCACCTTTGACTTTTCAACCATCCCCCAATCGCTGTTCATAGACCCAATTCTTAGACACAGAGAAAAGACCCTCCGTTGACTTTCTCTGGTTTCAAAGTTTTGATTTTTTCTCAGACCAGAAAAAAGAAAAAACGATAAGAGATACAGGAAAAAAATGGACCAAGCTGTTCTTGATGATATTATCAAACGGCTTCTTGAGGTTCGTGGCAGACCCGGAAAGCAGGTTCAGTTGTCCGAGCCCGAGATCCGTCAGTTGTGTGTTGTGTCCCGAGAGATTTTCTTGCAACAGCCCAATATGTTGGAGCTCGAAGCATCCATCAAGATATGTGGTATTTTTTCTTGTTAAACTATCTATGAATATCTGTTTTTGCTGCTTGTGATCGATAGGGTTTTGTTGGTTGTTCTTCTTTTGCCTTGAAGTTTGATAAAAGGTTCGTGCCTTTTTGGCTTTGCTGTTCACATATACATGGGGGTTTTATTTTCTGAAATTATTGGCTTGTTAACACCTGGGCTTATTGCTTTGTTGGATGTTTCACAGTCAGCTATAGGAACCACGCTTGTGTTTTTCTTATATGCACACTAAGTTTGCGGTGTTCCGAAGTCAGTCCCTTACCTTATGTTTTTAGATTTCGTTTGTGTATGGGGGTGGATTTTTAAAATGTTTCTTTGCCCCTTTATTATTAATACTAGCTCTGGCAATATTGTTTTTGCATTTGCTTCAGTTTGTTTTCATTGCCTGAATTAGAGTGGCTTTAATGACTGATGGTTGAACTTAAATCTTCCTAATCAAAATCGAGTCCTGGTTTTGTACCTCCTGAAGCTGGACTTTTCCAGATGTGTCTGTTGTTGAAGTGCTCTGTGGAAAAAGTATTAGATTATATGTTTAGCCGATGTAAACTGGATCCAAGTGAACAATCGAAGTGCACTTTGTTGAGAATCATGCAGCTTGTCTTAACATTGGCATTTGGTTGTCCATGCTATGAGTATGAACTACTCAAGTTGGAGTATGATTGTTAGTCATGATTATAGCTACCAATGAATTACAATGTCTGTGTTGCCTGCCGTTGGTCTAACTTCTTTTAAATTCATCAACTTCTTTGTTTTGGTGGACGCTTTTATATTTATGGCACTATGCATTAGGGTTTTGATGGTCTTTACTTGTGTCTTTGGGAGTAGTCTTGCAACTCTAGTTGGAGAATCTTTCATTCATACTCCTGTTTTAATGATGTTGTGTTCTATGTCATATAGTTTCTTTCTTCGCATTGATGCTGTCAACCTAGGCCTTGGAATTCATCATTTCGTTTGATATTGTTTTGTTGACTCACAAATGGATGACTATGACCCTCTTGCGTGCATGGTATTGATTATTTGGTCTGTTCTAAGGTTATTTGTTACACATGGGTTGATGTAGGGAAACTTTAGACTATTGTGTTCTATGCTGTGGTCGATATATTCACACATATGACCCAATTATGATGTACTTTACAAGTTGGATTTTGTGTTGAATGCACTATAATTTTTATGCACTTCTTTTCATACACAAAAACTTTGTCTCCTGATTCTGTTTCCTTTATATATTATTTTCTTACTTTTAATAATTGGCATTTCTTAATTTCAAATTCATCTGTTAATTTTTGTGATTGAAAATTATGAAACGATCCCCTTAAGATTTGTGTCGTGTTACCACATTGCTTAGACAATCTTTTTGTTTTTTTTTTGGCTTCATAATATACGTTTGTGTGGATTTATTGGCTCTCTGTAGTTTTTGCTTTTCCATTTTTCTATATCTTAACTTACCTATGGCAACTTCAAAATTTTTCTTCTTGGGATGGGTAAAGTTGTTGGTAATTTTATGCATCATAAAGTCAATAATTCAATGCGAAGAATCTGCCCCAATATCAAAACTTTAGATTGGTTTCTGTGGCATGTTCATGCTTGGTAAGAATCTTTATTGTGTCCAATGTGGCTTTCTTTTGTCCTAATATTCTTATATCACTTATCAATGGTATGATTAAGTGCTACACGTTGCAACCCTGAAATGTGTTAGTTATTATCTTGGTTAATTCTTGTAATGCTGAGCTTTCAGAAGGATCTCTATTATTTGACTTAACATGAACTTTTTAGGTTTTTATTTTACTAGATTGCTTATTCTAAAGGTTACTGTGCAACATAGGTTCAGTGTACATTATGCATGATTGAGTGTGCGACAATGCTTAGTATAGATCTACAGAAGAAGTATGTATAAATAGGTAGCATGCCTTTTGAATGGTGAAATGGCTGGTAAGAGATGGTGTTAATGTCCTAAAAATGTCAAAGTTCACTTTGATGTGCTTATAATGGGGAAACATCATGATAAATTTTAATCCCTTAGTGATAATTTTGTTTAAAATACGTGAATAAGTTGGAGAGTTCAAAATCAACTAGAACTATCTTCTTTTGTATTTACAGTAATTACCCTTATATATGTTGATGTCTTGCATGGTAGGTTTTAGAAAGATTTTTCATTTTAAGCATTCTTTGTGTATAAGGAGCACATTTCTGGTGATTGAGTGGGAATCCTCTTGTTGGTTTCTGCTTCATTTGCTGAGCATTTATGTGGTTATATTAGTTCAAGCTGGGTTTGAAACTTGAATTTGAATTTTATTTTTTAAGGCCATGTTTTACTTTTTGGTTCTTACTGCATGTGGGTTGGCTTCTTTCTCTATGGCCTGAATCATATCTTATCTTTCCTGTATAACATTCTTGCTTCTGGATCTTCTATATAAATATTTTAGTGGATGAAACTTTTTCCTGTCTTGATGTTCTTTGGTGAAAACGCACAGGTGACGTTCATGGTCAATATTCTGATCTCCTAAGGCTGTTTGAATATGGTGGATTTCCTCCACATGCAAACTATTTGTTTTTGGGGGATTATGTGGATCGAGGCAAGCAAAGTCTGGAGACTATATGCCTTCTTCTTGCTTACAAGATAAAATATCCTGAGAACTTCTTCCTCTTGAGGGGAAACCACGAATGTGCTTCCATAAATCGTATATATGGTTTCTATGATGAGTGTAAGAGAAGATTTAATGTTAGGCTATGGAAGACATTCACGGAATGTTTTAATTGCCTACCAGTGGCAGCTTTAATTGATGAGAAGATTCTTTGCATGCATGGAGGTCTTTCTCCAGACCTGCATAGTTTGGATCAGATTAAGAACCTGCAACGCCCTACTGATGTACCAGACACTGGTTTGCTCTGTGATCTTCTTTGGTCAGATCCTAGTAAAGATGTTCAAGGTTGGGGGATGAATGACAGGGGAGTCTCATACACTTTCGGTCCTGACAAAGTGTCAGAGTTTCTTCAGAAGCATGATTTGGATCTGATTTGTCGTGCCCATCAGGTTTGCCTGCTCCACTATCTATTTTGTTTTATTCAGTCTTGTAGATAAATTGATGTTCTCTAAATGTACTTGTAAAGAGTGTAGAGAATAAACTAAGATTGAAGAGAATAAACAATCTGGAGCACTATGTGGATCCTTTAAGGGATAGTTATATCTGTGATATATTTTCTCTTATATTTTAGGACTTTTGCTACAGTATTGATTCTATTTGTGGAGTCTGCAGAACCATTTGTATTGTTTTACATGATTCCTTTTGACATTGTAGTTTTTGTCACATAATTTTTGTCCTAGCTGTTTCATTGTTATAGGTTGTGGAGGATGGATATGAGTTCTTTGCCAACCGACAACTTGTGACTATATTTTCAGCCCCAAATTATTGTGGAGAGTTTGATAATGCTGGTGCCATGATGAGTGTGGATGAGACATTAATGTGTTCTTTCCAAATATTAAAGCCTGCTACTGCTGATAAGAAGCCCAAAATGTTTGGAAGCACAACTACTGCTAAGCCTGGAAACCCCCCTGCAGGAGTCAAGGTACATACTCAACATTAAAAAGAAAAAGTTGTTTAATCAGTGCAAGTTCACTACTATATTCCTTTAATGCCTTTTGGCAGTTGTTGTTACTTGTTAATTTGCAGAATGTCAACACATTCAGTTTTGGTCTGGGCTTGAATTTCAGCCTTTCTGATTGATCCCAATTAAACAATATTTATATGAATTTTTTTCCAGAATTAAACTTTTGTGTAATTTTTTGGTAGAAAATGAGTGGAGAAATGTGTTTATATCTCCCGTATCAGTGCGAGAGTTTGTGTATATTTTTCTATTTGTGATGATCATTTTCCTTAAGCTAATGTGTACGGAGTACTTAATTTTGGACTTGACTTCGGAATATCTGATACCTAACCCAAATGGTTCTAGATAGGATATCCAATTATTAGTCATTGTTTATTCTGAGTCAAAAAACTTGACAAATTGACATCTTTCGTGTATTCCTATCTTTACTTCAAATAGGTCATAAGTTTCTTGTTAGACTGGGTTGATGTAACATGGATCTTGTTTCTTTATAAAATTCAGAAAAGAAAGTTCTTCTGAACTTCCAGACACTGCATGGCACATAAAAGTTGGAAGGGAATGTAGAATAGGAGGAACAGTATGATGAGGGATTACTTTTTAAGGGAGATAATAGAAAATGTTATGTTGAAGAGCATAGAGATCCTGTATTATTAATCCCTGCATACATCCTTTTTTTCCTTCTTCCTTTACATGGTATCAGAGCCTATTTAAACAATGCTATTAAATTTTTACTCTATGGTGTCAATGAAAATTCCATTTTAGTCAATGAAAATGCCATTTTAATCACAATAGCCAACATATTGTGATCTGTCTGCTCTTATGGTTTTCAACTCTAAAATGTCCTGGGAGTGTCGTGCATGGTCCTTAGTCATCAGTTCCTTGTTCTTGGACATGTATTTTTTCCTTTTCCTTTGGATACTTTTTGTTTCAAGAAGTTACTATATTGGTTAACGGCGGGAATAAGAGTTTGTGTTTGAAATTTTTCAGTATGTTATTAAGACAACAAACTTGTCAATCTATGTATTAGTCTTTGTAGTAGCAGCTTCAACTTCTATTTCTCTCGAAGCTTTAAACTGAACAGTTTGTGTCATTGGATTTATATGTTTCAAAGGACTCCAACAATGATATTACTTCTTTTCTATGTTGGCACATATTTCCACTAAGCATGAAAATCTATTGCTAACCCTCCGCCTTTTTTTTTTTAATTTTGCAGTCCTTCCTCGGTGCAAAAGTATGACATGTGGATTTCCGGTTACAGAACAAATTATTTGGGTTATAGACACTCCACTGTTGCACAGAGAGGAAACTTGAGGTCAATTTAATTAAGACATTTTGAAAATTGTATAAATTGGAGGAAAAATAGAAGCTAATGCAGAGATTGGTTTTGTTTTTTGTGATAAAGCTGGGTTTGGGATAGAAGCCTGTATCATCCTCTTCGCTTATTGTGTACCCTAATAGCTTCTAGAATTGCTGCCTTGAATTCTTTCCATGTGCTGCTTTCTGTTCTGCACATCTCTGAGACCATGATGAATACAAAGAATGATAACTCTTTTGTGATTCAAGGCACAACGTGGAGTGGCTTTGTTATCTTCTTGTGTGTGTTTTCATGAAAACTCGCTATATTTTGTTTCCAGATTTGATGACTTGGAGAGATCTGACGTGTGTATGTCAATTCCCCAAGCATTCATCTGGGATTGTGAAATATTTGATGAAATGACACTGTCCGACTTTACTTGGATTGTGACTCAGGCCTTCTATAGATTGTTTTTCTTTTCTTGTCAACAAATAAGTGCAAAATGCGCGGATTCTCATCAAGAATGTCTTTCATTGCACTTGCATAAAATGCCTGTAGTGACTTGAATTTTAAAATTCCAATATTTTGGGAGGCTATCAAGGTGAAAGCTTGCATGATTTCTGTTGCAGGTAGAAACATGGGCTAGTGATAGGTTGTAAGTAGTTTTTGTCAGTTCAGTAGTAGCCTATTGCCCTTTTACAATGTCAGGCTGATCAAACTTCTAGTACAGAAAACTCATCTTTTTACTCTTAGCGTTTGCTCGTTAGTCTACCTATAAATTACCTTTAAACGTGTTGCTAAAAGATCAACGGGACTTAAAAGACAGTCCCTACTTCAGTTACGTCAAAAGCTTAAGCTTCCAGCCTTGAAGGTATACAGTCGCATCAAGTGATTGAGACACTACACCCAAAGGTTCAATGTGGACAAGTCCCAAACATCAACCCTGTCATACTACTTTTGGGTTTAAGAGGGGTTTACGAATGCACTAATCAATGTGGAGATCCTTATTGATGGACATGAAGTACAGTTCAAAGAAATGTAGCAATGAGACCGTAAGTTTATTGACCTCAAGTAAACCGAGAGATCATGTTAGGTGCAGAAATGATGATCCCACTTTCAAAGGGCTGATTTATTGCAGGCGTGGCAGCATGGGAGCATAATGTGAGAACTTGGTGGTGGTTGTCATGTCTTGCCTTCCGGTGGTGCAATTGTCACTTGTCTACGAAGTTGTTAATTACTATTTCAATTTTAATTGTGTTAGGAGTCAAGTCGTGGTCAAAGGGATAATGAGTTAATTATCCTTTACTTCAAATCATGCAATCAAAGAGTAGAGGGTTCCTAGTTTGTAGGAAGTAGTTACGTTCCTTTTCTTTAAATTACTATATGATGAATAATGGAAGGCAATGGACAATTTTATCTCAGTTTCAATTCAAAGAGATCTTTGGGTTCTTTCTTTCCAACAAGCCCATTCCTTATCATTCAACATTGGTCACAAAGGCAGAAAACCACAAAACAATCCTACCTTCAGAACCTACAGGAGGATTTCGTAGTCCATTGCCTTATAACTCGATCTCAATCACGGGACAGTAACAAATTAGTATCAGAGCTAAAAGTTATGGGCGACTCATCTACCAACTTGCAAAGACAGTTCAAGCCATCTTTTTTTTTTTTTAATTATGAAAGGTAAATATATTGAATCAAAAATATGTACACGGTCCTTGGGTATACCCTGACCAAAGTTTGTAATCATACATCAATATCATTTATATATCCAAAATATCAAAAGGTAATTAGTTCCGTGAGGTACAACCTATACAAGATCTTATACATTATAGTTTTTATCTTAGAAACTACATCACAGCTCGTAACAGAAGCAAAATCTAACTAAATAACATTTCTGGTCTTTCATACCATATATATGGTACATATGAATGCTAGTCGTGCGGCTTTGCTTCTAAGACGCGCCCCAATGCAATCTTTCTAAATCCACTTGATGGCACTAGATAACGTAGACACTCGTGTCAATCCCAGCCATCCCCAGATAACATTCCAAACTTCACCTGTAAAGGACACTTAAAGAACAAATGGTCAACATTTTTTGGTTCAGCATTACAAAATCTGCAGGTTCGGTCTATTTTCAAGAATAGCAAGTTATCCTTTGTTGGTAGTCTATTTCGAAGACTAAGCCATACAATGAAGGAGTATTTTGGCAGTATGTATTATTTCCAGATAAATGACATCCACGGTCATCTAGTGTACTTGACTCGTAGTAGCTCATAGACTTTCTGTGAAGACAGGATTCCATTAATACTTAATTTCTGCATTCCACATATTACCTTCCTATGGCCACCCAACTTATCCACCAAAGTATTTCAAATCAGTACCAATCTCTTTAGTAGGGTGAGTCTCGGGTGTGAGGTTCCCAATCCCATATTGATGAGCCCCTCAAGTATATTTCATGAATCCATCTCACCCATAAGGAATCAACTTTAGTATGGATATTCCACAACACTTTAGAAAAAAGTGTCGAATTCTATAATTTACAATTTTTCAATCCTAATCCACCCTCCTCTTTTGGTACACAAATATTGTCCCATGCTATCCTAAAATGTTTACCACCTCATAAAAACAACCTACATATAGAGGTTATCCTCTCAAGGATGGTTGTTGGAATGGGAAACGCCTGGAGCCAAAAGGATAGTACCACTTGAATGACGGAATTAATCAATTCAATTCTACCCACATATGAGAGTCTTTCCATTCCATGCATTGATATAAGCCTCTACAGATTCAATTAGTATAGAAAATTGGGTCATTGAGACCTTCATAGGTGCCAAAATGACCCTAAATATCGAACAGGAAACTCACCCGTAGGATATTCTACCATCTGCAAAATGTTCGCCCTATCTCATCTATAAATATTCTACCATCTGCAAAATGTTTGCCCTATCTCGTCCATAAACCCTAGCTAAGTAAATACTAGATTTTAAAGATTTCACCCTCAGCCTTGCCACCTCTTTTAGTTCATTCAACACATCCACTAGTATAAGGATAGAAGTAAAATCACCTCTAGAGAATAACATGAGATCATCCACAAATGCAAAACAAGCAATGCCAAGTTGTTGACATTTCAGGTGGAAGCGAAAATGGGAGTTGGCGGTTCTCACTTTTAGCAATCTTGAAAGGTACTCCAAACAAAGCAGGAAAAGTGTAGGTAACATGGGATCACCGTATCTCAATCCCCGCCGACCCTTGAACATACCATGTAGTGTGTCATTGACCGAGATCAAGAAGGATGTAGTTGTTACACATTTCATAATCCATCGTACAAACTTATTAGGGAAGCCTAACCCTTTCATCATATCTTCAAGAAAGTCCCATGATACCGTGTCATAAGCTTTTGTGATGTCAATTTTTATCATGCACTATGGAGAAATACGTTTTCTAGTGTAACCCCGAACAAGTTCCTACGCTAGAAAAATATTATCTAACATACTTCTATTTGACACAAATGTAGCTTGAGCTGGGTCTAAAATTTTTCCCACAACTAAAGTCATACGCTCCGTCAATATTTTTGTGATCACCTTATACACAATATAAACAAGGTGTATATTGGTCTTTGAATTCTTTTTTTGTTAATTCCCTATTCCTCTTTTGTGAATTCTTCTCATATCCTTAAATTATTTCCATCTTTTGAAGTCAGTCTTCAACTCTTACAAGATGCATCCTCTCTGTTTAAACTAGCCACATATATTTCTTTATTTAATTCCAATTCTTCTCGAAGCTCCCCCGATGTAAGTTCCTTCAGTTATGATTCATTTACGACCTACATTCTCTCTGATCTTATGCTGACTAAAGCGCAAACCAATCATTTCAAAACAAAAGCTCTTATAACCACCAAATATCCTCTACCAAATCTTAGTATTTTTCATTCACAACCTACCACATATAAGTAAGCTTATAAATATCCTGAGTGGCGTATTGCTATGGATAATGAGTACGATGCCCTTATTTCCAATAATAAATAAGCCCTTGAACCCCCTCCTTATGGTGCTAACATTACTGATTGTAATGAGTGTGTATATATGTCACAACCACTTGGCTACAAGAATTCTTAATTTCCTGGGCATGTTTATCATCTTTATGAGGCGATTTATGAGCTCAAACAAGCTTCACATGCATGGTTCAATAAATTCAAGTCATTTCTTCTTGATTGTGTTTTTAAAGGATGCTATTCTGATTACTCTTTATTTATATATCGTCATAATGATTGTCTCATGTATTTATGTGGATGATATCGTTATTACGAGAAATGATTGTGCCTTCATTAGTGGCCTTGCTAGGGAAATTAAATCAATGATGAAGCTAAGCAAGCCGGCGACTCTCGAGTAAGCGTTTAATGAAGCACAACTACATGAGGATGTTGTGGACAAAATATGCAGAAGGTAGTGGCTAAAGGAAAATGGAGTGATGGCACTAAGAGTGGGAGCTCGACTCAAGTGAACTGGAAGGACCTGAGGTCACAAAAGAGGAACCGGCTCTGCAGGGGCTCAAGTAATTCGTCAAGAGTTAAGGAAAAAGAATAATGCCTGTTATAAATGAGGATATCGTTATTTTCCATGGCACACATGCAGGAAACAAATACTCACTATTGAAGGGTACGACAAGAAGATGGAACTGAACGAAGGGAGTGAGAATGAAGAATCTGGCTGAGCAAAGGATGATATAGCTAAACCCGTACTCACAGATAATGGAGTAATCTCGCTTCACACCTTGAATCGGGTTACTGTCCATAATACCTTGCAATTTCAAGGCATCCTTGACAGCAAAAAACTTATGGTTTTGTTAGACAGTGGTAGCACACACATTTTTATAGATGAGAACACAGTGGTTGAGTTACAAAGGAGGACGAGGGAAGCTAACCCACTCACTGTGATGGTAGCGATCTGGCAACAAATGGTTAGCAACACTAGATGCGAAAAATTACAATGAAAGATGCAAGGAAATAATTTCACTGTCGACTTGCGTATCTCACAGTTGGGTGGTTATGATATTGTTTTGGGCATGGATAGGATGACTCTCCACAACTGGTGGTTTTTTATTTTCTGCAAGGAACCATCACTCTTCCTTGTTGGGGAAAAGAAGTTCGGTTGAAAAGACATTAGGAGAAAGGAGCTCTCAAAATGATTATGGAAAAAAAACTCTCATGCTGGCTGTGCAAGGGATGGACAACTCACCTTTCCACCTTACACGTGGCTGACTTGGCCAAGCACCAAGTGGAGAAGGAAAAAGGGATAGCACATGGGGTGCACCTAGCTATCATAAGAATACTCGATCCTATTTGGTCAAATACCTAGCGACAAACTCCTAGTCTCATTCTTTTGGAGTTTTTGAAAGAGCTACCACCGACAAAACTATATATAACCACCGATAAAACTATATATGACTTCACTGTCAAGGTATGCTTTGTTTCTTTTGTGGGATTTCTAATTTTCATTTCATTGTTGGCGCATGGTGCATGGTGGGTGGTGGATTATCTTCTTGGCCATGTACAATAATCCAGACTTCATAAACCAGGTTAGTGTTTCTTCTGCTCAAACTTCTACAAGATACTTAAAGTTTTTGACAGTTGCTTGCTAGGAACATGTGTAACACCCCATGTTAGGGGTTAGAAAATTTAGGAATTTATAGTACATTATATGCTTTGCATAATTGAGTATTCGCTAATATATGCATATGAATTTTGACTTATACAAATAATTGTACATGCATTC
>JAOQMR010000003.1:21695197-21710616 GCA_027563865.1 Erythroxylum pelleterianum | reverse complement strand
AAATATATGATAGGTTTTTTGGGTGTTTCAGGTTCAGGTTCAAACCTAAACCTATAAATCAGGTTCGGTTCGGTTAACTG
Source organism: Erythroxylum pelleterianum (assembly GCA_027563865.1). Classification (NCBI taxonomy): domain Eukaryota; kingdom Viridiplantae; phylum Streptophyta; class Magnoliopsida; order Malpighiales; family Erythroxylaceae; genus Erythroxylum; species Erythroxylum pelleterianum. The sequence goes on along the minus strand of JAOQMR010000003.1, from coordinate 21,710,536 downwards.
TTATAGGTGCGGTTTAGGTTCGGTTAACCTAGAACCGCAAGTTAGAAACCTGAACCTGAACCATGAACCTGATTGAACTCAGGTTCGGTTAACCTTATTTACAGGTTCGGTTCATGCGGTTCAGGTCCGGTTCACAGGTTCACGGATTTTTTTGAACACCCCTATTAAATACCTTCATAGTTTATAAATGTGACTTTAAAGTTATAACCGTTATAGTATTAACACAATTATTTTTTTCCCCGTCATTCATAACTCTTTAAGTTACCTCTTTAAAATGTTCAAATAAAATATTAGAGCTCTTTGTTAGGTCATTCGAAGATTTTTTAAGGCTATAAATCCTACCACATTCCCTATTAGCCGCGATGGCTCCTCTATGTGTGCTTCCTTTTACATATTAATCATACTAACGGTAATTGGCTCACTTGGTCATTGATAATAAAATTTATAATAAATATAACGAGGAATGGAATATATATAATCATTATAATTATTATGGTTGGTTAAGACAAAAGAGCGATTACCAATTTGTTAGTTAAAAATCTTGAGAAATAAAAATTGTTAAATTTTTGTTTTACATCAAATTTTAATATATTATATTTAATTTATACATCTTATTTATGATGACAAAAAGTTTAAAATCAAGTATATTGCGATATTTCCTTTCTATAACTCTTGAAGAAAAAAATGATCTAGCATTTGCTTGCATTAATATATCATCAGCCACATGATGTCCTCAAAATACAATTTAATCATCTAAAATATTATTGCGCTAAAAAAGAAAAAAAAAAGAACATGTCACACGTGACATTTCTTGTCACCCAAGTGACAGATCCTGTCATGCTACTGCTCCTGTCAAGCCCGTCGCACTTCTTTCTTTAGTGGAATGACTTTTATTTCTCTCGTAATCGGAAGTATGGAGTAATGCTCCAAACTTAGATATAGAAATACTATTGATTCAATTATATTATATTCTCATACTCATTAATCAAGTACCCTAAGTATTAATAATGCTAAAGGAAATAGATATAAAATTTTTTAATTTTGTAGCAAATATTGTATAAGAAAACAAAATTGAATAATCACTAATAATCATATCAAGTACAACTCAATTACTCAGCTAATTATCACAATTAATTTATCTTCAAATATTATTAGTTTATTTATTATTAGCCGTAATAACAATATACTGGTATTAGCAATTAAAAATTTTTATTTAATAAAATTTTAATTATGAAATAAAAACTAAAATTTACAATTAAAATATAAATTAATCTAAGTTTTTTAAATTAGGGAAAAAAAAGTACTTGAATAAGCTAATCCGTATATTTGAGCATACTATTTTACTACGAGTTTTAAGGCGCGTTGCAAAAAACTGTTAGAACTAACTTTTATGGTAAAGATTTATTTACAATCAATAGTCCACTAATTCAATAGTCTTCTAGTGCTTAAATGCCATCGTCATCTGAGGTCATAATCCAAAGCGAGATAAAGTCTACTAGACATTTTTAAGGATAGAAATGAGACCTAAGGTAGCAATGAAACGAGGCGAAGAGTAAGCGTTTCATAGAGTTCTCAACTTGTTTAGTGAATCTAATAAAATTAACTTAAATATTACATATACCAAAATATTCTCTTCCTCAGTAAAATTATAAATAAAAGAACAAAAAATTGAAAATTTCTTTAAAAAATGTGTATTAGTAGAAACTGGATCATAATCCAAAGTAGTAGAGGGGCACGAATTTTTTTAAATACCTTAAAAAACATATAAACTAATATGATTTAATTAGACAATTATTGACCATTTGAGAAAATTATGTAAAAGACTCTAAAAAAATACTCTTGCATTATAACTATATACATTGTGCCACGAAATGAATTGTGCTTGAACCTCTACATAAAAAAGAGTAAAATATAATCTTGTAAATTGAAATAATTTAATAAATATTGAAAATCAAAAATAAATATAATTAAAATTTTCTCCGGGCATTATATTATAAAAAATTTAAAAAGGGATATATATCATTTACTAATCCAAATAAACAAGAAATTAAAATAGCATTTAGTAAATTGATGTAATTCGTAATAATGATGCAGGCATTAAGAATCAACGATTTAAAAATTGGACCAAAAGTTAAGCTGGCATAACAAAAAGTTTAAGATTTAAAAGGTTCAACCAATATTAGATTGTTATAAAATAAACTAAAAATTGAATAAAATTAAAGAATTTGAAATATGATTGAAAAATATTATTCTTTTCTATCTAAGAATTTGAAGTTTAATTGAAAAAGAGATTATTAAATAAAAACTAACTGATTTATTTTAGTTTATAAAAACATATTAATGTACAAAAGTTGACTAATTAATTAATAAACTGATCGTTTTTAACAACAAGAGTTATTAAAATAAATTGAATATAAAATTTAAAAATTAAACAAATAGTTTATCATTTTAAAATTTTTACGATTGAATCGGCGGAGAAGATAAATTTTTGTTAAAAACAAGACTATCCCAATTAACAGAGCATCTGAAGAGTATTATCATGCCAGATACAATAAATTCAGTCTTTTAAATGGGTGAAGACTGCACAATTCAAAAATCTCTATCAAAAGATTTTTCTTCCATAAAATCCTAAAAAGTATAATGATCATCAAAAAGATGCGATGATTTCAGCTGAAGTTACATTACTAACCAAGAGTAAATTGAAAAACCAATTAGACAGACATAAAGGCTACCTTTAGCCTGTAAGAAGCAACAGTCATATATAAGTGAATTTTTGTTAAAAATCAGTGAATGCAATTATTGGATCTTGCAAATAACCAACAGTTGGTTAACAACCGCGAGTAAAGATACAGAATCCGTGATTGACCTGACACATGAAAGTGTGTGAACAGTGAGTGGAAACGATAGATCAGCAGCATCAATCTCAGTGGACAGTTTGGTCAAGCTCCAGTCTGGAGTCTGGACTGTGTTGGCGCCTCAACCAACAGATTGGACTCCCGGCGGACAATGAAGCTCGCCAACTTAGTATTGTCGTAAACACCTTAATTACTTGTCTCCAGGGGATCAATAAATCAGTTTTGTTATCTGCTACGGTTCTTGCAGCTCTCCAGGAGTTTTCTTGGATTGCCACAAACAATATCGAACTTTTGTTTTTCTTAATACCCAATACTTCTTTTTCTTTTCTTTTTCTACCGTCGTTAGGCACGTAAAGGAGACCTATGCCTTGGTTACGACAGCTAAAAATGTTTGATAAAGGGACATGTCACCTGCATTCAAGTCATGCAGCTTTTTAGACTCCAAATGCAGGAATTATGTTTGTTACCCCATGTGGAAGTAATTAGGATTGCCATTTTTGTGCTCTATACACTATACTTCCCCTGTCTAGGCAGGATAAAACTAGTAGTTTTTTAATAATTTATTAATTAATCCTTAGTCCATGACACGTTTATTTGAAAAGCAATCCAAACTAATAGAATTTGTACAAGTAAATGATAATTTCTACACCACACTCTTGTCCGAAAATTACATCATTATTGACAAGACTAATATGATCCACAATCAGAAAGCGTGTCCAGTATTAGTGGACAACAATCATCCCATTGAAATGTTTGTGAAATTATGGAAATTTTGGCATAAAAACTATAGTTAAATTTGATTCAGATACGACGCGTGCATGTTACAATTGAGATCACTACAAGTTATTCGCACTACATAAACTTGTTTATTCGGACTCCCTACTCTATTGTCCTTGGCATTCACGAGCTGTTCTTTAAGAATTGGATTGTTGTTTATCGTCATGTCTATCAAAAAAGTAACAGAATCATTGACTGGTTTGCTCGTTATGCAAACCATTTTGATGTTAGAGTCACTTTTTTTTTAACACTACACCTATAGGGTGCCATATAATCCTTATAGAGGATCGTTTGGGAACCTATTTCCCGCGTCTTGTTACGTAATCTCGTTTTCTTTTCTTAAAAAAGAAAAAACGATTGTAACTGAAATCACCAGTGCTCCTTTTTCTTTGGCCAGAGGGGGTTGAGGTTGAGGTATCTACAAGCAGAAAGAGTTCGTTTCAAAAACTACTACACTCATTCCGAGAATTGTTGTGCGAGACTCGAGACCCAAGTACTAGTAGCCTTAATTAACAACATGTACTATCGTAACTTTCAAGGTGGTTGTTATGGAGGGAGAGATTTCAATCCTAAACCTTAATTAGATTTTGAAAAAAGAAAAGGAAGCATTGTACTTGCAGTAACGTCCCCTCCTTTATTGGTGGAATAGTGTTTCTTGCGTATACTTTCCAGTGAAATTACATTGGAAAAAGTTTCAAGTAAACTTTATATTAATTTGATCAATTAAACTATAAAGTTTACAAATTAAGATAAGTTACTTTAAAATTAAATTAACTTAAGTTTGTATTTAATGTAAATTTTAATTGAATTTTTATATAGAATTTTGATAATTAATTTAATAGATACATGAAAATATATTCGGTTTATTTAAGGAACTTAATTCCTTACACGTGAAACAATTAAGTTTCAAAACATAATGCATGGACTTAAATGATAAAAATAAATCTTTTATTATCCCTAACCCTTTAATTTCTTATTCATCTAGTTAAGCATTTAGGGTTAACTTGCTTGGTGGATACGAAGAGAAAAAGATGAGTATGAAATGAAAAATAAAGTTTAATAAGAGGTTAAGATTAGATGACTTATACTTTCATTCCTAATTTTTTAACAATGCTCCATTCCTCTCCGATATGAGAGAAATGGTGAGTTATTCCTCTAATATCCTTTGGTCTTTAATATAGCAGCTTTGTCGTCATTATTTATTCCTACTCTATGACCCAAAGCAATGCTTGATTTTTTCTGGTTTAGTAAGGTTCGGTATTCTTTAACTAATAATAATATTAATTAAATAATTATAATATAATATAATTAATTAAAATATAATAAATGAATTATATTTTAATTAATTAATTTTTGTTTCTCATTATTTTTTACAAACCAATCACTATCAATGGTACGGTAATCATTCATTTCTCTTATCCATCATAATTATAATGATAAAATCCATTCTCATTCATCACTATATTCATTTTCATTTCTATTCACATTCTCCTATACGGACCAACCGCCCCCTTAACCTTACAACTATGATATAATCGGATTACGAGTTCAGTCACCTAAAATTAGGTACTATTTCACGATTATACACTACTAGTACAGCAAATATACCCTAATTTGCATGTACATGGACTATGGAGGGATGCCCTTCTAAACTAAAGATGAACATAATTTTTAAAAAAACGCAAGAGTTATACTATCATACATTTATAACTCATTAAGGATTATTTTCTTCTTTAATTATATAAAATTTCAAATGAAATTGGACTTAAACTCATATTAGGTACAAAATATGATCCCCATTATAATAATGAGTGCTCTAAACGCAATATTGTAAAATCAGTGCCTTTCTTTTGGTACATGGAAAAAGATTTGCAAATATAACTCGTTAGAGCAAAGTGCTTACAAACGAACATCGTGGGCAGATGTTTGATGGATAATCTTGAATAATTAGAAGCAGTAAAGCAAACAAAATCACATATATTATGGAGATTAAAATTAGTTTACTCAAATAAATTTCATCTTGTGTTAGAGATTTTGCTCGGTATCTAGGGAGCCGTTCCACGCCAAAAATGAACAATAATCATTATGTTCCCTGCGAATGAGCAAGATGAGCCCAGGAAAACGATCCAACCCTTTTGCATAGTCCTGGAAAGGGAAATGAAGTGTACTCCAAATAGAGATGTGGAGTAATAAAAATTCTATAAATGAAACTATAAGTTTCATTCATCTATGTATCGGACAGCCCTCCCACTTGCATCCCTCCTATTGGTAGCCTTTAGGACCCAAATGCAGGAACTGTGTTGCCTTACTATTTGTGGAAGGTTATAGCATAGCTAGGCTTCCCAGTTCCCAGCTTCCACCCACTTAAAATAGTAGTGTTTGTCTGGCTTTGGTTAGTGCCCAAAAAAGACAACTTAATTTCTTCCTTGGAAAGTGCACTAGGGTAGAGCCTGAGAGGAAAAGGAGTATATTCATGTGTATAACAATGTCTGCTTAAATATTCTTCGTATTTCTTTCTTCTGTAGGACGGAAGTCAAGACTCAAATGCTGCTGCTTTGACTTGTGGAAACTTTGTTTTTTTGGAGTTGAATGGAACGGTGAGATACATGTGGATTGAATTGTTCAACTCCTCTGGATTGATAACTCAAGGAGGAGAATGATATTTTGGCGGTATAGGACCAACGCCCATTTTCAAGTGTTGGTGTGGTGGACCCTTGGCCAGTATTGGACAAAACATGAAGCAAACCTTGCTTATTCACGGATACAGAACACAGTTCAATTTTAGGTGAATTATGGATCAATCTAGGCCTAATTGTAGAGTAGATGTGACTGTTATTTCATATATTCTTCCTCTCTATATATATATTTCACGCCTAGCTACTTCCTACATGGATCCTGTTGACATAACCGAGTTTAACAGTATTTAAAGTGGACAGCACGAGGGGTGTGAATGGAACAAATGATTGATCCCCATCGACCAAACTGTAAAAGAAATGAAATTTTATCTTTAAGGTTACTAGATCACAGTGGTGTGGTTAGGTTAGCTAAGAATCTTTTTAGATAGTTTACTTTTGGGTGTGAGAAACAATTATTAACCAAACCTACGTATTGTGAAAATGTAAAGAACAGCTTCGTGGAAAAGGTACTTCGGCTTTACGCTTCTTTGTCTAAATAACTCATCATTTAAACGCCTGTATATATATGACCATGAAGATCTTCAAAAAATAAAGAAGACCTACAAGAAATTGTAATAAAAACCTAGGCTAACCTAGTTAGCTGCTGACTGTGAGATTCCAACTAATTGTCAAAAGCTTTATGAGCCATCCCAATTTCAGTACAATTAATGAGACACAAAAGCTTTCATAATCACTTTTAATTCTTACACCAGGAACTTAGACACTCCAAACCCACAAGGACAGACAAACAGAAGGGGAGATTTTTTCTTTGTTTACAGGAAAGATTCAAAAAAAATGTAAGCTGTCCACAACTAATGGGAATGTTGCCTTCGCCTTAAGGCTTTTTGTTATGTGTATACATGCAAATATAATTCAACCACCATGAAGGTTCCTCCACAGGTGTCTTTGTGTCTTGTCATCGACCCTTCTTCTACTTTAGAAGAGGTGTGTAAATTAAAACATACATGCACGCGCTTGAGAGTTGAAAGTTGAAAGTTGTACAGTGACTGGAGACAGCATATTTTTGTGTCCTGGGCTCATTGGGTCACCATCGACCCTTTGCTTGCTGCCAAACCTGTCCTATTATAGCAAAAGCACAACACCTTCTTTAGTTCTTTCTCTTATCATTTTAGCTTCTCTTTGCTTATTACATCCCATCTGATCTGAGGTAGTGTTCTCTGAGTTAAGATGAAATGGAATGGAATGGAATGGAATGGGCTGTGTTGGTTCTCTCTCTCTAACTTTTTCCTACTTTATCTACACTACTAACTTGAGTTGCTCGCTCTTTTACTGGAAAGAAAATCTGATGATCTGATCTTCTCTTTAAGCATATTTCAGAAAGTCTACTCAATCACTACTAGTGCAGTCTTTCAGTATTTCTTCCACCCTCCTGCCAATTACTCTCTCTATCTCCATGCCATAGCCTCGTTTTCCCTCCACAATTTCACTCCTTTCTTACAAACCCAAAAAAAGCACCCCTTCTCGCGTCCCTCCCTCGCTTTCTCTCTGTCCCTCGTCCCGCTTACATGGAAGCCATGCAAATTCTGGAGCTGATCCATTTTTGGGTAGTCTAGTTTTTCCATTTTCACAAGAAAATACGTTTATTCTTAGAAGCTGCCTGCAAAGAGTAAAAGACTAAGGTCTCAATACTTCTTCTGACGGAACAGTATCATTCTGTTCACCTGACAAAGGAATCTCTGTCGCTTTCACCCTTTGGCCTCTTCATTACTCGTATACTTTTCTTGAAGCAAACAGTCAGTGAGGGAGCACAAACCCTAGACCTAGACAACTCAATTTCTCATCAAGCAAGTAGCAGAGTCGATGATCTCTGCAGTCTCTCCGGCAACCGGTTTTTGAAGCTGCTAAGGTTTGATAACAAAAACCCTAATCTCAACTACTAGATCTCTTCGTTTAATGGATTTAGTATCTCCTTCATCAAATCCCACTTTCACAAACACTGCAATCACCAGCCCCACCACACCAACAACCCCCACAAGTGCCACCGTAACCACTACTGCTTCTTCAACGCCAACGACATCACCATCTTCAAGTCGCTATGAGAATCAAAAGCGCAGAGACTGGAACACTTTCTGTCAGTATCTGAGAAACCACAGGCCTCCTCTTACGCTTCCAATGTGTAGTGGAGCTCATGTTCTTGAGTTCCTCAGGTATCTAGACCAGTTTGGCAAGACCAAAGTCCACAACCAAACTTGCCCATTCTTTGGCCTCCCTAACCCACCAGCACCTTGCCCTTGCCCTCTCCGTCAAGCTTGGGGAAGCCTGGATGCACTCATCGGACGTCTGCGAGCAGCTTATGAAGAACATGGAGGTCGGCCTGAAGGTAACCCTTTTGCGGCAAGAGCTGTGAGGCTTTACTTGAGAGAGGTGAGGGATTTTCAGGCCAAAGCAAGAGGTGTTAGCTATGAGAAGAAGAGGAAGAGGCCGAAACCGAAGGTAACAGCTACATCGTCGTCTGAAATTCCCCCACCTGATGTTGATTCTAGTGCAGGCTAAGTCCAAAAGCAAAGATCAATAAAATAAGGAGTTATGAACCTTGCATTGAAGCCGATGTGAACTTATGGGTATATTTCTTTTCTTCATTTCTTTTACTACAGAGAGATGATTACATTATGAACTTCGTTTCTTGCTTGCCAAAGCAAAATGTTTAAGTTTTGTGGGTACCATTGGAACAGCTCTTTAGCAGACAAAGAAATGGCATAACCTTGTTCCGCACAGTTCCAGAAAGTGGTACAATAGTTGCTATAGTGGATCTAGTCACAGTAGACTAGTAGCAGAAACTATGGGACCTAAAGTTATATGCCATACTTGTGGTTGTAATTGGTATGTACTTGAACATGCAAGTCCTATATTTATGCTTTCAGCCTTTTCTTAACTCTGCAGTTTTTACCCTTCCATCTATTAGAAATTGATACTTTTGCTCCCCACAACAAAGAATTAGAGTAATACAATGGCTTGCTCCAGATGATCAACACATTTTAGCCATTAATTTAACCGAAAATCCAAACTTATTTATATTGATGATGGAACAATAGTAATAATAGAAGTGACGAGAGGCATTTGCTTGTGCCTTGAAGATATTATTGTGTGAAGAATAGAAGAAGATTGCAGAGGTGTGAGATAGAGATGATGTGCTTATGTTGGTAGGTTAGATATCCATTTCATTAGGATAATGTAATGAAATCTAAATTTAGGCAAAAGGACAAATCTTTAGATTCATTAATTAATTGATGCCAGCTCAAAAACACACACATGCTGCATAGTAATTTAATATACCATTGGAGGCCACCTGAAAGAATGGGATATAATAAGTAGACTTTGAGTGGCTGTTTCGTAATCCACTTGGACCGACAAGGTTTTAAAATCCTGATTAACATTAGGATTTGTTAATGGTTGGTTTTGAAGTTGGTGGTTGTTCTTTTGGAAGTAGAACCTTACATTACACTAATCTGCTCGGGAAGAACTCACTCTATCATGTTGTTGCTATGTTTGCTCACGTACTTTGACCATATATAACTCCATTTTCAATAGTAGTAGCAGCACATATACTTCATATTAACTTCATGTTTCTCATTGTACAAGCTCTTAAAACTTACTTAAAAATCGACTTGTGTTCGATCCTATTGCGAATAAAACTTGATATTTATGGCCCATCCGATTAGGTTCATCATAAGCTAGCTTCAGTCGTCCATTGCATTGCATTATGATTCATTTTCTTTTCTATAACATTCCTTGTTGATCAGTTCCATTTCTATTTATTAATATTTAACAAACAAGGAGTATTTCTTCTACATAACCTTCACATTCTATTCTATCAAATGATGAATGTTTATATATTCAAATTTCTGAAATACAGCGGTGAATTTTCAATATCCGAAAATCCCAATTTTTCTTATGCTATTTTCTTTCTCTCTATCTATATTTCTTTGTTCTTAGAGTACTTAGCTATATTTTCCAAATGAAATTTGTTTCCATTTTATCTGACCCTGCATATCATTATAATTACCAGCTAAATAAATTTGATTGTACGAGTCATGATGACTTCTTTTAGTATAGGTTTGACTATTATCTGTTTCTTGCATCAATAAAAAAAATTCAAAGGATCTCAGAAGAAATGGCTTTAATCCTACAATGATGTAAATGCTTGCATAGTATTTCTGGAGGAAAGTCATAGCAGTTGGCAGTTTGCTAATGAACTCTCATGCAACTTCTGCATAAATTGATGTACTCTTCTATACTATATGCTTTTCATAGTAATTACGCTAAGCATGCTGTAAAGAGCTGTATGCTCTATTTATCTGTTATAGAGGCATCTCTTACACTACTAATGTGTAGATGTGATCGATCCATAGCTACTGACATACAAACTGTAATGAAAATTCTGTTAAAATGTTGTTTCTGTAAGCAGTTTTTATGCAAAAGTGCATCTTTTTCTTTTTACCTATTACATGCAATTAATTTTGGCTAAGCATCATTTTGTAGGCTTAGTCGTGCATGGAAAATAAATAATTTAGCTAATAAGAGAAATTGTATACTAGTTGCAGACATGCATTCTCAAATTATTTATTTTCCTAATATTCAAAAGATGAAACATTGCTATGTACTGCCAGATGTTTAGTTCAAGTGCTTAATTAGGAGAGATCTGAGCTTTTAGAACTCCAGAAACTGTAGTACTTGAAACAAATTGTAAGCAAGCATTACTATATTAGTTTAGAAGTTTTCAGCTAAGGAGAGATGTTTTTATAAGAATGTGCATGTGGTAATTCTAGATAATCACGTTCTGATGAGATTAATATGCACAAAACTTCCATTGAAATTATGGAAAACTGAAGATCACCTACTTGATGGGACTTATGTAAATATTGGCGTCTTATTGCTTGAATTCGCAAGCTACTGTTTTTATAAATATTGGTCTTTGTATTTGTTCACATAGTATTATGTACATGCTTCATTGTATGAAATGACCGTTTTATCACAATAGAGCTATTGTGTGAGGTCAATTTAATTGATTTTATATATTCACTAACACATTATAGCAAGCTCTTGTGAAAATGGAACATTGTTTTTATTTTCACTACTACAATATGAATCATTATCCTGGAATTATGATTACTTTTAACTATAAGTAAGATGTAAATACATAATTATATACTAGTTATAACCAAAGTAAATAGTGGGGTACACGTACCATGCATGTTCAGGTCCTTTGTTTTCTTTTGTATTTATTGGAAAAGACTAGACAGATTTTTATTTAATCCATCGAAAAAGCATGACCCTATTTAATTTTATTTTCTTTTGATCAAGAGAGTATATATTTTACGTATTCTTTTTATAATAAAAAGTATAAAAACTCGAGTAAGATTTGAGTTCCAATAGAAACGTCTCTTAACCTCCCTTCCCATTGACATTCTAGGTCTAGTAGTATATATTTTAAGTTTGAAGGATTTGAGATTTTAATTGTTGGCTTTCGGTATATAGGAATGCAAGATTTCTAGAATTTTCATCAATTATCAACTTCGAATTCGAAGATATTTGGGAGACTAAGGGCGTTGGTTCACAGAAGGTAATGGGAATGAATATAGGGAAGAATGAGAATGGATATAATCATTATAATTACGATGGTTGGTTAAGATGAATGAATGATTATCATTATCTTTAATGGTGATTGGTTTGTTAAAATTTGTTAAAAATTTGTTTTATATCAAATTTTAAATATAATTTAATTAATTATATTTTATGCATCCTATTTATAATGACAGAATGTTCAAAATCAAATATATTGTAGTATTTTTTTTCACAATTTCAAAAATTGTAGATTTTTTTAAAATTCTATTTGTATTTGTTATCCTTAAATTAATATTATTTGATAAGTCTTTAATTTACTATGATTGTTTAAATTACTATAAGAAATTGTAAATTTAATAATAATAACTTCATTCACTCTTAATGAATGGCACAATTAAAGGCATGCATAAAACCTTTTACCAAGGGAATAACTCAATGATTCTCATTCCTCATAATTAACAGAGGAATGGATGATTGCTAAGAATTGGGTAATGAAAACGTTACCCCTTTAATGATAGTTTGATGTCAAACATAAGTTTTCATTCTATTCCTATATATTTTTCTCCGTTACCTCCAAACAAGCATACCCTTAAAGGTTTGATTTTAGGAGGTACTAAAAGGGCTAAATCTAACGGCACCTGTGATTTTTTTTTATATTTTACAAAGATACTGTTTTTGTAACTTGAACGAGCTATTAAAAATATTCTTAAAAAACTAATAAAAGATAGAAGGCATTTAAGTTATTTTCTCATGAGAGTTTTTTTTCCCTCTCATGGATGTGTGAAATTTATCAAATTACACAAGTTATAAATAGATAAACAAATTCAGTTAATAATTTATTCGAAAGAAAAAATGACAATTATGATTAAATTAAAATTTGAGAAAACAATCATCCTTCAATTTTAGAGCAAAATAGACACACAAATAACAGCATGAGACCCACCAAACCACTTTGTAAATGAATTTAATAAGAAAGTTATCGCTTGAGTCAAATTCGCTTAATTATAATTATGAGTTGTCATAAGAAAAGGCACCTTCTTAATTACTCATTACCAATAGAATAAAGCACAAAATCCAATAGAATAAGCTACTAATTACTCATTACCAATGTATGCAATAAATTGAATTAAGTTAACCTCATAAGCAAAATGGTTAAAGCGCTTATTTCAGTAATTTTTATAACTTAAATAATAAAAATTGACATTAAACTAATAAAAATAGCACAAAAATTGGTAACGGAGTTTTCTTGTTTACAAAGGGCATCTGTTAGAAATTTTGAAGGTGTAGTACCTGAGACAGACACAATCTCAGTGGCTCCTGCATATTTTTGGGAAAATCGTCAAAATTTTTCGTTGACCAGAACTGGCTTTGGATCCCAGGATGTAATAGAGAGAGACAAAACGGTGCAATAAAACTGCAATGCTATACCCTACAAGGGCCAGGCCAAGCAGACGCAAAAGAGTCCAAAACAGTGGTTAGCTTTGAGAGAGTCAAACATATAATAAAATGCTGTGCTGCTCATGTAGCATCACCAAACAAAACAAGGCAATAAATACTTGGATGAAACATGAGTCCCTACGTTTGTCAGTTCCAATTTAGTTCCCATTAAATGTACTTAAATGCTGAATAATTGAGACCTCTCCTACTGTGTACTTTTTGCTGGGCACTCCTTAAATGTTGTGAACCAAGTAGAAATAGCAGTAAATGCACGCTCCAATTTTTGGGATCACATGAGCTGTGAAGTGAAGTTGTTAATTTAGTATCGATCGAGTGATCTCGTATTGGAGTTTTTGGAGTTGTTAATTTAGTATCGATCGAGTGATCACGTATTGGAGTTTTTGGAGTTGTTAATTTAATATTGGCGAAACGAGAGGAGAGACGGCAGCTTTGTTCAATCGTAGTCATGTAAGTATCCAACTGTAGAAAAAATTTGAGTATAAAATGCCAAGCTTGACACCTTCCTTACATGCAACTCCTTCTCACTTGTCTACATCACTACTAGTTAGGTTGGTCATGTGAAGCACAGGTCTAGGTCCAGGTGTCGACGACTTATTCGTAGGTGATAACCTCCCATGTACATGTAAAGACCTACGTGAAGACCTAAATCTAGCAGCTATCTCATATATAAGGTACTATTTTTGCCATGATACAGGTACGACATTAGAATCCTGAGATTCTCTGTTTTTAGCCACCAAAATTCTTTCCAAAAGATTAATTTGAGCGTCGGAGGAGCCTGTCGGTAATTAACCCTCGGCTTGATTTTATTGTTTTGCAGATATTTCAGAACCGAAACCAATTAATTTTATGGATCCAAGCAGTAACATTCAGTCCCATCAAAATCGGACAGAATCAACTACTAAATCTCAAAATCAGATTTTGTATTCGATCTTGTGCGCATTAAAAAGAATCATTGGAAGAGGTTAATTATATTTAAAAATAGACGCATAAAGAAAGAACTACTACCCGAACTCCATGTCGGTCTCTGGGCAAATAAATAGACTGATGCATGTCCACTGAAGATTTGAAGCAAAGTCTAGTCTAGTCTTCTATTACGCACAACATGATATTAATATTGTATAAAAGGAGTCCAAGCACCGAGAACCTTTTTGTCACAGACATACAAAAGCTGTTGTGTGGGTACACACAACACCCAATCACAGCTCACAGTCCGTACACAAAAAGTTCCCCGCGATCTACGCTTTATTATGCAGCCGACACGTGCGCACCTCCATCTGTGGTTCCCACAAACATCATCTCCCACGTGGACACATGTACTACATGTCGGTAATCACTTACACCGACCGCGCTCCTCATCTCGAGCTTTGGGGACGTGGAGCGGTTGCTTACCCTTGGATCCCCTTGTGGCCATTTAAGACGGCAAGAGCAAGACGGTCGTTTCAAATTTTAACGTTTTTACTTTTTAGGATTCCATTTTAAAGGGAATTTTGAGGTAACAAAACCAAGAAATTTTGCTTCTCCAAATCACGTGCGCATATTTATTTGAAATAGATCATGTTACAAATACTTATAATAAGATGTAAGACTCGCTTGATCGTGTTTGTAAGTACAAAGAATGGATGGTTTTTTATAGGCAACAAATGAGATAAAATGCAAGGTATTCTATTCTTCCCAAATTAGGGCCGTGAAGATAGATATCCTCTTTCTAACAAGGTTAATCTTCATTTTTTAATAATAGGGGTAATTAGAGGGATTTAGCTTATTTGATATCAATTGGTCGTAAGCATGAGGAGAGACTTAGGTATTACTTCCAATCCTTTACTTTGAAGACAACTCAAATCTTAAACTTAGATGTAGGATGGTTTGTAAACTAATCCATGCATTTCATGCAAATCATGAACGTATAAAACACATACATAAACACATATATAATGGTAATATATATGTAAAAACAGTGCGGAAGCTTTAAACCAAGAACCGTATAATACCTC
>JAOQMR010000003.1:21685016-21695097 GCA_027563865.1 Erythroxylum pelleterianum | reverse complement strand
TTCATTTTCACTTTCTCACTCTACTGTAATTTTCCAGATTTCCATTTTCTTTTCATTTCATCCCAACAACTTATCATTTCTAAATCATAACTTCACCAAATCTTCATTTCATATCATCAAACTCATTTAAATTAATTTCCACCAATACTCAACAGATTCATGCATGTACAGTGAAAAACAAACCTTATGCATATGTCACAGTACAAAATAGAGTATATTTTTATTCAGCAACTTTCATGAATTTCTATATCATTTTCAGTTTACTCCATGTATCATAACCAATTCAAACATCATCCAAATATCACAAAGCTTAAAACTGAGCTTACTTGAGTTAGCTAAATTCTAGCAAAATTCAGATTTCGGTGGATGAAAACCAACGCGAATAACAAAACAAACACCCTCTCAAAAGACTGCAATTCTTACTTTGATGTAAGAATCAAATTCCAATTTCACAACAGAATCAGTTTGGTGTTTTCAATGTGGAAGAAGAACAATTCAAATGAAGAATGCGCAAACTGCAGAAATTTCCTTACCTAAACATGTGACTACGAGTGTTACTGTCAATTTGACATATGGCTCTATGCATGTGAGCCATTTGTCCTTCATGCAAGCTACCATATGTCTCCAACATGTCAAGCCATTTGTCACACAATGAATGATGCCACATGTCAATCATTAATCAGTCCACATGTCACACTAGGATTGGTTCAAATTTTAACATTTTCCTAAGATTAATCAAAAATTCCAAAATACCCGAAATATTCCAAAATTTCCAAATCACATTCCATAACTCAATTATACTCAGAAAATGTCATAAATACATGTACAGTCATATTAATGTGCAAAAATGTGCAAGTCATTTTTAACTTACACATGATATGCATTTCCCACTTTCTCAGTAATATCTCATATTCACTATTCAAGTCTTATCCTGGGTAATGGGATGTTACATCACCAATTCTAAACCATCAATTAATGTATTTTCACTTAAGAAGTTCAATTTAGACCAAGAAATTTATCTAACTTTCATGTTATTTATATATTATCCAAAAGAAGTCATAACCTTCTATCCATTCAATATTCAATTGTATCATTCATAAATTCATATAAAATGTCTTGGTTTTATAGAAAAGGAAACAAAGAGATACATAATTGGTCTCTCCAAATACTCTTACCTCTCACTACATAAAATGAGTTTATTGAACACTATTGTTAGTGTTTAACACCTTTTCAGAAATCATTATTTTCTGTTGATAATTTTATGAACTTCAGTTGAATACTCACCAAAATCTAGAATTCCAAAACCATAAATTAGTCCACTTTAGCCAAGTATTTCCATCTAACAAAGAGTACCAAGTTAAGGAATGGTATCACTTCTTTCTAACATATGGATAATTGAACATTGTATGAGTCATTGAAAAGATACAAAGACTTGCCTAGGAGGTTTCCACACCACAGACTCCATACATAGTTGCAAGTTTAAACTTTCTACATTGGTTTGGAACACACAATTTAACAACTAGTAGATACAACCAATAAAATAACTTTTAATAATAAAACTCCATAAGCTTCCTTGGACTTGATTAAGTAGATGATCATGAATAAATGCCAATGAAAATCAAGTTAAGCTAGGGCACGTAAGATAATAGGAATTCATAATGTAAATGTTGTCATGTCATTATTAGCTCAGGTGTAAGCTCTTACCAAAAAAAAGTGCTAGCTTGAGTGAATCTTCAGGACCAAATAAGCTTTACTTATGAGCTATATAAAAGAGGTGAAGTTAGCATAAATGTCAAGTGGATAGTCCATTTGCAACCAAAGGTCATTCTTGTTTGGATTTGTAGGCATTGCTACAAATCCAAACAATAAGACAAATACAATGTCCGTTTACCTAGAAAGATAGAGAGGTGAACCTAAAAGGTGAGTATAGCGATTACTGAAACCAAGGGCGAAGAACCCCAATATGAGAAGAATATGATAGAAGGAAGTGGAGACAATAATGATATCTTATGTGATTTAAATGATAAAATTCACCCTTACCCTCACAAAGATGTATTTTGTTTTTTTTCATAGATGACATGTATGCTAAAATTTATAATCCTTTTTAGGAACTCATTCAGCAAGATACATTGAAGGTTAGTACTACAAGAGGATGAGGGATAAAGAAGTGTGATGACCAAGTTTCATAAAGGATAAAGAAGGCTTGGGTAAGAAGTGACTCTAATACTCATGAAAGGAGACCTTCATATGGCACACCTATAGCCCCTAATAAAAAAGGCCACATTTCTACCACTCCATTAGTTTACAATATTTAGAAAAGGTTCTAATTAAATGACTCTAAAGAGGTTCTTTTTGGGAGAAAAACTAACTAAGAATTTTAATCATGTTTATTTTATTTAAGCATTTTAATTTAAGAATGATTAATTTGGATTTATTTTGAATATATTTGTGATTAGGGTTCGTTGTGTTTATATTTATTTAAATTAAAATCACCTTGAAATATATTAGTGCTTTCGTTGTATGTTTATTATTTTAATTTTGTAAGTAGGAAGTAAGGATTTTCAATAACAAGAAGTGATGAGTTTTGAAAAAAAAAAAGAAGAAAAGGCCTATTGGAAACCCACAAAATTAGGTATATGTTGAACTTATATTTTAAATACAACCTAAGGAATGCTTGTGTTCCAACTTTTGTCTTTATCTATATTTGAGCTAAGTTTCAAGAAAGATGCATGACTTGATGCACATTTGTGTGCCAGCCTATATATTAGTCTAAGGAAAGTATAATTCAGGACACATTTCCCAAATCATATTCCAGACCTAAAAAATCTTGATAGATACATGGTCTAAGACACAACTATATCTCAGGTCCAGTCTTATAAAATTTAAATTCCTTCTCTTTGCAGATAACCCTCAAAACTCACCTATACTCAAAACTCACCCATAAAACTTTCTTAAGTATATTTTAGATATATGCAAACCATTTCTATTAGGATTCACCACATTTCATCCACTAAAAATGCAATCTCATTAAGTTAGGGCTAGCTGTGCAAATATTTAGGGTTTTTTGTGAATTGGAGTTGATTTTAATATGTAATCATTGAAATAAAAAGAGAATCAGTTTAGTACCAACTATAGGAAAAAGGAAGGTCCAATCACATCATGGTGTTTCTAGTAGTTACTAATAACCTAGGGGTTCTTAAAATTAACACCCACTACTTGCATTCACTTCTCCTGTCCATTTAGAATTGCATGCCTTTTTTAACATGTGTCTTTTGATCCCAATAAGGTTATTGATTGATTAGGAATATAGACGACATTTCTAGAGAAGCAGGTCAGGAAAATTATGGATGATGTAGGATGGACAATATTCTTTGTAATAATAGAACATGCTATAAATAATTTATATTGGAGATATATTTAATTTTGAGTTTACTAGGTATACAAGATGGGATAAGGAGAATGGAATTCAATTTATGTTTGGTGAGTGGAGGTTAGAGATGTTAGTTTTATTATTTTAGGGTGGAATATAGTTTTTATACACTTGAGAAAGTAGAAGCTGAATCTTTTATTATCTCAATAATTAATTTTCTTGATGAACAACTGCCTATAACCAAAAGCAATTTTTAGTATGTTAAGGGAAAACCCTAGGTATGAATCCATTAGGGCTAAGAGTACTTATATAGTCTCTCCATCTTTACACTATTTATATATGGTAATATCTCGCAATTTCGAGGAGGAAAGAGAGTATCGGTGTAGTAACACTTATGGATTTGTTCTACTTATGGGGTATATTGGAGTGCTAACCATATCACCTAGAATATTGCTTTTCTTTGTCATTATATCATTTATGGTGGTTCATATTTGACAATGATAGAAAATAATTGACACAAGGATGTGGTATGTTCTCTGTAGATCTTGAGATAATGAGGTACATAGGATTGGTTAGGTAGGTCGAGGAAGAATATGTTTTGGTAGGGATAAAGGGTGATGGTGTTAGTGGAGATGTAGTTATGGAAGAAGCCAGTGAGCCACAACCACTTGCAACTGAACAACAAAAAGAGATAAGACCTCTTGCAATCGAGATAGTAAAGGATAAGGATTTGAAGCCTTTGAGTTAGCAATTACTCTTTGAGAGGATCCATAGAAACGTGCATTATAAAGAACCATAAAGTTAACCATATCAAGACGTTAATGAGGCTTCACCAGAGCTTTAAGTTTCAACATTAGTAGTTAGATAAGATGGAGGAGAAATTAAGAGTATATTTCAAACATATGGGATTTGTTGAGGCATGGAAGTTCCCTCGATATCCCTATCCTCATTCGTCGACAGTACATATAGAGCATAGTTGCAATGGTAGGGCCCTAGCCACTTATATGTTTTTCTCTTTCATCGTTTCATTTGTACTTATTTATTTTTCTTTCTTTCTATTATTTTCCAAATAATTTAAATTGTTAATTATGTTACTTTTTTAGTAGGTTATTGTGTAATTTACATTCTTTATCTCTTTTGCATTTCACTATTTTTTTGAGTTTATTATTTTATGTACAATGCATCTAACAACTCTCAATTTCTCATACCAACATTAAATTATAAGTAGCAATTGACTTAGAGAAGTACGTGTTTAATTTGTTTTTGATATGGTTTATTAAGTACTTGTGAGTAAACACTTGTTACTTAACTATGTTCAATTTATAAACAAGGTTAAAACATTTGAATTGACCTAATTATTAATTTTTTAAAATCTAAGTTGCATTAAATTACAAGTTAGTGTAAGTATTTAAAGACTTAGATGGTTGACAAATAATGTAGTTAGGCAGATGATAAGTATTTTTAGTCTTTTTTTAGAAGTTAAAATTAAATTAATAAATAAAGAGCAAGGAATAATGACTATTGGAGAATCGCATCACTCTCGAATAGTAATAGCACTGTTATAGTTACTACATCAAAGACATTATGAAGGCACGACACTGTTTGGTCACCACTAAATAATACAACAGGTAAAAATGACACCCAACTCTTGCTTTGTTCCAAAGAAGTAAAGGAACCCCACCCATCCTCAGAGCATTTTGGGAATGTTCCAAATTAGGGATGGGTGTCCTAAACGATCCGCAACGCCATTCCGGTAAGAACCTCCCCACTCATCGTGTCTGGAACTTCATCTGATTATGGTTACTTTACCCATCTTCCTTTGTTTTTGTAGAGGGCATTGAGGAGCTAACGAACTCACCTAGCGACTTGCAATAACGGACTTCCTCAAGTAAGATCTAACTCTATTCCTTTGTCTCGAATGATAAGATCTAACTCTATTCCTTTGTCTCGAATGATCTTGTTCCATTTCCTAGCATGAATATTGTTCTCTACCCTTTTGAATAATTGATTGTAACACTAAATTTGCTGATCGTTCCATGTTTTAGAAGTTTCGCTGGTTTCTAAAGTGGAGTGGAAGCTTGTGTTTCTACTAGGAACTTAGCTATCTCGATAAGTGAATTAGAAGACCCAAGCCAAGAGAGGAAAATTCTGATCTTATTCCAGATAACACTGGAAAAAGGGCATAGAAACAATAGATGGTCCTTAGTTTCAGTTCCTCTCTTACACAGACAACATATTTGATCCAAATTTTGGATAAATTGAAGTTTGTCTATTATTGCTATTCTATTCCTAACCACCAGCCATAGAAGGAAAGCAGAACTTAGTCTGAGAATATTACACCTGATAACCCTGCCCCAAGGATCATCTTGATCAGAGTGATAGAACCATTTACTGTAGGTTCTGCTAGAGAAACTCTCGACAGGAGACCCCTTCCACAGATAACAATCCTAAGAGTTCGAATTAGGAAGATAAGAAGGTTTAAGATGATGGATTGCATCAGGAAATTGAAGCCATTCATTTGATTGATAAGAACAGCCACATTAGATTTATGATCTAACCCTGGAAAAGCAGAAATAGCAATGGGGTTTGAGAAAAAAGGACCTGAACCAGTCCACTTATTATGCCATAAGAAAGCAATCTGTCCATTCCTAATTTTACAGAAAACATCATTAACAACTTCATTTATTTTTTAAAAAATCTAATTAAGGAACCAATAATAGGATGGCCTTATAGAGAGGGACCATATGTTGTATCCTTTCAAAAAGTAACTATGAAGCCATTTCATCCATAATGAATGCTTATCCTGGATCATTCTCCAAAGTCTCTTAATCAAAAAGACATTATTAGCGACTCTTACAAAAATGATTCCTAGACCCCCTTCACCTTTGGTTTACACAGATTAGTCCATTTAACTTTAGGAAAACCAAAACCTACACTTGTTTTACCCCATAAGAAATCCCTCATCATCTTCTTCATGGTTTTAACTAGTTTCTTTGACAAGGAGAAATGAGTACTCCAATAAAGATGGGGGGAACATAAAACAGACTGAATAAGTTGGACTCTTCCACCATAAGACAAAAATCTATTAGTCTATTTGTCGAGTCTCCTTTGAATTTTTTTCAATAAAAGGTAGACAATCATTGAAGAATAACCTTTTGGTGGAAAATAAGAAGACCCAGATATTGTAGAGGAGGAAATTTCCTGTCCATACTAGTCAGATGGGAAATAATGTCTTGGAGAGGTTCTACAGTAGTAAAGAGTACAAAGTGACTTTTGTGAAGATTCATTTTAAGACCTGACATCTTAGAGAACTCATTAAGAGTTTCCATTAGTAGCTTAATAGAGTCTGGATATGCGTTGGAGAAGAGAATAAGATCATTTGCAAAACAAAGATGGGTGAGTGAAAGTCTTCTACATTTGGAGTAGAACTTGAATTTAGGATTATGAGAGACTTTGGCCTTAATCATTAGCGTGAGCACTTCCATACATAGCATAAATAAGTAAGGATACAAGGGATCTCCTTGTCTGATTCCTCTCTTCCCTTTGAAAATTATAGAAGGTGTATCATTAATAAGTACAATTTAGGCAGTAGTTGTGACATAAGCCTTGATCCAGTTAATAAAAAGATCAAGAAAATTGAACTCCTTAAGAAACTTGAATAGGAAAGGCCAATTGATGCAATAAAAAGCTTTGTTGAAATCAATTTTAATAGCATAGTTAAGGAAAGAGTTCCTTATGATATATCCTTTAAGGAGTTCCTGGGCAATAAGAATGTTATCTGCAATATCTCTATTCTTCATAAAGGCATTCTAATTTTCACTGATAATGAGATTGATAACTTCCTTCAACCACTTTGTTAGGATCTTGGCAATGATTTTGTAAAGAAAATTAGTGTACGCAATTGGCTTGAAATCACCAAAAGTAGAGGTGCTATGAGTTTTGGGAATTAAACAGAGAAATATTTTATTAAACTCCTTTAGGAGTACCCCTTTAGCAAAAAAACTCATGAATGGCCTCTCTTACCATGGGTCCTATAATAGACCGTGTCTTTTGAAAGAAAAAACCATTAAGCCCATCCGCTCTAGGAGCTTTCATCCCATTCATTGCAAAGACTACAACATTGATCTCATCATCAGTAATGTCTTCCACCAACTCCCTGGCAGCTTCAGGTGAAATTCTGTTGATAATAATGTCCTTGAGAGAGTCCATAGAGGAAAAAGAACCCATGTTCGAACCCAAAAGGCCTTTATAGAAAATAATAGCTTCCTCTAAGATACTTGGTTTATCATTGAGTATTCTTCCCTCCATATTGGTAATCGAGCATATTTTATTGACATTCCTTCTATCAGACAGGTAATTGAAAAAGAACTTGGAAGCTCTATCCTCTTACCTAAGCCAATTAATCCGAGTCCTTTGATAGATGAGTGAGAAATGATCTTAGACTACTCTTAGGTAGCAATCAAGTTCCAACTTTTCCTTCGAAAGAAGGTCCAAATCATTGAGATTATGAGAAAGTAAAATTTGCGTTGCAACTAGCCTTTCCTTAGCAATATCAATAGCAGTTTACGTACTAGGGGAATGAGAAGCTTTAAACATCTTCAACTCAGCTTTAATTGTTTTAAGTTTATTGTATCACAAGAATTGCCTAAAGCCTGAAACTTGAATTGGTAAACCCCTCCTGATTGCATCATTGAATCCATCCACTTTAACAAGATAGTTATTAAATCTAAAGAGAAGTGGGGTAAAAGACTTCTGGAAGAGTCCCTCAATTAGAAATGGAGTATGATCAAAGAAGAGAGGATCCATGAATACAACCTTACTATTGGCAAATTGGAGAAGCCATTCCCCATTAACAAGAGCCCTGTCCAATTTTTTCTGAATCATCCAAGAATCCTTTTATTTATTAGTCCATGTAAAGAAGTAACCTTCCATTTTAAGATCAGTTACACCCATCTGCTCCAAACATAATTTTAGATCTTCATTGTAGCTCCTTAGGCTGCAATTTCCTTCTGCTTCAGATTTGAAGATTGTAGAATTGAAATCACCTGCTATCATCTAGGGACCAGATAGGGTGTTTTGAATTCCTTTTAAAATGGTCCATAGAGAGCTTCTTTGAAATGCAATGTTGAATTCGTAAACAAAAGAAGAGTATATAGTAGTTCCTTCCAAAATAAAGTGGATTTTAAGATGTATCAGCTGGTCATTATATATTATCTCCTCTACTTTGACAAAATTAGTATTTAAAATCAATAACGATTCTGCCATAATGATGATAACGATGGTTGGATAAAAAGGACCAACAAGAACCAAAGATCTTTACTTTATTCATATTCTCATATCTAATTTTAGTTTCTAACAAAACTACAATAAGAGGCTTAATCCTCTCGAAAAAATCCCTCAAAGCATTTAGCTTTTCCGGGAAATTAATACCATAAACATTCCATATTAGGACTGACATAACAATATATTTTTACCTTTGGCCCCTTTCCTCCTTCCACTCCTTTGACTTCTTGTACTGGTCACATTTTGCAGGTTTTCAAGCTCACTTCCATCAGTCACCTTTCCATTGGAGGAATTAGTTTAAGAAGTAGCATCCTCCTCGTATAGGGAGTTTGTTTTACCACTAAGGGGTAAGGAATGGGTAGCATTTGTTAAATCTGCCTCATTCTGGAGAACCTTTTCCTTATCACCAACCTGAACCTGTTCAGACAAATTAGCCTCCTCCTGGATGACATTCTTTGTATCCACCACCTGAACATATTCTGTTCCCCTCTTATTTGATGGAGGTGTTTTGATGTTTTCCTCAGTTCCTTGTACCATATTATCTAGGTTCAGTTGAGGAGCATTTCAGAAGCTAAAATCATCTTCATGACCCATTAATTCAACATAATCGCCTTTAGAAAAAACCTTACTAGTTGGTTTCTACACCTCCCCTTACATAATAACCGAGGGTTTCCAACTATATGAGACATAAATCATGTCTTCTTGCAAGGCATTGTCAATGCCAAGCCGCATAATTGAGATATAGTCTAGAAGTTCCTTAGATCTGTCCATAGTGACACATATCTGCGCATAACCAATTCTCATCCTCTTTGCAGTAGTTTCATCCATACATAGAGGTCTACCAATGAAGCTAGTTGTTAGCCCCGGAAAATTTTTTTTAATAAGCATGATTAAATTAACTTTGGGAGTATTGCTAGATTAATTTATGTTGGAATTACCTTGCATATTAATGTGAGTAAGATGTTATGAGGTAGGTAAATGGAAATTAAGTGTTAGAAAGGTAAGAATGTATAAAGGGCATAGTTGGAAGATCACTTAAGTTGGGAAGATTTAAGGCATTACGGGAAGGGCTTTTTGGTCATTGTAGCTTCATTAAATGGTAGAAATAAGACTTGGCTTGTGTGGGAAGGAGAAGAAACAAAATTTGAAGGAAAAGGAGGGAGAGAGTGTCGTGGAGAGAAAAGGGAGGAGAGAAGGAAGGTTAGCTAGGTCTTGAATTTTCATGGTCTTAAGAGGAGATTTTGAAGTTTTTCCAAGAAGAAAAGAGCAAGAGGAGGTTTAGAGCTTTCTTTTGAGCCAAGCAACAAATTGATTGGTGAAGGTTTGAGGTAAGTGTGTGGTTAATCTTTTAGTTTTTGGAAGGGGTTTTGGGTTAAAAATCTTAGGAAATTCATGGGTATGAGTTTTCTAGAATCAATTTCATGCATT
>JAOQMR010000003.1:21644430-21657130 GCA_027563865.1 Erythroxylum pelleterianum | reverse complement strand
AACCAATTCTATACAATTTGTTATTATCAAAACATAAGTAGAAATCAATTTGTCAACCACCATTGGTCCAACAGTAATAACATATCTAGAGTATACATTGATTACTTTATTTTAATCACGAAAATTATAAAATTAATTAAAAATCCACTTTGGTGTAGTTATTAACTAATTACATAGCTTATTCATATAAAACACAAAATTGATTAATGACCTATTTTGGTGCAGTTGTTAATAAACTCTATGACTTAATCATAAGAAGCAACAAAAATTTTAGGGTTTCATGTAAATTAAACTTGGAGATCTTTTTGCAATCCTAAAATCTTCAATCTAAGTTTTTATAATAAGAAATTAACCTATTCAAATAAAAGAGCTACGAATGATATTGAAATATGACTCTGATACCATATGTGAAATGTATTTATCAACAAAAGTAAATTACGAGTTCATTCAATGGTATTCTATACACCTTAACAGATCTTGAATAGACAAATAATATTAAGAATACTTGGATTGGAAGATATGATTATTATTCTTAAACCCTATATAATCAACTTTTTGCAAAACTTCTAAAATAGAGGAAAGCGTATCCTCTTCTCTTGCCTCTCAACAAGTTCTTTCAATGGTATTCTATGCACCTTAATAGATCATGAATAGACAAATAATATTAAGAATACATGGATTAGAAGATATGATTATTATTCTTAAACCTTAGAGAATCAACTTTTTGCAAAACTTCTAAAATAGAGGAAAGCATATGCTCTTTTCTTGCCTCTTTCAATGGTATTTTATGCACCTTAATAGATCATGAATAGACAAATAATATTAAGAATACTTGGATTGGAAGATATGATTATTATTCTTAAACCCTATACAGTAAAACCTCTATAAATTAATATTGTTGGGATTATGATATTTATTATTTTATAGAGATATTAATTAACCGATAAATTAATATTTATTAATTTAAAAAGATTTTTGTAATTGATTGAAGTTAAATTTTGATTACATAAAAAAAAAGCATTGTAGCTTAGAAAAATTCATGTTTCGTATTAATTGAATGAATTTAAAACATAGATTCATTATACATAATATTAATGAAAACTAATAAATAATGTTCATTGTTTCTTAATAATTAAGTATTATTCATTGTATTTTTACTAAAAACATTCAATGTACATATGTACGTATGATGGACATAGAAAATATTTTATAAACAAGATATTAAATTTCTTATTATCTTATCGATATTAATGGGACCCTATATTTACATAGGGGTATTTTGAAAATATATTATCTTATTATCTTATCAAAATTTGTTAAATTTTCAACTGGCCCAAGTCGGGACCGAAGAAAAATATTATCCTAGAGAGTTTAGTAATTTATAGAGTATCAATTTAAAGAGGTTCTACTTTATAATCAACTTTTTGCAAAACTTCTAAAATAGAGGAAAGCATATCCTCTCCTCTTTCCTCTCAACGAGTTCATTCAATGGTATTCTATGCACCTTAATAGATCATGAATAGACAAATAATATTAAGAATACTTGGATTGGAAGATATGATTATTATTCTTAAACCCTAGAGAATCAACTTTTTGCAAAACTTCTAAAATAAAGGAAAGCATATGCTCTTCTCTTGCCTCTTAATGAGTTCATTCAATGGTATTTTATGCACCTTAATAGATCATGAATAGACAAATAATATTAAGAATACTTGGATTGGAAGATATGATTATTATTCTTAAACCCTATAGAA
This sequence comes from Erythroxylum pelleterianum, assembly GCA_027563865.1. Lineage (NCBI taxonomy): Eukaryota > Viridiplantae > Streptophyta > Magnoliopsida > Malpighiales > Erythroxylaceae > Erythroxylum > Erythroxylum pelleterianum. The sequence goes on along the minus strand of JAOQMR010000003.1, from coordinate 21,655,376 downwards.
TCAACTTTTTTGCAAAACTTCTAAAATAGAGAAAAGCATATGCTCTTCTCTTGCCTCTCTCACAAATTTAACTCAAGTTATAACTGATGTAAACCTAACCTCTTATAAGTTATTACATATAGGTTTGTAAGATGGTAAGCGAGACTTATGCTAGTTAGTCATAAGTTTAAACCTTATCATCAAGATATTCTAATAGCTCTACATTATAATCATATCACACCAATAAATATGTTGAGAAGAGTGAGCCTATAAAAGGACCACAAATATAATTCAATGGCTTTCAGTCTTCTTTTGACTCTGTTATAAAATAAAAGACTAATTAGTTATAGCCCCACATAGAAAGAATCTTACAATATTGACTTCAAGCATCATAGATTCCTCAAGTTTTTCAAACATATCCATACAAGTTCTAAAATAAAACAAATTGTTAGCTTATAAGTATATAATAAATATCTTCCCCTACATCTTTAAATTTAACAAAAATTTTATGATTACACGAGCATTTTTGAAAACCTTCCAAAAAAAAACTTATATATAACTAATCCCTTGAAGATTTTTCAATTTATATAAAGCCTTTTTAAATTTATACACTTTAGGCTCTTATCTATACTTTATACAACTAGTAGGTTGTTTAATAAATGCATTTTCTTTCAAATTGCTATGTAAAATGTCAATTTCACGTTAACTGAAAATACGCCATGAGTTTTATGCTACCAATACGATCACGAATATGATTATGCCATGCTTTACATTGGGGAGAAGACATTGTTGTAATTGATTCCAAACTTTTGCTTATATTTGCTTTGTATTTATCAACTTCTCCCCTTTCGTTGAACTGTCTTATACACTCACTTTATAGTAATGGTTTTTTATCCTTTTGGAAACTTTTTCAACTCCTAAGTAATGTATCTTTCAATGGTAGCAATGTCAATGCCTATTTCCTTTCTCCATTTTGGATCTTTAACAATTTTTTTATTGACAACAAAGCAACATCTATTAGTGAATCATAATTCTTTTATAATCAATCATCTATGCAAATCTTCTTCTAAGTCATTGGGGTTAATGTTTATTATGTATTTTAGTTATTGATTGTTACTCATTTGACACAAGGTAATCTTCTCTAAAGGTTATAGTTTTTCATATACATTTTCTCCATTAAAATTATTCAGTGTTTGTTGTTTGATATTGTTTTCATCCTAAGTATAAAAGTGTTTTTTCATAAAAAATTTTCAGATAAAATTTTTCAATTTATATGATTTTGATTTCTTAAGAAAACCAAGAAAAAATCATTTATCATTTGTTTATCAAGCTTTCTCCTCTTTTAATATAAAATAACATATGCAATACAACCAAACATTCTAAAGTATAATGCTTGGTCCTCATTAATTTTAAGCTTCTTCAAGATTTATGTTCTTAACGACAAATATGGGGCTTCTATTTAGTATATGAATGCTTCAATTGACTTCTATATTGGAAAATCTTATTTGGATCTAAATTCTTTATAAACCATGTCTAAGAATGTACGATTCTTCCTTTTTAAACATTTTTACAACATATAAGTTGTTGTAAGTTATTTTTGAATTCCATGTTGCTTTAAAAAATTTACAATTTTTTTTGTACTATGATCACTATAGAGAATCTTTATAGGCATTTTGGCTTCTTTTTTAACCATCACATTGAAGTCTTTAAAAGTTAAAAATTTTATATTATTTTGACCATAATCATTAATAAATGTTAAAAGAATAATGTTTATTTGTATTTGGTATCAGATTAATGAGTCCATATATAAGTAGGAGTGAACCAAATTCAACAATTTCTTGACTCTCCATTATTTTTCCTAAAAAAAGGTATCTCAATGATGTTTGCCCAAAAAAAATTTCTTCACAGATTAAGGAGTACTTTCAATTTGCAATTGACTAATCACTATGTTCTTTTGTCACAACATTTTAAGACAATAAAAATTTAAATTCCTATAAACATGGCCTATCCTTTAGTCTTATGACTAAATATGATTGAATGGTGTTATTGAGATATAAAGGAAACATATGATATGTTTTCTTGTTACGTTGAGAAATTAAGCCTCATTTCTCATCTTGAATGTGACAAACTCTACCTTTGATGGAAATCTCATATCCCTTATCTTGAATTTAACTAAAATTCATCATTGATTTTCTATTTCAAACAAAAAATACATTAGAAATAATTTGGTAAGGATTTTTCTTGCCGTGGGTTTTCATATTGCTTTTGTCTATGAAAACAGCTTCATAATGTTGTGAACTAACATCAAAGTATGAAATCCAAACTTATCTTCACACATAATTATCGTTGCTAATATAAAAATATTATAACTTTTGATGAAATTCTTCCTGCACATAACAATTCATCAGAAGAAAAAATTATTCTTCTTTCTTTGCAAAATTGATTCCAAATTGTGATTGCTATTGATATTTATTGTACATTTAGATTTATAATAGCCATATATGTGGCATTTGAAATATTCAACATTCAACTTTTCTATAAACTTTGTCTTGTTAACTTTTGATTCTAAAATTTTGTCTAGATTCTTTACATTTAGTTTTTATTTGAAGAGTTTTATTGTCTTATAATGTCAATCCAATCATTCACTTAATTTCCAGTCAATACCATATTAATTTTAATTTCAACTATTATATAGATGTGTTCTATCAATTCTAATTTAAAATTTACTGTTCAACTTTGATTGCATGTGATCACATCTATCTTATTTTGATTTGTATCAAAATGCATTTCATTTCATTATATTTATTTTAGAATTTGTCTAGTTTGATTATATACATTTTATTATATCTAATTTGTGTCAAAGTTTCATTGCGTTACACTTAATTGTATCTATTTATTTTTAATTTCTTTTAATTATTATTAATTAGTACTACTTATATTTTAATTAGAGATAATTAACTCTAATTAGTTTTAATTATGACATATCAATTTTGAATGGGTATCTTGATATTAATATTGATTTTAAATTTGGATTAAATAATTTTATTACTATTGGGTTCTAAAAAAAGAATTAACAAAAAAGATTAAAAGGACAAACAACCATGTACCAAATGAAAAGGAAAAAGGACAGGAAAATGTAAAGAGGAAGAGCGATAACAAAAGAATGCCATAAAAGAGAGGAGATGGGGAAAAGTCAAACAAATGAACAACTAAGAAGGACTTAAATATAATAACTAAGTGAAAGAGAGAGAAAAAAGAAACAACTTGGAGAGAATATAAATAAGTTAGGGGAGAAAGAGAAATGGGTGATAGAAAACGAAAATAGCTTAAAGAGAGAATAAATAATGGCTCATAAGAAAGAGCACAAATATAACACAAAGAAAATATGAGTCAGTAGTCTTGAATCTCAATAATTTCTCCATTTTTATTAACATGCATCATAACTATGTTGTTGGAAGCATCCATGTATGAAGATGCCTTTAGACACTTGATTGTAATTTGTTTTTCAAAGGATGACCCTAATTATATGGGCATTTACTAGTAGACATGAGCATTCGTAGTCTTTCATCAATAAGGAACTTTCATTGTGGATTAGCATTTGATCTTGAATTTGAGATTAAAGGTCTTATCATAACCAAAGAGAAAGGGGTTATAAGTCATGGATAAAGCATATGTTGGTTTATGCCCTGCAACTAATTGAGTAGTTATAGTTTTAGTAATATAATTATTTGAAAGAACTCTTTATTTTATACATATTTAAGTGTATATGATAAAGTCCATGAGATAAATTACATTGTAATTGAAATTATGATGCGATCATAATTATGAGATTCATACTGTATTTATATATAATCTGTAAATTGTTCTTAATCATTGTTTTATTAAGATTGGACATTAATAAAGCATAAAAAGATTAGCACATGTTATGCTTCTTCCTTATAAAGTAAGTAATCGATCTTATAAACTAAACTATTTAGATACTTAAACAAACGTGTTGGTATTTGTTAAAGAACAAGTTAACTTAACTAACCCTACATGAGAATTCTATTTGGAACATTACAACATCTGTGAAAATTCTCTTAATGATGATTGTATAAGTGATCTTTTGACTTGCGATCTCTAAAATATCTTATATAAGGATTGTTATATTTTGATATTACTTATGACTTATTCTAGTTAATGATAACTCTACTAATAATCATTGGATATAGCATGAATTATATGTAGTTAGCTGAGTGATAAATATAGGATTCATAGTTGAGTGATAAATATAGGATTCATCACCCTAAAGTGATTAAGGAGAATGTTTCATTGTTTTCACCTAGTATTGATTCGAAAAGTCTTTTATCAAGGTAGAGTGAAACTTTGAAAATAGTTCAAATGTCATTAATAAAATCAATTATTAATAATTGACAACTTATGTGATTGGACTCAAATATCGTAGACATTAATTTTTTTCATGTTTAATCGCAATATTCTGTGATGAAAAGAATGCTATAAAGACAAATTATGAATGGAAAGGTCAGTCAAAACCTCATTGATAGTTCTATTTTTAGATTGTCATTATACATTGCTAGACATTAATCTTGATCTATAGATATAAATTATTCAATTAGAGAACCAAAAATAAATTTAAATAAGTTTAATTTATCAAATCCTAAATATAATTTAAGGTTATCTATATCTATTGCCAATATATATAGGAATCAAATGGTTCACTCACAAAGAACGATTGAAGAGAGAAGAATGTATTTTAATTAAGTTGAACTTGATTGTAAAGTTTGAGAAACTTTAGGATTAAATAGGAAATATATTAAATAAATAAGGAGCATACGAGATATTGGATCTTATTTGGGCCCAATCTATATTTAATTAAAAATAATTAAATAATTAGAATTTTATTTTAATTAAATTACTAAAAGGTCCAAATCCTATTATAAATAGGTTTTTGCTTTAAAGAAACTAGGACTTTTTGCCTACCCTCTAGGTACCACTTGTAGAGTTGTCTCAACTTGTTCGCATGAATACTATTAGAGGCAGGATATATATACATCTACAATAGTTGTGATGAACCAATATTAGAAACAGTTCAAGGAAAATGAAAGAGGATCAAGCTACATAATAAGATATAATTTACGTATATTTTTTTGTATTTTTATGCCTTAATCATGTTATAGAATTTTAAACTAGTATTAAATTTTGGAAAATAAAACAAAAAAGTTTTGTTCTTATTCTAATGCGCATGGGGATTAGATCTTGCATTAATTTTCAATAGTGGTATCAGAGCATTATTTAATTCTATAACTTGATTAAAGTTATTTGGTTGTTATTAAAAAAGTTACAAATCCTAACTCTTAGTTAGATTAAATCTAAAAGTTAACACTAAAATCAAATTGGATTGAATAATAATTTAAAATTTTCATATTAAAGCATTAATGCTCTCTCAATCACAATATATGAAAAGTTCAGAATATATTTTAGAGATTCTGAATTATAAAAAATTTGATTTTTGAAACCCAAATGGATAATTTTTAAAATATAATTGAGTTGTGATGGAGACCAAAGGTAGGAGAAGACTGGTGTATGTTTGAAGAAGAAGAAGGATGGTGTTTGGATACAAGGATATGTTAACTTAGGGTCAAAATAAGTATTGGATTGTTTGCTTAAAGGGTTAATATAACCTAAACCAATAATAATGTTTGTTTGGCCATTAAGAGAGTGGGGCCCATAGTATAAATTATTGTAATCAAATCTAAAGCAATCCTAAAATTAGGGTAAACCAATTTTATAGCCAAACAAAATTTAAAATAGTTTTAAATTTAATATTAATTCTAAAATTAATTTTTAAAAAAATTGAATTAGAATAATAATTAGATTGATTTTCAATTTAAATTTTTAGAAAAGATGTTTTCTAGAATTAGAATTAATTATGTTTTAATTAGATTAAATTTAATTAATTTGAATCTTTAATTATAAGAAATAAGCAATTAAGAAATATTTGAAGCGTTGACAGATGTCAATCTTGATCTATGTATATAAATTATTTAGGATTAAATTCATAATACCCTCCGAGGCTTTAACAAACTGTCACATTAGTCCCTCATTTTAAAAATATCAAATACTATCTATATGTCTTAGCTAATATATTATTGGTCCTCCCTATTGTCAAGTTTCCATTAAAAATCCTATTTATACACACAAAAATGATGTTGTTTTGAAGTTTGGGGATCCAACATATTTGACCCAGTTGATGGTTTAGAATATTATCAATGTACTCTTTGACTTTTAAAAATTATCAATAACCACTATTGTTTTTTAAAATAACGTTATTTGTATTTATATAAATAGGGTCTTAATGACAACTTGATGATAAGGGAGATAGAAGATATATTAACTGAAACACAAGGATGGTATTTATAATTTTTAAAAAATGAGGACCTATTGTAGTAGTTTCTCAAACCTTAAAGGGAATCCTAAGAAATTAACCTAATTATTTAATTAGAGAATTAAAGCTAAATTTGAAGGAATTTAATTTATTTGATCCTAAATATTACTTAGGGTTATGATTTATATTCATTGCCAACATATTTAAGAACTTAATCGGTCAAACATAAAGAAAGATTAAAGAGAAAAGAAAAAGTATTTTAATTAAGTTGACTTGATTACAAAGCTGGAGAAATTTCAAAATGAAATATGAGATATTTAATAGATAAAGAATAATATTAATTGAATTACTAAAAGGTCCAAATTTATTATAAATAAGCTTAAGTTCTAAAGAAACTAGTACTTCTTTACTCTCTCTGTACCACTCATGGAGTTCTCTCAAGTCATTCATGTCGATTATTAGAGGTCGTACAAGTGTGCAGTTACAGTAGTTACAATGAACTAATTTTGGAAATGGTTCGAAAGAAATGACAAGAAAGAAGATCAAGTTATATAATAAGATAAGATTTATGTTTATGTTTATTAAATTTATGTGTTAATTAGGTTATAGAATTTTAATTTACAGAGAAATCAAATATCTTATTCTATTAAAATTAGATATCATCTCGAGTTTCCAATAGCTGAGACTCCAAGCTAGACTATATTTTGAAGTTGGTGGGCTTATTCTCAAGAAATTGGATGAGCATCAACGTTGAAAGCAAATAATGTGAGGCATGCTTGAATTTCTGTTTGTTAGCATCATAGATCTAGCCTATAGAATTTGAAAATGTTAGTGAAGTCTTTTCCAAAGAACTAGCTGTTGATTACCGAGTTAACTGCCCCCTAGGATGAAAAGTCTCCTTCGAAACTCCAACTTTGTTATTTCTGATGCTATCATTGATTCCTTTATTATCATCTTCTTGTTGTTAATTCATTACAACAAAGTTAGACTTTTGGCTGCGAAAAAAAAAACATAGCTAATTTTCTAAAAAATGTTACCTATAGTTATTTGTTATGTTCCTATTTCGTCACACAAAACATTGCCAAATCTTCGTAGCTGAAAACTATAGGTGACATTTTCAAAAATTGTAGACAAAAACTATTAGCTATGAAAATTTTTTGTAGCTAAAGCATTAACAAAATGTAGCTACAAATTGAATCTAGGGGGGAAAATATCGGCTGCAAATGACTAACAAAAACATAAAACATAGCCAATAGGTTTTGGCAATGTTTTTATCTTCATAGCTAAATACTATTAACTACGTTTTCCATAACATAATTAAAGGTTTTTAGCTATGTTTTCAGAAATATAGCCGAATGTTTTTAGCTATGTCTTTTAAAATGTAGCCAAATGTTTTTAGCTACGTTATATAGTTATTTGTTACATTTTTCACAACGTAGCCAAATGTTATTTGCTATGCTTTTAATAATATTGTGATATGTTATTTGTTACATTTTTAATCCATGATATTGAACAATATGTTTTGTGTATAATGTATTGATTTTTTTATTTTGGATTTATTATGCAAATAAATCATATAAAATATTATTAATTCAAAATATCAAGCATTGTATACATACAGTAAAATTATATAAATATTATTAAATTATACTAATAAAAGAATATTCTTCCTATACAAAATGACAACGATAACAAATTTTATCAACAAAACAATAAATAAAGAGATCAGTTTACAAATTATAAATGCTTAAATTACAAAAATATTAAAGCATAACTCGAATGACTTCCTTGTGTTGTCCATGTCGATGAACTTGTAATCATACAAAAAGTTTAGTTAAAATAAACAAAAATATTGTAATTATTGATACAATAAGTATTTGGTTCTAGTTAAAGTAAACATTACATAACTTTACCATTCACATCATAATCACTCACCAGTTACATCTTCATCCATTCTGTAATCTAAGGAAAAAAAAGTATTAAATTTAAATTAGAGTACATATAGGAATTGAAAGAAAAAAGTATAGGAGATAGAATTAATAACATTCACTTTCCTCTTCATTTCTAGCATAATCTGGATTAAGTAATCTTTTGAATAACATATCATGTTTTGCTAAGTTAGCTCATGTTTCTTGTCTCTTGATTACTTCAACTTGTAATGCGTCCTTAAGCTTATTGTTTTCCTCTTGAAGGTGTTCAACGATTATTTTATATGATGAAGTTGAAACATTTGAATTAGGGTTATAGCCAATACCTTTCATATAGTTAGACGTGTACCGATGGGTCACGGGTAGACTGGCCTCACCTTATATTTAAAAATAAAAAACATCGTTTTTGACAAAACAATGTCATTTTGGGCCTAGCCCGTGGCCCAGTCAGCCCTGGACAAAGTCGGGCTGGGCCAATTTTTTCATTTCTATTCCCCTCAAACATAGATTTCTTTGATAACTCTTACATCTTATTCTAAAATTAAAAAAAACAATATTCAATTCAAATATTACTACTTACCACTACAATAATAAATGAACTAAAATATTGAACAAATTTTTATACTTACATATTTGTTTTCTACTTCCTCGAACTCCCATTCTTTACTTTCTTTATAGTGAGTGACTTTATATAGTGTGATCATATCACACTCTTATCTATGTAGTTCTTTCTCACTCTGTTTTATGAAACAAAAATACAAGGCACAATAAATAATTTAGTGTTTATTGATATAAGTATAACTTGCAAACAAAAATCTTACATATTCATTTCGGACAACTATAAATGACTATGACCTTGATTAGGAAAAAAATTTCATTTTTTCTCTACTGACCTTTGCCTTTTTACAATTTTCCTAAATAAAGAAAAAAGGTAACTTAGTCGTTAAATCATCTAACAAGATTAATAGAATCAAGCAAAAAGGTAAAGAAAACAAAGTAAAGAAAACAAACATGAACTTTTAGGTTAATCTAATAATCACATAAACTATTCCAATTTTCTTTAGACAATCGTTCTTCGTGCCTTCGCATCAAAAGTAAAAGAGCACTTTCATGATACATTCAATCATCATAATCAAGTAATCATCATAATTAATCACATTAGTAACATTCAATCATCAACATCATGACATTAACAACATAAATGTTACCAATATTACGTTTGAGACAATAAAAAGAGCACTTTCATGATACAATCAATCATCATAATCAAGATACATTCAACCATCAACATTAATCTCATTAACAACATTCTATCATCAACATTGCACACATTAACAACATAAATGTTACCAACATTATGTTTGAGACAATGTAAAGAGCACTTTCATAATACATTCAATCATCATAATTAAGATACATTCAATCATCAACATTGATCGCATTAACAACATTCAATCATCGATATTACGCATATTAACAACATAAAAGTTACCAATAGTACATTTGATACAGTAGAAAGAGCGCTTTCATGATACATTCAATCATCATAATCATCATGCATTCAATCATCAACATTAATCCCATTAACAACATTCAATCATCAACATTATGCATATTCACAACTTAAATGTTACAAACATTACGTTTAAGACATCATAAAGAGCATTTTCATGATACATTCAATCATCAAAATCAAGATACATTCAATCATCAACATTAATCACATTAACAACATAAATGTTACCAACATTATAATAAGGCAATAGAAAGAGCACTTTTATGATACTTCAATCATCACAATCACGATCTTCAAAATCATTATCATTAATTGCATTATGATTCGACTCTTCATCACTAATATATTTGGCTAAAGTTACCAACATTATAATAAGGCAATAGAAAGAGCACTTTTATGATACCTTCAATCATCACAATCACGATCTTCAAAATCATTATTATTAATTACATTATGATTCGACTCTTCATCACTAATATATTTGGCTAAAGTATCATCATTGTCGTATAATTCATCCTTAATATAGTCTTCATTTCTTTCTACGACAAGATTGCCTTATACTTCATTTGCTTATAGTTTATTGGGATTAATATCTCTTATATGGAATAATGATATATCCTCATCTTCTATTTAGAGAGCTACATTATTCAACTGTGATTTAATCTCTTGAGAAACTTCATCATCATCTTCACCTATTAGATCTTTTTTTTTTCTTTCATCTATTGGACCATTATCAAAATGATGTCATTTTCATTGTTCTTCTTCTCTGGCTATGGGAACATTTTTGTAACAAAATCTTTTTAACTATGATATTCATTTTTGTAGTTGATAGTTAAGGGACTAGTGTGTTTTAGTTATGAAAAAAATTTCGTAGTGAAGGGATTTTAGCTATGAAAAAAAACATTGCCAAATATTATTTGCTATAAAAATATTTCGTAGCTAAAAATATTTCGCTACAAAAATAAGTTTATAGTAAAAAAAAACACTATCATATCTTTTTAGTAGCTAAATTTGTACAAAACAGAGCTTTCAGTAAAAAAAAAGTCACAAAATGTAGCTACTGTTATAAAAAATAGAATAATATGGTGTGCCACTAATTGTAGATGGTCACATGTATTAGGATGGTTTGGTTATACCT
>JAOQMR010000003.1:21624061-21641635 GCA_027563865.1 Erythroxylum pelleterianum | reverse complement strand
ACTATTTAAAAGAGTCAACTTTCTGCGAATCACAAGAAAAGAGGAAATACCAGAATTGAGAGAAAGAGAAGAACTTGGAGCGGTGTTGATCGAAAATGATGAGAGGCTGAGTTGTGCAGAAGAACAACAGACGAAAGGCAGGGGGAGCAGAAGAAAAAGGCAGGAGCTGCTCAGGAGGCTGTGATATGTGTGGGAATTGGCTATCTTTTTTGTTAAGTAAGGATATAATAGTAATTTACTTATATTAGGCTTATCTTGTCCTGAATTTCCCCTCCTTTCCCACCAATTTGATGGGAAATATATTTAGTCCATATTTCCCTCCAATTCCTCTCTATTCCCTCACTTTCCATTTGCTTAATTTTATCCAAACAATGGAAAGGAAGAGAAATGCATTTCTCTTCCTTTCTTTTCCCTTGCTTTCCATCCATCCAAACAAAGGCTTAATGTTTGGCAAAATTAGTTATTTAGTATTAACTGTTTATACTCCATAAGATCTCCTTGCCAATTAGTCTACTTCGTGCAAAGCCCTTCTTAAGACTCTCACGATGGGGAGAAGACGACAACGTCGTTTCACTCCACTCCGGTGCTTAGCCCAATGGGATCGTCGCTGCATTCTCACTCCTCCGTTGGGAGGCACTCGCGCGAGTCCTCAACGAGTCGATTTTCTGGATTGTTGAAGCCTGAATCGAATAAGATCTCGCCAAACGATGCTTCTTTGAGAGGTAGTCAGAGAAAGGGACAGAAACAATGGAAAGAGTGTGATGCGATAGAAGAAAAGGGGCTTCTTGAAGATGAAGACTGTCAAAAGGGTCTCCCTCGTCGCTAGTATTTTCTCGCTTTTATACTTGGTTTCTTTCTTTTGTTCTCTCTGTTTTCGTTAATCCTTTGGGGTGCAAGTAGGCCACAGAAACCAAAGATCACGATGAAGGTATTTTTGTTCTCATTTCCTAATTTAATGGAATTTTGTTGAAATTGTTGGGCGAAGATTCTGTTGAATATGAGGTTCATGTTCTTGGCCACAATGGCGACGCCTCTAATTCTTCTATTATGTTTTCTTTTCTTAAATTTCTTTTCTTATTAATTTTATTCGGTTTTAATGATTGTCTTCTGGCCTTTTAAGAACAATCAATTTCATGAGCTTTTACTATATTTATGTTAATGAATTGAAGAAAGGATTCTCTTGAAGGAGGTCCAGGTTGCTGTCAAGTATATTAATGCTTAAGAGAATCAAATCTTCTCTTTGCGTCTCTTTGTTTCACTCTTAGCTTAGTCAAATCCATTTCTAGTATGCTAGATATGTTCATAGTTAGTACCATTTTCTTTCGATATGCTTTCGATATACGTAAAACGGTGCTTCAACGAAAAGTTAACCTTACTTTCATTTTCCTTGTAGCTTGTGTTTTTCTGAGATGATATTCGTGTTTTGATCTGTAAGGTGAATGGTTTTGTTTTTCCATTTTTTCAAGATTTGTTTGTTTTCAAAGTTTTCTCTCGAATCTTGTCATGGTTAGATATGTTACTACATAGTGTTTGCGACCTATATTTATGTTCGATTTGTCCTCTATAGTTTTTAAATTTTCTAGATCTCGAAGTTTTGGCTTGGGAATTTCTAGGTTTCTTTGGATTTTCCTTTTCCTTTCTTTTCGAATTATTTCTTTGATCTTCAGTCGTTGGTTGGGTCATTTAGGGTTCAAACCTTCTCGGGGTTTCTTTTGATTGCTGATTGTTCTGTGGCTTAATATCAAGATTTGAATTTTACATTTGGGGTTGGGTTAGAAATGAAATGTTATGAAAATAATATGCTCCCTCGTAAAGCTCCCTCGTAACCTTGAAGATCTTCAAGTCCTCATGTTTGTTTTTTGCCTTTTGGGTACTTTTGTTTTCTGTAAATATGCTAATGGTACTTCTCTTCAGCTTAAACTAGTAAAGTTTCCTTCTTTTTGTTGTTATCGTTCATGGGTCTTGCTTCAAATCCCCTTTGATCTTCGCATTCTCAAGATGTTGCATCTTCACTGGGATTTTCTGGTTTATGGATCCATTTTCATGTCATTGCTTGTTGAAATCTGATTATTTTTATTTTTCTTTTTTCTTTTTTCTCATATCATATGTGTGTATGATTTCAACTTTATGCATCTGATTTCTGGATTTCTCTTTAATCCTGTTATTCTATGTAGCTCTCTTTCGTTTCTTTCTTTTCATGATTTTATTGCAATACTATGTAAGTGTTCGATGGAAAAATACCTTATGTCATAAAGTCAAAGGTATGTATTTATTTTGGGTAATGTGTAAAAATTAATGTTGTTTGTGCTTCCATCACCGACACCACTATCATTCACTACTAGTGGGTTTCCCATGATCATCGACCCAGGTATGTGTTTTACCCATTCCCCAGCTGCTCTCTGTGGTCCTTTAAGTGGAAATAAGCACATGTTATTATTATTATTGTTATTATTGTTGTTATTATTATTATTATTATTATTATCCTTTTATTGAGTTTCTTTTTAGTAGTAGTTTTATCATTATTATTATTATTATTACTATTATTATTATTATTATTTATTATCCTCATGTATTTATGGTAATTTTATTTACTTAAATATTTTGCGTGCCATATTTTTTACTTATTTACTCTTTTAACTTGCATCACTATTTTCCTGTCACATCTGCATATGGGTCTACAGGAAACAACCTCTCTACTATGTAGGGATAAGGCTGCGTACTATCAGACCTCTTCAGACCCCGCTTTGCTGCGGGACTTCAGACTGGGTGTGATGATGATGATGATAACTTATAAGGACATGATTTAAAAAAAAGATATAAGGGTATGATTAAATTAAAAAATTAAATTAACTTCTAAAACATTCCTAATAAAATTAACTTGGAAAGCAATTTTCAAATAATTAAAGCACCTTTTTAAATTTATTAGGAATTTAAAATTACTTAACTTCAATTAAACTCATTTAATTGGAATTAAATCTTTAAAAAATTCAAAAGCCTAACAAAACAATTTGCCTACACCATCAATTAGTGTAACTTGATTTGACAAATAAGGTTGGAGGTTTTTGGTCCTAAGTTACTATTCACATCTCTCATAACTGCTTCCCACATTTCCTCTTCTCTGCGTAACCTCTAGACCACTGCTGCCTCGTGTTCTTCCAGTCGCCACGCTCCAGTCGAAACCACAGCAGCTAGCTCCATCTCATGAAGGTCAACATGGTGGGGCCTTCAATGGCATCTCATGCCACCTCTTTCTAGAAGCTCATCGTCATCTATAGCGTTTGATGATGGGCATTAATCGTTCATCGTCTTAGGAACCAACACCCTCTTAGGTTTGTGGGTATTCTTTTCCGACGACACAATCATGATCAGAACGAAGGAGTAGAAGATCAAACGCTGGTAGAAGATCGTGATCAGAACGAAGGTTCATGAAGAGAGAAGACGTTTAAAGAAAAATTAGAGAAAAATCTACCCAAAACTTTTTGAATGAATTGTTGGTGTTTGTGAGTATTTCGTCATTTTTGATCAGCTGAAGGCAAAACGCTGGTCGTCCTGAACTTTTTGAAAATCAACTGATTGGGTTTAATCAACCAACCCAATCAGCTGAATCTCCAAACACAATAAGTAACTGTTTAATATAGTCAATCAGCTAATTTTTGACTGATATGTCATTCACCAAATGGGGCCATAGTCTTCGTGGTTGGGTTTTTGTTAAAGATTATAGAATGGTCAGGTTAAGAAAGCTGAAGGTAGAGTAAGGAAGTGGGAGGATTGTTTGATGGCCAAGAAAATGTAATATGATTTATTTTAATTAAAAATTTTATTTCAGAAAAATTGAAATAAAAATGATGTTAAATTAAAAATTTTAAAAAATATTTTTATATGTTATATTTTAATAATTTCCTTTTTAAAATAAAAACATTGATGGTGGTTTTGTATTGAGGTAATTTCTTCAAATTTCATATTTTTCTTAAAAGTTAAGAGTATTTTTTATAACTTGCTAAGGACTACATAACGTTTACTTTATTTAAGTTTTTAACAATAATTATCCATGTGAATTGTAAATCATTTTGCTTATTATTTAAGTGTATTACTACTTATTTCTCCTATGGATTATTATAATAATTCACTCTTTAGACCGCTAAAGGCTTGCCTTGTATAGGAATAACTTCAAACTCTTTTATTTCCTTATCATATTCATCATAAGCTGTTTTATCTCTTCCTTATTTTTATCTTGCAATAGCTTGTTTAAATTATTTATTATAGTTTTTATATTTTTTACTAATAAGAACCAATGTTTGATTTAAATTTCATTGAGAACTTACTTGTATTTAATTAAAATTAAAATTTTGTTTTAATTAAAAATAAAAATATTTCAATTAAATTATTTTGATGTTTCATATTGTATTACAATTGCATGTGCACTTTATACTTCTACGTACCTATTCATATCAATTTGTAGAATTTATCTAATTATTCATATAGATATTATTAGAGGTAAAACACTTTAAATTCAATCTCAAATATATAGTATTATAACTTCTGTTATAAATCAATTATTGGCCAAAAGCATAAATTCAATCTCAAAGTTTTTATTAGAATACAACTTAAAAATAAATGTTTCAAAGCGTTTAATTTTATTTTTTTTTTCCTTAATGTTGATTGCAGGTAAATATGTTGCTAAACATCCTATCAAACTACTTGAGAACAATTAGGAAGGAAAGAGAAGAAGAGATGTTGATGCATTTGAAAGAGAGGTACGCTTATCTGCAATACTGCATCTGTCATGATCAAATATTCTTTTGTGGCCTCTGCAGAACAACAATCAGAAGGAAAAAAGAAAACTGAAACCTGCGATGAACACCATATTGCCAAATTGGCTTGAAAATGATCATTAGAATTTTGTTCTCTCCCATTGCAGTAATGAAAGCTCTTGTACAGTGGGAATTAACATACGACTGATATCATACCTTTGCAGTTTTGTGTACCGTAACTTTTGCTTTCTGTTCCCTACAGCTCTAAACTCACATTTTTTATTTTCATGAACGAGCACACGATTAAGGGTCTTTTTTTGTTCCAACAAATATTAACTATTAGGAAATACAATTACAATTGCTTATTTGATTCAAAAACTAAAAGGGTTGATGAAACAACAATAAAAAGTGGACGCTTTCTATTCCTATGCTATAGTATTAAATAAGTGTTGATATTTCTTTGTCCTTTTATGAAATAAAGCCAGAAAGGAATCGAAAAAGTTTGCATCTCTTACTTGAATGTATACACACTGTTCATTTGAGCAGCATAAAAATCACATTGTAGCTAAGAACTTTCTGGTAATTGTCAAACACACGGTATGTTCAACGTTATATATCCAGTCCCATATGCTTTAAGCTGATTGGAAATGATGGAATTGACGTCATCGACTGTCCAATGTAGGTACTTGAGCTGGATGAGGGAAAATTCTCACGTCCGATTGGTGGAATGAAAGGAAGGCAAACATGGAGAGGGGCTAATAGGATGGCACAATCCGGGAAACGAATGGAGACAAGTCTTTTTTGGGAGTTCGAGTTGAGTTCAAGGCTGGCTTGCAGTACTTCTGACGTGTCTACCATTTCACCGAGACATCTTAAAAGTGAATCGTATTTCATGAATATAATATCTATCTAGAGTGATGTATGAAATATATGACAAAGGTAAAATCTTGGAATTTTTCTACGGTCATGCCAATGATGCCATATAGGCCCAAGTTGTACTTGGAAATGACAAAAGTCTTCAAGCCATTTTGCAAGGTATTTTCGTGCTCCAAATGTGAATATACAGAAGACAAAAGCAATGATGCCAAGGTCCACAATTCTTGGAAGTAAATGACAAATCTGAGACAGAACGAAGCATGAAAGATCCTCGGCATTTGCAATTGGTATCTAAATGTCTATGCATTTCAGCATTAATAAGCAACAGAATCAGAAATTGCATCCCCACCTTGCCGTTTCTCTCTATCTAATCTTTCTTCCCGTTAAGGCTATTGTATCAACAATACAGATATCAACCAAGATAAAGAATCCAAAGGCAGTTTTGAGACCATTAACGTTCTTCTTACAACTGCTCATTCACAACAAAATTCTACACCATTTCATTCCAGAATAGGGCACATATAATGTTCAAACTTCCAGTTCAAAGCCGTACATATAATGTTTGCTTAAGAATTCAATTGAAAGCAAGCAGAACTGCTGACTATAAACCCCAGAATATTGGGATGTGCATTTAACACCAAAAATTTTCACTGGAAACAATGCAAGGAGGAAAGAAAAATAATCTCATATTGTCCGCAAAAATCCACGAACTTCAATCAGAAAGTTGCTTACATTCTTTCTGAATCTTTGGTAATTCATACGATCAAGAGCAGAAGATAGCTGATTGGAGCTCATTAGGGACAGGAAAGCATTTGCTAGTCTTGACCTCAATGTAGGATTTGCCTGCCTCTGTATCAACTCATTAGCTAATTTCTGCAAAAGAAAATCAGGCATAGATTAATCCTTTGAAATCCATCCATCGATAACAAAGTATGCAGGAGCACCCTGCCGATTGCCGGTTGGGAGCAATTCTGAGAGACACAACATTGCTTTTAAGTTTTCAATGTCTTCAATTATTTCTGAGTGACGTGGTCGATTTATGTGAAGAGGTAGGCATGCTCCAATAGAGTATCACGACGCTACAATTCCACACAGATTACCATCAAACTTAAGTCATCAATGACCTTGACCACTTGAAGCACAACCAGAAAACTGCCCCTCCAAGTTATGCAATACATTTAGAGAGCTATTTCATAATACAAGTCTTCTGTTCTTGTGTCTAAATAAATAACAGAAGTGATGAGAATATTAACAACACATGATTCTTTGAGCACCAATTTGATTCTCATTTTCTTAACTAAAAACCTACTCAACGCTACTGGGTGAGTGGCAGAATCATAACAATACTGGAAAAGCTCACAAAAATTACCTGGAATACAACTTGTTCACAAAGAATCAAGGGGAAAAGGGCATCTGCTGCAGGACTGACCAGATCAGGACTGTAAGCAAAAAGAAATGACCTTAAGAGTAAGATAACATAAATGGCAGTAGCAGTAAAAGGAGAATCAACATATAACGTGGAAAGTAAATCTTTTATGAAGCTCAATATTGGTAACAAGGAAATTCACTCCACGAAAAAGATCAATTACCTGTAATCATCAAAAAGAAGTAACTGCAGTAGCAACTTAAGGAAGCGACAAAAAACACCTTCCTGCAAATTGCCACGAGTGTCTTCAACACCAGTAGCATGTGCACCTAATCCTATCCTGCCAGCACCTGTCTCCTTGAAGTGGTAACAGGCAAGAGCTTTTAGAGCTTTTAGGCACATATTAACTACTTCTGTGTCCTGTACCATAAAAGTGCAATGCAAAAATAGATTAGCCACAATTCTCAAGGATCCAAACATACATATTACATAGAGATTCTACCAAATTCTTGGCGTTAAAAGGATATTAAAAGGATGCATACACTTTGCAATCACGCAAACACAGAAGCTGCAATGAGCATACTCGCTTCAGCTTATGCATGGATAAGTTCTTCCAAGTAAGGGATTTACAGAACATTCAGTATTTCTAAGAGGAAAATAGACTGAGAGAGAATAAGGATAGCCATCTACCTGATGATGAAGACCATGGTCTAAAGTTCCCAGAACATGAGCAAAAGCTTCATGACTTAGTTGTGCTAGTGTTTCAGGATAAACCTCCAACATATGCGATAGCAATGAGAAGTACTGGAGAATCACAGCCCAATTATCAATTTCACATAGATAAATATAAGCATTTTGTCTCGCTTAAAATAGAGAAGCTCGTACATCGTGGCAAAGCTTGGGGTACTTCAGTAGCTCCAAAGAAATATGGGGGGTAACTATATGAAGACCAAAGTAAATGACCTGCAGAATAAGTAAGTATTTCAGTAGCTCCAAAGAAATAAGAGGGGTAACTAGATGAAGACTGAAGTAAATGACCTGCAGAATAAGTATATTAGAAACCAATTAACTGATCTATGTATGCACATTTTACAACAAATTTACCTCGGCGATATTTGTGCCCTGTGCCTCTATAGAATCTGATGAGAAATCAACCTGAAATAGATATTGTTATTCAATATGCTACAGAACAGTCAACACATCATTTGCACTGCAAATGGAGGAAATGGTACCAGATCTTTCGAACAAAGGTTTGAAAGAAGTTGAAGAAGAGCCCGTAAGTCCTTGTACTTCTCAGTTTTTGCCTCACTCAGTAAGCTGCTAGAAAGACATAATGATATCTGGAGGAACAGTGAAAAAATTGTATCAAGGACAGGAGTGATTTTTAAGTGACACAACTGACTGGGCCCAATCAATACGCTAGACTCTGTAACCTGGATTATAATGACAAGAAGCCACTAATGATGCAGGTATTAGAACATGAGATTTCATGTCCTCCTAGTGCAGAAAACTTGCCTTGCCAATATTGTGGGATGAGTAAAGCTGAAGCAAGCTCATGCAGAACTTAATAACTGCAGCAGTTTCTTGAGCCTCTAGGTAGGAAATTTGCCCATCCACCCAATTGACAACAAATTTAAGCAGCAGATAAACAACTGCAGACTAAGCAATTTCATATGATTATATTTAAAAAATAATCAGTCTATTATATACCGAAAAACGAGCTACATGCAAGAATTAGAAAGTAAAATTAAATTTTCAAAACAGTTGAATCTGGCCCAAAATGCTTAATCAGTAAAATTGTTCTCACTGATTCCTTGTAGACAACAAGAAAGCAGTGTATGACAACTTTTTTCAAATTTAAAAGGAACAAGAATGTTACCGTCAATATTACTCTTAATGACGCCTCATGTGAGACCAATTAATCATCATGCAACTCTGAATTTTCAGACATTAAAGCATGTGAAACTAATGTTTAAAGTTGGGGAATAGGGTCGTTGGTTTCAAGTTAATGTTGTGAAAGCAAATTTACCAATGATAGAGTTTATAATATGTTGTGGTACCTCATGTTTGTAGACTTCAAGAAGAGTTAGAATAGGATTCATAACAGAAAATCCCATCTCACAAAGAGCCCTCTGAGTTCGGGGTTCTGTGGCACTGGCAGCTCCACGTAGCCGTTCCAATAAGCAACTCACCTACGATATTTGCTCTATGTTACGATGGTAAAACAACTGAAGTTAATCAAATGATATAAAGCTTCATATCCTTACCGATAGAATGACATCTGGCTGTTGTGCAACATGTTTGAGGTCACTCTTGTTAGTCAATTCCAGAAGATACTTTGTCATATCCGCCATGAGATCCCTTACGTACCTTTATCAGAAGTAAGGAGACATTAGACTAGAAAAGCTGGGATGACGAGCAAAATTCAACAGACTCACTGATTGGATGCCTCTGAATTTCTCATTCCATAAGCCGAAATAACAAGGGTTTGAGCCAATGAACGCTGAGATATAATGATAAAATTATGGTCAAAACACCAGCAAAGAAAAAAAATGATATGCCAGATGTTTTAAATCGCTACCTGATTAGCAGAATTCAATAAGAACAATGCTTTTTGATTGGCAAAAGCATTTGTTAGTTCACGCCATGAATCCTGTATAAAAATATCCAAAAGGAAAAGTCTTACATAAACTTCTCTGGAAGATACCTTTGTCAAACAAATTTTTTGTCCATCTTGACTCAAGAATCTGAGGAATAGGAGGAGATTTCTTTAACAAAAACAAGAATGTCACCATTCTACATGGATCATGAAAGTTAGAATACAGTATAAAGAGAAATAAGGATAGAAAACCTTAACATTGAAATGAACCATAAATGATAATGGTGAAGTAATCATAGAAAAGAAAAAGTATGCTACTGACCAGTTCAACAAGGTGAATACAAACATTTTTTCGTCGCACAAGAGCGTGAAGTAATTGGTAGCACGTGAGTGCCTATCAAGCAAGAAAAAACAGGAAAGCTGTAACACCTTTTCGAAGACCAAAAATTGAGAACAGAGATTGAATTCAACATTGTAATTGAGAGGCAGGATTATTTTCCCCTCTGATCGGCACCTTAAATAAATAATAATGTTGTTGAACTTTGTAGAGACTATAAATGATTGTGAACGTCATTTCAAAAGAGGTAATATGCGATGCAAAATGAACCGAATAATTGAGATAAGAACATCAAGATGAATGTATCTGCAATAAAATCATTTGAACTACTTGTTATGTCAACATTATACTTTCCCAGAGAAAATAGTTCGTTTCTTTGAAACTGCCTGATCCAAATGTATGCCATGCAAGCCTGATGCAACATCCACTTCAGGCCCATGATGAAGATGAAGATGTGATGCGTATGGAAGTTACAAACAGGAAACAAGAAATAAACAAGAATCTAATATGGAATAGTCCTATAATCTGTACCTGCAAATCTTTTTCCCCAGGATATGACACGAGTGTTGTCACTGAGATACGAACAATAATGTCAAGCACAATTTTTCCCTGGTTGTGCTCTCCAAAAAAGCTGAGCAAAGCTTTTCTAGATTGCAACTGCCGAAACTGAGCCTCATCACCTTGTCCTGAACAGAAATTAATGTCTCCGAATTCTTCGGCCATTAGATAGGTATGAGACCATCTGGCAAGAAACCATATAACAGCCTACAAAGGATGTGAACTCACAAAAGTGGTACAAGTACTGGGGCCAGGTAAAATATAATGAAACTTCCATAAAATAAAAATATAAGAAGTAAACCTAAACATATTAAATAATAGAAAATTAAGAAAAAATCTAATTACCATTAAGGTAATCAGAAATAGTTGTTTTTCACACAGTTAAGGAAATGTAAAAGACATCTTAATCAAGACCATGTATAATCTTCCATGTAGATAGCAATGACATGTATAGTCTCAATAACATGGCAAAATACAAGTAACAGGAATGTATGTCAATCGGACACCTGATGCCTGTGTCATTCCTTGCAAAAGAACAAGCATGATTGGCCCAAGATAGATTAGCACAACAAATATCAAGACTTCATGTTACAAATAGCTGAAAACACAGTATTTACCATAGATCGCACAGCAACAGTCAAAGATGCCAAGTCAGATACAACTGAAATAGGTATAAAGCATCTTTAAAATGGTGGGTACCTCCAAAAGGCGAGGACTGAAAATTGATGCCCTCATTTTAGGATCTAAACTTTGCTCAGCAAATTTAATAACCGAACTGCATGAGAATAATAATATAAGTCAAATGAATAGTTGATTCTGATTGCATGGAGATTCAGAAGAAATTGTGGAGATAAAATGATAAATAACACCATTTATCGAAATAACTTCGACAAAAACTACCAAAATTGTTCTGCAAACAGTATGATGATAGTATTAATATTGAGAAATTCAATAGATAAACATAAATATAAATATATAATCTGATATATTGCCGAGTTGTATATTAGTCGTATACCTTTTTAGGAAAGTCAATTTCTTGATATCCAAAAGATTGTGAGATCCTAGGATACTGTTCTCTTTTCCTAGGAGAGTGTGGAATCCTCGGAGGCTGATTCCTATTCTTAGAGATTGTTTCTTATTTTTCTTCATACATTAAGGTGTACATATAATCATGTCATTCGAAATCATTTAGACAAAGAAAAATCATTTTCCTTCTATTCGAGTCATGGTATCAAAGTCCTAGGATTTTTCCTAGAGAATTCTTCAAGCAGCCTTCGTTACTGCATTTTTCTTCGAACTTCATTCTTCTATTTTTTTCTTGTGCCCAATATGTCTACATCCAAAATTACCACTCCCAAATAAGATGAGGTGTGGATAAAAGAGGTTTTAATAGTAAGGAGATTCAGAAACTAAGGAATTTATAAGGATATTTTGAGAAGCTCTCTAGTGCTAGTTCTTTGGCTCTCTCAGGAAAAACCCTTTGTTGATATTATAGAAATAATAAGCCAATTATCTCTAGAGATAATTAGTTGACTCTACTAATTATCTCTATAGATAATTAGTTGATATTCTATTAATTAATTGAGATTTTATTACTTAGAGAATAAATTGATTCTTCTTAATTTAAGGAGGTGATTAGCACTGTATTGTCCTACATATTCCTTGTACTATTCATAGAAAAATTAAGGAAGAATTACTTTGTTTTCTAGGAACCGCCATTTTTCCATAGAGGTTTCTTTTCTTCATGGTATCAGAGCCACAACTCTTCTACAATATTTTTTCCTTTCTTCATTCAAATCAATCCTAAATGGACTATCGCTTAGAGATAACTGGCCAACGGAAAAACTCCTCTCCCTTCAATGATGATTTCAACAGTTCGAGTGTGACTAATCTAGGTGTTATGATGGGAAACATACAATGTAATTGTGATCTTCTTCGCTCAAATTTGCCTTTTCAATTGACGAACCACATGTTGAATGGCCAGAATTACCTGGAATGGTCACAAACAATAAAGTTGGCCATTGACGGTAGAGGAAAACTCATGTATTTGACTAGAGAGATAACAAGGCCTAGTTGTATGATCCAAATATGGCAATATGGCAATATGGAGATAACAAGGCCTAGTTGTATGATCCAAATATGGCAATATGGAGATCCAAAAACTCTTTGATCACAGCTTGGTTAATTAATTCCATAGAACCTGCAATAAGAAAACCTCATATGTTTCTGTCAACAGCTAAAGATGTATGGGAAGGGGTTCGAGAGATGTATTCTGATATTGAAAATTCTTCTCAAATTTTTGAACTAAAAATGAAGCTATGGAAGGCCAAGCAAGGACACGGTAACATTACAGTGTCTTACAATGAACTTGTAACCTTGTGGCAAAAATTGGACCTATGTTATGAAAATGATCAGGGTTGTCTAAATGACAGTGTTCAAAATCAAAAAAGCGAGGAAAACGATAAAGTTTATGTTTTTGTTGCAAGATTGAATCAAGAATTGGATGAAGTTAGAGGCCAAATTTTGGGGAGAAAGCCTTTACTCTATCAAAGAAGTTTTCATGGAAGTAAGGAGAGAGGAGATGAGGTGGGAAGTGATGATTGGCAACATCAAATTAAAGGTTGAAGGCTCTGCGCTCATGTCGAAAGGAATAGAGACTAAGGGAGAGAGAAAAACAAAAACAAAAAGACGACGTGTGATACTGTAACCATGATTCACACCCCCAGAAACATGCTGAAAAATTCATGGGAAGTCGAAAAATTGGAAGAAAAAGCAATTCAGAGACAATCGCACCTCCCAAACCAATACTATTAAATTCGGGCCCGAAACGTGTTTTGGCACACAGTCTTTCACAAAGGAACAAATAGAGCAGATCTATAAAATTCTTCAATTTCAAATTTTCTCTAGTCCAAATCCTACCTATTCTTTAGTTCAAAAAGGTAATTATCTAACTGCCTCTTGTTTTAGTGTCAATTCAGATCATTCTCAGATAATTGATTCTGAGGCAACAGATCATATGACTGGGTTCTCTAAATTATTTTCTTCCTATAGTCCTTGTGTAGAAAATCAAAGAGAAAAAATAGCAGATAGTTCCTACTCAGCAGTAGCTGGGAAAGGATCAATTGTTCTTTCCCTTGATCTTACACTTCACAATGTTCTTGACGTTCCTAAATTGTCTTGCAATTTGTTCTCAATCAATAAAATAACTAAAGTCAACGTACTCAGTGCACAAGGCTTCCCGCTTCATAATGTATGCAGCCTTCCTTTTGTATTTTTACAAAAAGATTCTTTCCGTGACTTGAACCTGTGACCTTATGGTCACAAAGGAGCAACTTTACCAGTTGCTCTAAGACTCACCCTTACTATTAATAACTATTAACCAAAATTGTCGAGCTAATTTTTCTTCATGTGATTGTCAATTTTAGGATTTGAACACAAGGAAGATGATTGGCAATGCTAAACAAGTTAAGGTGTCTATTTCCTTGAAAATTGATATGACTCAAACAGGCAGCCCTAGAGAACTTGTCTTAATTCTATTTCAATGCTTCGTGAAAATAAAATTATGTTATGGCATTTTAGATTTGGACATTGAAGTTTTCATTATATGACACATTTGTTTCTGAAGTTTTTTACAAATAAAGATCTATCTTCATTTTAGTGTGAATTTGTCAAATTGCTACACATAATCAAATATCTTTCCCAACACGACCTTACAAGGCCACAAAACCCTTTGTTATAATCTATGGTGATGTTTAAGGACTTTCGAGAATTAAAAAAATAACTAGAAAAAGATGGTTCACCTAATGGAAGTATATCCTAGACCTTCTAAAAGAAACTGGAAGTATATCCAAAGGAAGTATATCCCAGACCTTCTAAAAGAAATTGGGATGAGTGGATGTAAACTATCAGATACTCGTATCGAATTCAACTTAAAAATGGGTGAAGTTAAGGAAGGAGTTCCAATAGATAAAGGTCGATATCAACAACTGGTAGAAAAGCTAAAATATTTATCTCCCACCAAACCAGATATTTCCTTTGTTGTCAGTGTGGTAAGCCAGTTTATGCATACTCCCTATGAAGAACACTTGGAGGTAGTGTACATAATTTTAAGATATTTAAAGGGAACTCCAGGGAAAGAATTATTCTTCAAGAAAAGTGATCAAAGGAGAGTTGAAGTCTACATTGATGTAGACTTAGTAGGGCCTTTTACTAACAGAAGATCAATTTCTAGGTATTGCACATATTTGGGGGAAATCTAGTAACCTGGAAAACTAAAAAACAAAGTGTGGTAGCCAGAAGTAGTGCGGAGGCAGAATATAGGGCAATGGCTTAAGGAATTTGTGAAGTAATTTGGCTTAAAAGAGTAATGGAAGAACTTAAGGAACCAGTGGAGCACCCAATGAAGTTGTTTTGTGATAACAAAGCAGCCATCAATATCGCTAACAATCGAATTCATCATGATCGGACGAAACATATGGAGATTGATAGACATTTTATAAAAGAAAAACTTGAAAGTGGACTCATTTGCATACCATTTGTACGTACAACACAAGTTGTTGATGTCTTCACCAAAGGGCTACTAAGACAAAATTTTGAGTTCTTTGTAAGTGTTATGGAATGTAATTAGTATAGCTGATATTTAGGCTAGAGACTAGTGATTTACTTTATTCTATTTCCTTGTATAGCTATATCAACCGTGTATATATTGACTAGTTGTCTTAGTGAATAATATATAGAGAATTCTATTCAACATGGTATCAGAGCCATTAATTTTTCTCTCTCGTCAGTTTTAATTTCTTCTTCTGGGAATTTTTTTTTTGGGGTTTGGTTACTCAAAGTGAGTGTTTGGTTGTTTATTTTTTTTATTTTTTTTTTTGTTATTTTGTGGGCTGATCTTATTGCATAAGTTTTGAAAGATGACTGATGTGAAAGCTTCAGTGGATTTGATCCCGGTTATGTCGAAGATTACGGAGAATAAGTTCACGGGTTCGAATTACATGGATTGGAGTAAGACGATCCGTCTTTACTTGCGAAGCATCGACAAAGAGAATCACTTGGTTGATGATCCTCCCGATGATGACTCTCGATCTGGTTGGTTGAAGGAGGATGCTAGATTGTTTCTCCAGATTAAGAACTCTATGCACAGTGAGGTAAATGATTTGGTTTCTCACTGTGATTATGTGAAGGATCTAATGGATTATTTAGATTTTTTGTACTCTGGCAAAGGAAACCTGTCTCGCATGTATGATGTCTGTCAAGCATTCTACCACCCATCCATGCAAGACCGCCCTCTCACCACTTATTTCTCGGAGTTTAAGAAGGTGTATGATGAGCTTAATGTTCTATTGCCATTCAGCCCTGATGTGAAGGTGCAACAAGCTCAACGTGAACACATGGCGGTCATGAGTTTTCTTTCTGGTCTTCCCCCAGAGTTTGAAGGGGCCAAATCACAGATATTATCCGGGTCTACTATCTCTTCCTTGAAAGAGGCTTTTACGAGAGTGTTGCGCACTGAAAAGTCTCATCCTGCCCCAACTGATAGTGGTGCTCTATTTGGCCGCAGTCAACAGACCAGGGGTCCAAGTAATCGTCATCGTAGTGGTGATAGTCGAGACCTAAAGCATGGGGAAGTTGAATGCTATTATTGTCATGAGCTCGGCCATACCACGCGATATTGTGTGAAGCTTCAGAATAAGAACAGAAAATCTCACTCCGCCAACATCGCCACTTCCGAGACTGTTTCGCCATCTCAGTCATCAGCTCCTTCTATCACTGCTATTGCCGAGTCAGGTAACTCCACTAAGTGTCTTCTTTCGTCATCCTCCAAATGGGTCATTGATTCTGGTGCTACAGATCATATGACAGGTAACTCTAAACTGTTTTCCACTTTTCAGTCACATACCAAATCTTCCACAGTTACTTTAGCCGATGGGTCTACCTCATATGTCTTAGGGTCTGGCACTGTTAATCCCACTTCTTCCATTTCCCTTAGTTCAGTCTTAAATTTGCCTGATTTTTCTTTTAATTTAATATCTGTCAGTACACTTACCCGTGCCCTCAATTGTTGTGTCTCATTTTTTCCAAATTATTGTCTATTTCAGGATCTTACGATGAAGCGGATTATTGGTAGAGGTTGTGAGTCTGGGGGTCTCTATGTTCTTGACCCACATATGCCGAGATCCATTGCTTGTTCAAGTGTGTTGTCTCCCTTTGAGGTACATTGCCGATTGGGTCATCCCTCCTTGTCCGATTTGAAGAAATTATGTCCTCAGTTTAAGAGTCTTTCTTTTTAGATTGTGAGTCGTGTCAATTTGCTAAACACCACCGTCTTCCTACAGTTCCTAGAGTCAATAAACGGGTAGGGTTACTGTTAGGAACCTCTATAGAGATTGCTAGTATATTGATAGAAAATATAGGAAATAACACTGGAGCAATGCTCCCCCTCCTGGAAATGTAATTCCCAGGCCAAATACAATAGCTGTATTTTAGACAATAATCCAGAATACTTTCCCTCCTATACCGAGTCCTATATATAGACTCTGTATCCTCTCCTTCTCTCTCTCTTTCCATAACAAACTCCTAACCACTAGCCTATGTGGCATATGTATTTATTCCCTTCCCTTACATACCCCTATGGACTAGTATACTGATCAGTGCTAGTATGCTGATTACTAGGAGGGGTGCTAACAATTCCTTCCTCCTCAAAAGACACCTTGTCCTCAAGGTGGATGGAAGGGAATTGCCCTTTTTAGAAGAGGAAGCCTTGATACAATTGTCTCTGATTCAGTCTTTAGAAACATCAATGCCAGAGAATTTATGGCTCCAGGAGCAGTGACATCAACATTGACTGCGGTTCCATCCCTCATCTGCCCCACACCACGAT
The DNA here is from genome assembly GCA_027563865.1 of Erythroxylum pelleterianum. NCBI lineage: Eukaryota > Viridiplantae > Streptophyta > Magnoliopsida > Malpighiales > Erythroxylaceae > Erythroxylum > Erythroxylum pelleterianum. Next base: position 21,624,265 of record JAOQMR010000003.1, on the reverse strand, counting down.
TATATTCATCCATTGATGGTGTCATGAAAAGGGATCTTTCACTATGAATTTCCTTGCCACCAATGTACTGAAATAAGCCATCAACCAAACTGTCCACAACACCAAGTGCATCTTCTCCTCGACCCAGTGCAAGAAGACCTAATGCAAAACCTGCAGAAACAGCATATCCCTCCCTTTCAAGTACATTATCACCTCCACTTCTAC
>JAOQMR010000003.1:21596372-21623961 GCA_027563865.1 Erythroxylum pelleterianum | reverse complement strand
AGCTCGCCTTGTTGCCAAAGGGTATGCACAGACTTATGGAGTTGATTATCTGGATACTTTTTCACCTGTCGCCAAACTAGCTTCTGTGCAATTATTTATTTCTTTGGCGGCTACCTATGATTGGCCTCTACATCAGCTTGATATAAAGAACGCCTTTCTACATGGTGATCTTCAGGAGGAAGTATATATGGAGCAACCACCTGGGTTTGTTGCTCAGGGGGAGTGTGGAAAGGTATGCCGTCTTAGAAAATCTCTTTATGGGTTGAAACAGAGCCCTCGTGCTTGGTTTGGTAGATTCAGTGAGGCCATTCTGGAATATGGGATGAAAAAGAGCAATTGTGATCATACGGTGTTTTATAAGAAGTCTGAGGCTGGTATTCTTCTGTTAGTGGTATATGTTGATGACATCGTTATTACTGGAAGTGATGTTGCAGGGATTTCAGCTCTAAAGTCTTTTCTTCATACGCAATTCCAGACAAAAGATTTGGGACAACTGAAGTATTTTTTGGGTGTTGAAGTTACACGGAGTAAGAAAGGCATCTTCTTGTCCCAAAGGAAATACACTCTTGACTTGTTAACTGAGACTGGAAAGTTGGGATCTAAACCATGCAGCATGCCAATGGTTCCTAACACACAACTTGCAAAACATGATGATGATTTGTTCGAAGATCCAGAGAAGTATAGAAGGCTGGTTGGGAAACTGAACTATCTTACGGTAACTCGTCCTGATATTGCATACTCTATTAGCATTGTGAGTCAGTTTATGTCTTCCCCAACTGTCAAGCATTGGGCGGCTCTGGAGCAGATTTTGTGTTATTTGAAAGGGTCTCCAGGACGGGGTCTAGTATATAAAAATAATGAACACACTAATATTGAGTGTTTCACTGATGCAGACTGGGCAGGGTCAAAGGTCGACAGAAGATCTACGACAGGGTACTGCGTTTTTGTTGGAGGGAATTTGATTTCGTGGAAAAGTAAGAAACAAAATGTCGTATCTCGGTCTAGTGCAGAAGCTGAATACAGAGCTATGTCACAGTCTGTATGAGAAGTTGTATGGGTGCACCAACTGTTAAGTGAAGTTGGCTTACAAACTACATTGCCAGCAAAGTTGTGGTGTGACAATCAAGCTGCTCTTCACATCTCCTCTAATCCTGTGTTTCACGAAAGAACTAAACACATTGAGATAGACTGTCACTTCGTTCGTGAAAAGATTCAACAAAAGCTCATCTCTACAGGTCATGTTAGAACTGGAGATCAATTGGGAGACATCTTTACAAAAGCATTGAATGGAGCTCGAGTTGAACATATATGTAACAAGTTGGGCATGATCAATATATATGATCCAACTTGAGGGGGAGTGTTATGGAATGTAATTAGTATAGCTGATATTTAGGCTAGAGACTAGTGATTTACTTTATTCTATTTCCTTGTATAGCTATATCAACCGTGTATATATTGACTAGTTGTCTTAGTGAATAATATATAGAGAATTCTATTCAACAGTAAGAAAGTTAGGCATGATCAATATCTATACACCAACTTGAGGGGGAGTGTTGATATTATAGAAATAATCAACTAATTATCTTAATTAGCTGATTCTCTATAGCTAATTAGTTGATATTCTATTAATTAGTTGAGATTTTATTACTTAGAGAATAAATAGATTCTTCTTAATTTAAGGAGGTGAATAGGGTTGTATTGTCCTATATATTCCTTTTACTATTCACAAAATTAAGGAAGAATTACTTTGTCTTCTTTCTTCACCTTATTTTCTTTTTGCATGAATGCCTCAAACATGTATTATGATAATGCTTGAAGAATTGACTCTGGCGCCATAGACCATATGAGTCACTCCTTACATTTAGTTCTAACCTATACCTCATGCCCTAGATATAGGAAGATTGTAGTGGCCAATGTTCTCTTAGCTACTATTGCAGGAATAAGAGATGTATATATTACACCTTCTTTGTCTAGAAAACATTCTTCATATGCCAAAACTATCAACCAACCTTGTGTCTATTCAAAAAACTTACACACAACCTTAAATGTTATGTAATTTCTTTCTCTTGTTATTGCGGTCTTCAAGATCAGGGTTTGGAGAGGAGGATTGGACTTTTTAAGGAAAGGAACAGTCTCTATCATCTTGAATCTTCTCGAAAAAATCACGAATAATTTGTCCATGTCATTTTTTAATACTTCAAATAAAGATGTCATTTGGCTTTACCATTTACGCCTTGGTCACCCATACTTTAGAGTTTTAAAAGTTATGTTTCCAAATTTGTTCAAAGATTAGATATCTCAGTTTTTCAATATGAAATTTGTGAATTATATCCTTTCCTCTTAGTCTAAAAGAAGTCCTCATCCTTTTCATTTCATACATAATGAAATTTAGGGTCCCTCTACTGTTTCTAATATTTCTAGAACTCATTGGTTTATCTCCTTAATTGTTGATTGTACTCGAGTTACATGACTTTTCTTACTCAAACAAAAATCTGATGTTAGAAATTTTTTCGCTAAATTTTATTCCATGATTCAAAAACAATTTGGGGTTAAGATTAAAAGCTTTAGGTCAGAAAATGCTACAAATTATTTTAATCAGATTTTGTCCGCCTACTTTCAAACATAGGGAATTATTCATGATTCATCATATGTTGACGCATCTCAACAAAATGTGGTAGTCGAGAGGAAAAACGGATGTTTCCTCAAAGTAACTCAAGCTCTACTCTTTCAAGGGAATGTTCCTAAATCCTATTGGGAGGAGGCAGTTTCGACTACCTCATATATGATAAATAGACTTCCCTCACGTGCGTCAGAAGAGCCTTAATACATATTATCTGAACTTCAAAACCTCAAATGGGCTTGCTTAGTCCTAGGACATTTGGTTGCGCTACCTTTGTACAGGTTTACAGTTGCAGAGGAAAGTTAGATCCTCGAATCATCAAATTTGTCATCCTAAGTTATTCAGCTACACAAAAAGGGTTCAAGTGCTACCCTTCATCACAAAAGTTTGATACATTATCTAATATCACTTTCACTGAAAACAAACAATATTTTACCAAGTCGTATCTTCAAGGGGTGACATCAATGATGGAAAATAGTATTTTTTTTTAGTCTTTTGTCCCATTTGACCTTCTTGTGTCCATCCCAAACTCAGCGTCAACCTCTAGTCCTATGTCTGCCTAGAAAATATGGAAATATCTCTTGTTACCATCTATGTTTCTTGAGACTTTTCAAGACATTTACAAGTGTACTTCAGAAAAGAAACTATTCTAAACTTGAAACAAGTCCAAGAATTTAGTGCAAACTCTAGAAATGAGTTCATGGTAAGAACTGATCCTCCTTTACATACACAATCAGTTGAAAAAAATCATTGATGGTTTCACTTTTCTATTGATGTTAGGAAGGGTACTAGAGAGTGCACCAAGGGACCACTATACCCATTGTCCCATTATACATCACTTAAATACTTGTCACCAACCGACAAAAAATTCAATGTGTCTAAATACCATTTTTGTTTATGAGGCATTGTCATAAAGGGACTAGAGGAATGCTATGAGATAGAAAATGGATGTGTTAGAGAAGAGTAGGACATGGGAGATTGCTGATAAACCAAAGGGAAGAACATAGTGATTGTAAATGGATCTTCACACTAAAATGTAAGGTTGATGAATCAATAGAGAGATATAAAGCACGATTAGTTGCTAAAAGGAACACTCAAACTTATGCAGTTGATTACTAGGAGACTTTTTTTCTATTAAAAAAAATGAATACTATGAGGATTTTTTTATCCTTAGTATCTCAATTTGATTGACAACTTCTGCAACATGATGTGAAAAATACCGCCCTTCACAGAGATCTAGATGAGAAATCTATATGAACATTCCACCAGAATTTGAAGAAAACATAGGTAATAAAGTTTGTTGGTTGAAAAAAAGCCTTATATGGGTTGAAAAATCTCCCAAAGTATGGTTCAGTAGATTTGCTAAAGTTATGAAAGGGTCGAGATATAAATAAAGCCAAGGTGATCACACTCTTTTCATCAAGTACACATCTATAAAGGAATGGCAGCACTTTAATATATGATGATGATATTATTGTAATTGGAAATGATGAAAAAGAAAAATAAGAATTAAAGCAACGACTGATCAAGGAATTCGAGATAAACGAGCTTGGAAAATTGAAGTACTTCGTTGATATCGAGGTGGCATATTGATCACAAGGAATTTTCATATCTCAACAAAAATATGTAATTGATCTCTTGAAGAGTACATGAAAGATTGGGTGCAAACCGGTCTCTTCCCCAATGGAACCAAATCATAAGCTTGGAGAATCGAAAGAAGAACCAATTGTTAACAAAAGATGTACCAGAGGCCAGTAAGAAGGCTCAGATACCTTGCTTATACTCAGCCTAATATAGCATACTTAGTAAGCATAGTTAATCAATTCATGCATTATCTCAGAGACTCATATCTACGATTTGCATATAGGGTGTTGCCTTACTTAAAAGTCAAACTAGGGAAAGGAATTATATTTAAGAGGAATAATCATCTTGCCCTAGAAGCCCATACCAATGCGAACAATGTAGGATCTTTAGTGGACTTAAGATCAACCGCAAGTTACTATACTTCCCTTGGAGGCAATTTGGGGACTTGGAGGAGCAAGAAACAAAATATTGTGGCTATACCATCAATAGAATCAGAGTTTAAAGTAATTACTCGAGGCTTGTGCAAGTTGTGATGGTTGAAGATTATTCTAGATAACTTGAAAGTTAAGTGGGAAGGTCCTATGAAGCTCTATTGTGACAACAAATCAGCCATCAATATTGCACATAACCCTATTCAACATGATAAGACAAAAAACAATTGAGATTGGCAGACATTTGGTCAAGGAAAGATTGGAGGAAGGGTCTTCTTACGGGTCATATATTCCATCAGGAAGCCAACCAGTAAATGTTCTAACAAAGGGAATGAATAGTTCAAGTGTTCATGATATTATTTCCAAGATGGGAATGGAAGAAATATATTCCTCAGTTTAAGGGGGAATGTCGAGTTTTATATTAGTTGTATACCTTTTTAGGAAAGTCAATTTCTTGATATCCCAAAGATTATGGGATCCTAAAAGATTGTTCTTGTTTCCTAGGAGAGTGTGGAATCCTAGGAGACTGTGTTTCCTTTCCTACGGGAGTGTGGAATCCTATGAGACATTTTCCTTTCTTAGGGGTGTGTTGAATCCTAGAAGATTGATTCATATACTTAGAGATTGTTTCCTATTCTTCTTCCTACACTAAGGTGTATATATAACTATTTAATTCTAAATCATTTCTAAGAAGAAAAAAATCATTTTCCCTTCTACTTTGTATCATCTATTAAGTTAGAAGTAACCAGCTTAAGCTAAAGAATAAATGGTTGCTTATATAAGAAGCCATAAGAACTCAAACAATTAGTCACCATTTTCTGTGCCTGCACCTATATGTCTTCAAGCATTTCTATGACAGCAAACTGAATGCTATTGACCAAATTATGGTAGTAAATCCTTCTCTATAAGTAACTATATAGCCTTATATCTCTTATTATAAGTCTAAATTGCTCGTATAAATAAATTACAAAGGGGGTTAACACTTCCATATCAAAATTCACCTTAAGATGGAGACATTCTCCTTTGTTTCCCATCTTGCAAACAGTCATTGTATAACTACCAAAATATTTTTTAAAGAATGTGATGATTTTCCTCAATTTCACACTCTTAAGAAATGGAAAGTCAGAAACTTACGCAGAGAGAATAACAACAGGATGTTTTACAGCTTCCACAGGTTCCGCAAATTGAGTTTGTATTGTAAGTGGAACCTGGTTATCCCATAATGAAGCGAAAGATTAACAAATTAAACTAAAAACAATTGGCAGTGCCATAGAAATTCTAGCATAGCAGCTAAAAATCAAAATTATTATGCAAGAAACAGAGAAATTTGTATAAAAGAAAGTAATGCAATTTTCTCTTGCAAGTCTCCAAATCTCCTTCTTTGAATCCATGCAAATACTTTTCATAGGTTTTAGATGCTAAATTTATAAATTCGACAATCATGTTCTGACATTTCAATGGTTTGTTGAAACTGTTGTTGAAGAGGGATAGTCTTGTACTATTAAATAAGGAAAACCAACCACATTTAACTGAAGCATGAACACTAGTAGTAAGATAGACTGCAGTTTGAATAGACAGAATACCTCATATATTGATAGCAATCAACTAGAAAAGTAGGGCATCACAAATGGAATTTAATTGTAGAGTGCATAAGCAGTGGCATATAACATTTTGATAGGTAGGTGAAAAATTTTCAAAACATTAATGTTTAAGCACAACTGATGCTAAGCATAAGGTATGGTCATATACCAAGGGCGTTTCTCCTTCCCCTTCATCAGCAAGCACATGCCCTGCTATTAACAACAATGAATAGATTTCCTCCAAAGTTGGAATTAATTCAATAATGTCCCTGCCCTACAAAGAAATCAAATGATATGAGAGGTGGACCAATTTCAGAAATTGATTTGTGGCTAATTCCCAGTAAGAAGCATTTCATGTTCAGATCAATATACATGGCAGACTAAGACTCCACAAATTCTTGAAGTAACTTAGATTAAAATATAATTTCTATTTCACCAAAATTGATGATTCTTGTCTCCATAATCTTTCCTGAATAAATTGAGGATGTGAAAAGTCTGAGAAGCAGAAGGCAATAACCTTAAGGTACAGTAAAAAATATGCAAGCTAATGTAGATGATATATTTGGGCTTCAATCAAAAAGGATGGACATGATGTAGAAACTTTGCTAAAGCAATTACTCAGAAGTGAATGAAGTTCGAATTAATCAATTTCCCTAATTATTTTCCATTTGCTTTAGGATGGTTTACCATAGTCCTCATTAGCAATGGGGGTTCCTGCCAGACTTGCAAAAGTATATGTTTGTTTAACAAAAAAGAAAACTAGTTTGCAATGATTTAGTTAGAGATCAAACTGTCTATAGAACTTGTCAAAAGCACCCCCAACACTCATTCTAAGTTATGATTGACCAACCAGTAATTAACTAAATTAGTTTGCTAATAGGCCAGAGGAGCTACACTAATGAGAAAGGTTCTTGGGCTTAAAAGACCAAATCCAACGCATGAACTCTTCTATCTAATTGGTGATGAAATGAAACCAACGCAGAAAGTTTTAAGTTTCAAAAACTTTTTCCAGAGGGCCTACAGGATACATTAGGCGAATCCAAGTTTCCATGAAATACAGATACATGCACAAATATATACACGAGGCAGAGACAGAAATATCTGATCCAACAAAGGAAATAGTAACATTTTCTAATTACAAGTACCTGATGAAGTCGTGCCAAGCGCTCAGAAAATAGCCTTGTAAGTAAAGGAATTGTGACACCAACTGCTGCTCTTCCAATAAGAGCATAAGAACTTAGCCGTTCGTCCATAGCTGCAAGACGTGCCACAAAGATGTTAAGTCACCTTAACCCAAAGATGCAAAACAAACCAAAATAACTAGGATATCCACCGAAATCAGCCATTTTGGAACTTAATGAAGGTTACATGAAGAAACCGTTTCCATACCAGAAATAGAAGCCTGAAGGCAGTCAGAGTCATCATCATCATTCATTGCTAATGCAGAAGCCACTACAGAAATATTTATAGAGTTCCTTATGTTGAAATAATTAAATATTGCTAACATAACCAATGTTCTAGCGGAAAAATCAAATTATAAGGCATGTTTACCTCTTAATTCACACTCTACAATCAAAGAAAAGAGATTGGCCGCAGCATTTACCCCTTCAAGAGGAAGCAATGCATTCCCTTCAGTATTATCAATGGGCTGAAGAAGTTAAAGAACTTCAGTCTATAGCAAAGCCAGATCAGTACATGAAAAATAGGTAACCCTCGACACTTCTCAAACAGAAATCATTCATGGAAGTTTCAGCCATAACACCCACATATCTATCTACTCAAACAGAAGCATAGATATAAACTGAGCTTTCAATAATTTAAATAGGTAAAGTTTGCACTACAAAACAAGAGGTCAAAAGGGATACAAGTGAGAGATCATTTAGTTAAATGTTTTACCGCAAGTAGGGTGGTCCACGTGTCTAATAAAATATCACGTGCCTCCCAGCTCCACGTTTCCTCTTCAGTGGTATTATTCATTAGAAGTTTAACAACTTCACACATCAAGGAGGACAACAAAATAAGAGTGCCAAAGGGCCTGAACATGAAGATAAAACATTCACATAGTCAAAAATCACAGATGTAAGACATCCTTATTAAATCAGAAAATGGAGTACTAGAAATCTGAAGCAACATAATTGAACTGAAGATGGTAATGCTGACCTTATAGCTTTTGCAAGTTGATCAAAGACAGAGGGGGTTGTGACAGTTGCAAAAGATAATAATGCACGGCAGCCGTCTATCATCTCACTGAAAATAAGAATAAGAGCTACATAAGAAACAGAACAGATAAAATGAAAAAAGGGAATAAACAAGAACAACCTTTGACTTTTTCCGCATTCTATTGCTTGAGAGATGACATCTGGAGGATCAATCCACTGTATTATCCCAGAAAGTAGTTGTATCCAATGATGCACTTGCATCTCCCTCTTATCTAGATTATGGAATGAAACATATTACTTGGAAAACGAAATAAGGACAATTTACATGATAAGGGAACAACTTTTTATTCATTGCGATAATCCGCAATCAATGACTGATTCCCATTTATTCTTGTCTTCCTTTCCTTTTGATTGTGTGACGATTTTTGGTCTATGGGAGATAAATGAGATCTAAAAGACATTATCAATCTATGAACAAGTTTGCAATCGTGATTTCACTCAATCATCATTCCGAACTAACTTTTATTGTTCAATCTAATCTGAACAATCACTTCCATGTACTGTTCAAAAGATTCTTATGATGTCTATTTGATACACCATATTTGCGGGTAAATTGTGTATTAGAGCACTACGACAAATAAATAAATGGCTGAAACCTATATGTATCCATTCTAGGTGTAACCCCTCTATTATACACAGTGTCATAGCCAATATAAATTAGATAGAAAAACCTAGAGAATACTGCTGTGAGCCACTGGTCATAGGTGAACAATAATACAAAATCATAGTGAACAGTACCACACCGTACTATTAACAATTTTTGTTTTGTCCTATTATTTTTTCATTTAGTCAAGATGTTTCTTCCATTTATTCTTGAAGATCCTATTTCAGCTTGCCCTGATATCAAGCTAAATTATGAAAATAAAAGAAAGAGGGTAGGAAAGAAAGATGAACAGAGGATTTATGTGGTTTGGATACCTACATCTACAGATACAAAAATAACATGGGTCAAATTGTTCGTATTAGAAGTGTCTGTATTACATAGTACATGAAGTCCCTATTTCTAGGGAAGAAAGGTATATGACTAAATATCTTGATTACAAAATAATATTATCACATTAAGGTGCCTATAATTAATTAAACTTTCAATAAATCAAGGGAATCTAGAAATATTCTCTCCAACTTGAGGAAGAATGTTAGAGATTTTTATTATGTATATAGAGACACTAATTGAAAACTGATAACTATTATGTAATAAAGCACTATTACAAATAAATAAGCAAATGAGTTTAACCTAATATATTTCATGACATTCTAGTTACAACATTCTCAATTCTACATATAGTTTTATCAGAAACATCAAGAATATGAAGTAACTCTTCCATTTACAGGTTATGTTAAAGGATGCATCACCCTTTTAATATAAAAGTACAAGGCATGCATCATCCTTTTAATATAAAAAGTACACGGCATGCAAGCATATACTCAACCATTATATACAAACAAAGGGATAAAACTGATTGGATAGAAAAATTTTTGCCAAACCACCAAAAGGCATAAGAAGTCCTACAGTTAATGTACATCATTGGAACTACCATATAGGAGGAATTTTTTAACAAATGATTGCAATTGCACTTGCCACTAGCTCAAAAGTTTTATGTCAGCATCAATAGGAAAGGTTCTGGTCAAATTTAGTTGAACTAGCTTTCACCAATAAAGGAAGTGCAAACCCATGATTCTAAGTGCAGATGCAAATAATCACACAAAGTGATAAATTACGATGTGAAAAATTTTGAAGAGATGCCCAACAATTGGTATCACTTACCAAATATGGCTCCTGTCAAGGAGCAAAACTGTACAATAAGCTTCCGGGCAGAGACTGCAATTGGACAATCAAGCCAATATGTTCCATGCGAAAACTTTTCTCTCACTGCTGAGTACAAGCTCAAGAGCCAACTAACATGACCGCTTGCAATCAAGACATCACGCCAAGCAGGACCAGGCTACAAGCAACATATACATGAATTACTCGAATGATAAAGTCAATTTTGAACTGCAGTAATCCCTTGTTTCCAACAATTAATAGAAGAAAGATATATGGTCGAGATAAGCTAATGCTGGGATCTTCTCAAAATCCTCAAAGAAAAGGTGAAATTATGAGAAGACCGAAAGCAGAAGCTGATAACTATTAATCAGTAATGCCAAGAAACCATTTAAGAGAAACTTCAGCTATTGAGTAAAGCTCATAAATGACTAAATACTTCAGTCTAAAATGCTCATTCACAAATAATGTGGAACAATCACAACAAATCACATAACTAAACATAAAGGACACCATGACTTAAACCCGAGACTTGATGCTAGATCAAATACTATTATCACAAGTAGAAAATTTTGCACTCCAAAACTTAGTACAATGTCCAAATTCACTGAATAATCTAATCAAAGGTTGTCCAACTAACATTCCTAGATAAGTAATACCAAGGAGACAAATGTCTTAATTTCAGGCCCCTCTGCACAGAATAGCCACTCTCAAGATTCAGACAACAGAAAAGAGTCAAAGATTGCACCGTTTTTACTTTTATACTACAGAACCTTGAGAAAAATAGAAAATATTCAAGAAATTAAATACGGTACCTGTACTAAGGTACACTCCGACCTTCTAGATGAACTGTCAGCCCTAACTCCATGTGCAAAGACATCTATACCATTTTGTTTGCCACTTGTTTTGTAACGGAAATCCCAGTTTAGGATTTGAAGCATGAGACGTAGAGCAGCAGTACAAACCTTAACCTCTGGTACCTCAACATCAGATTGAGTAATTTTATTTGTTACACTTACAGCAGCATCTCTGGCCCAGCAGTAGAATGTCTACCAACAATGAAAAACGTAAGGGAAGGAAACACAAAAGGATAAAACATTTTCACGTACAATAAGATATTGTAAATGCAACCATCGTCTCCAGGAAATGGACCATACTAAAAGTTGAAAGATAACCAAAAGAACCTTCAAATAGTCTAGCTCTAACGACCTCCGACATTGCTCATGAAATTCCCTTTGAAGGCCCATGGCACTGGAAGTAGATGGTGAGAACTCTGACACCTGCATATTTCAAACATGTAAGTCAGGAATATAGCAACACATTGAACTATCAAAGAAAAACTGCTAGGAAAATGCAATAACCTATATCGTACCAATGATTCCACAAAATTTATTCCAGAGAACTGGACGTCTGCACCATGAATGCCAAGAATAGCCTGGTTCACCTGCAGCTCTGGATATGTTAGATAACCTATAAGATACCAATTTGCACAGAAACAACATATCTGATTGTCCTCAAGCTCAATGAAGCAGCCACAATACCAATGCAGATGAAAAAAAAAATTCACATGTGAATCCATTCAGAGTATAAATACTTATAGAATGACTAAATAAAACAATCGCAGTTGTGCTTAATAAGTGTGGATTAACAACCAATCATAAACAGTACTAGTAGTAGAAGTAATAACTCCAAAAAATCATACTCAACTGTTAAGGCATTAATACAGTTTAATATTCCAGAAATACATACTGAATCATACAGGTGACATCACGAAGTAAATTCTAAACTTTAGATATAGATAAGGACATCCTTTAAAAGTAGAATAGAAATGTGTAGGTTGATGATTCAAATAAAAGAAGACGAGAATCTTATTGACACGAGGAAAGAGGAAATCTTACGTTCATAAGCCAAGACATTATTCAAAGAAATTAAAAAGAAGAAAGAATAAACAAGTCAGATGGCCAATGTGCTGCTAAAAAACAAAAACTGTATACCTGATAAAAGAACGTCTCTTTCTCTGCAGCAGTAAAATCATGCCTAAGCATGAAATATTTCCACCATAAAACGGAGTTAGTAATTTACCCATGCCAAAGGTGTATACATTTAATCATATAACAATCTGTATATGAACTTTAGATATCCATCTAGCTGTTAGCAAGTGTCTGGTATAGACAATGACTTCATAAATTTCCAATTAAAGATTTAGTGATGACTGAGAATCTTGTAATTATTCTCATCATCAAAAGTTCAAACTGAAGGTGGTTAACAAAATCATCAAGATCCATATGGAATAGGGTTCTATTCCAGGCCATCAAAATGGAAGCACGAAATTCAATATAAAAACCAGAAGGTACATTTTAATCCTAGAATTTTGTAGTGTTTAAATAAGTTTTCATGTTATGATCATCTTAATTAATCCTCAAATAGCCAAAAGCTGTTAGGATCAATACCAACAAACCTAGGATATGGCGAGTATACTCAAGGAAAAAGAGAGAGGGGGCTGTGGGCAATGATGCACAAGTTAGTTAGGAATGTGGTACAAGGTTGGGAAATAAGTCAATAACAGAATGTACGGGTTGGTAGCTAAGTAGGGGGGCAGAGAGAGAAAAGAATTATTCGGGAAAAAAGTAAGGAGTGAGAATACTGTGACAGAGAGAAACTATTCTCCCTGAGCTTCTTCAGCTCTGGTTAGAAGGTGTTCTTGTGAATCACCTTGTAATACTCATATACTTCTTCTATAATCAATCATCAATATAGATAAACTCTAGTATATTCAGCAAGAGTTCTTACAAAAGCACTAACTCCAATCAATGTTTCATTAAACTAAGTCTACGTGACACTTTTCTGGGAATGGGGATCGATCCACTGCCACTATGGAAATTAAACCGGCCTACCAACTCATCTAAAGCCCTCACTAAAATGAAAAATGTCACATAAACTTAGGGCCTGTTTGGTTCTATTTTTTCACTTTTTATTTTCTGCTTTAATTTTCAAATTCAATTTAAAAAATCAATTTGGTTGAACTTTTGGTTTATTTATTTTTTTAATTTCTCAGTTTTTATAACTTGTGAAAACCATAAAAATTTCTGATTTCATTTTTCTCTGTCACAATATGATTTATCAACAACTAAATATACACTATTTAATTATTTCATATTAATTACAAATAAGAATTATGACTAATATAATTTAATCATTAAAATTATTTTATTTTATAATTAGATAAATTTTATAAAATAAAATTATTAATTATTAATAAAGTACTTTAAATTTAAAATATCTTTAAAATATATATATTTCAAATTTTAAAATAAAATTGTATATATTTTTATTTGTATAAGTATTTATTTAAATAAAATATAATAAAATTTTATTAATATTTACTAATACAAATTGTATAAGAGATTAAAGTTAAATCATTTACCTAATTAATTTATATTTAATTATTTACTATTTAATTGTTAACAGTAATAAAGTGTAACTACATTAACATTAAAAATTAAATAAGACTTGTTTATGTTATATGAAAAAAACCAAAAACCAAAATCAGGACATTAAAACCAAAAACCATAAATGAAATCAGATGACCCCTTAGATTAACAAAATCCCAATTGGAGTTTGTGATCCTATTTATTTAGAGGTCGACTAGGATTATTCTTTTAACATAAAAGGCTTATTTGAACACTACAAGGGTGAGACTTGAATTTCAATAAAAACCTTAAAGATCAAAATATACATTCTACATAGGATAGAAAGAAGACATCATTTCCTACTATAATATTTAATCTTTCCAAGTTCAAACTATATAGATGGAAGAACTAAAGAGAACAAGTGGTGCAACTTAAGTTCCTAAGAAAGTACTAGCTAAAACATCTAAAAATGAATTGGTCCATAAAAATGATAACCTAGTTTACATAGTAGCATGGTTTCAATTATCTAGAATATATGTCTCCAATATGGAGACTTTGAAGACACCAGAGATTTTATAAGATAATGATTGTTACAACAAACGAAATATGTATAATACCGTGCAAACATCAAAGGTTCACAAAAAATGGTAGATTCACTAACAATGATTAGAGTTGATTGAGCATAAGTAAATTGAACCATCTCACCATAGTTGGATATTACAAATAAGAACAGCAAAAAAATAATTCAAAATTCAAGTAGCACCTTAAACATAACTGCCCAAAAGATAAATAACCTTACGTTTAGGTTTATCTTTATAGGAACTATTGCAAGCCACCAATTGCATACTAAATACTAGCTTTCCATTTAGACATTACACATGTCGTTGCTTAATAAGTGAAGTAAAGCCTTCTACTACCATTAAAAATCATTGTGAAGGCCTCAACCATATCACAAGCATGAGTAGTTTAATTGGTGAAACATCGTCTATTCCAATTTCATAACATCCTACATATTGCCTAATCATCCGCCAGGTATTTTTAATCAATCTCTTACAAAATGGTGTCTTCATAAATATAAAAAGACACAACTAAGTGCTATTTATTCACTATAACTCAGAGCACATTCAAGAAAAGGGTAGACAATTTATAAATTCTTCACAATGTGACAACAATGGTTACATCATAAATGTTTAATGATTTTTTGAATGAAAATATGCTTAAAGTCTTAAGGGGTACGACCATTTTATACAAAGCACACCATGAATGCCATATCATGAGCACTCAGTGCATGTTACAATTACATGCACTGAGTGCTCCAGATGCACACAATTCACTCATGCAATAATACAAAATGAAAAGACATGTTGAATTTACCAGCCTCTTTTCATCAGTTGTGCAGCCACAGAAGAAACTTTTGCCTGAACATAGCCCTCAGGTGAACTAGCATGTTGTATAACGTAGCTCAAACAAAAACTGCAAGCCATTTTTTCGTCATGTAATGACCAATATAAAACAGATAAGTGCTCTTACAAATAATTCAAAACTCAAAAAGTTCTAAATAATGGATAATGGTTTAATCAATACCTAATATTAACTTTCATACATAATAAGCATATGAATTTAGGGAGTTTAATCCCATTTGTTATGCTTGGAACGTGTTCACACAAAATGAGTGGAATTTTAAGGAGTAGCATAAATCCCAAGATAAATTTGCCACAAGAGAAATACTTTCACTTGATTTTGAGAAGAAACATTACTGGAATCAACAACTACATTGCAGGTATATACCTAATCAAGTTTCTCCTATCATCATTCGAAAGGAACCCCCATTCTCGGATAGCAGCATCTCGAATTGCTGCAGCTGCTTGAAACCTTGCATTTGCTACTTGAGAATTCTCTAACAGACAAAAATCATATCCACCATGAACATCAAATACCTTTTAGCGACCTTATATGTATGCACTAGTCATCCCAGTAACCTACATACCGAGTATATATATACACGCATTATAAGGCTGAGGCGACTGATTCAGTGCCAGAATAGTGGCCTCCGCTGTTGGATTCATATGCATCTGTCATTGATTTGGGAAGACCAATAAACATCCCAATAAAAAAGTTTAACACATAACGCCCATACATAACATATTATTGCAAGTTTATGCAATTATATCCCTAACAATGTCAGAAGATAGCTACTTGAAGTGAAATCACTAAAGATTGTACAAGAACAGTAGAAACAGGTAATCTGTTATCTCAAGTATACCGCAACAGCTAGTGAAATGCCCAAATGGATTGTGATAAAGGATCTAGCTGATGTGCATGCGTTTTCCCCAATTAAACACTCCAAAGCTACCATTTGTTAAACAGAAAAGAGAAGAAAGTTTATGACTAGTTCCACAAAACAATTAAAGGAGGTAAGAAGCAATGCTCTCGATTATAGTTACAGCGATTCCCTTAAAGTATTATACCTGTATTTTGCAACTAAATATAATAAAGCTATAATTTTTTATAGCAAAGATAAGAAAGATTATGACTTGCAAAATAAAATAATTAAAATGGGTAAGAGGCATTGTTCTTGATTATAGTTGAACGGATTCCTTATAGATTTTGCTGTTCTCTGTTCATTTCTTCTCTTATTTGAAATTTTTTGAAATTTCTAACAAAGCAAACAGAAAATGAATAACGAGAAGAAAACTGACGGACTCAGTACCAGAGTCATAAAGTACAGGGAAGGGAAACTGAGAGGACGAGAGGACCTGGATGGCAGCGCAAGCGAACTCGATTGCTTGCATGGTGGACTGGAGGTGAGCCAAGTCAGAGGGGCCCCCTTGTTGCTGCATCTTTTCTTGACCTTCACTCTCTGTTACAGTTCCAGGTACACAATTTGCAGAACTTATAGAAACAAGAAGATTGAGGAGGAGAAAATTATGTCTTTTGATCAGATTGATGGGTCTCTTTCATTTTCCCTTTAAATTTTGTTTTTGCCTCTATTTGTTTGTTAATGAGTAGGAGGAATAGTGAAGTGGGCAGCTGTTCTTTGAGTAGGAGAAAAAGGAGAGAGACCGACCAGGGCCGCAAAATGCAAAAATTGGGAAAGGGGCCGAAGTGCAATGGCTTTAGAACGGTTTCATGCTCATGAGCAATGTAATCGTCCGATGAAAGGTCTTAATCTATTAGTTTCATATTTATGCAGATTTTTTTTAAATGCCCGGAGTTTTTTTTTTTACTATTTTTTAAAATTTTACTAATAGAATTATTCTAATGCTAAAACCAGGCTTACGGATACCATTTCGTTTATCCATTCTTTCAGTACCAGCCGCTAGTACCGGTCGTTACCATAGTTTTCGCTCGATACCGACCGGAACGTAAAATACCGGCCCATACCGGCCGGTACCATAAAATCTGAAATTTTGAGGATTTGTTTGCAATTTTTAATCTAAACCTACCCCCTCCCCCTTTGGACGCCTACCTCTGCCTCTCTCGAGCCTTCTGGCCTTCTCCTTCTCCTTCAGTCCTCCGTCGTTTATTTCTCTCTCTCTAAACGCCCCCGCCCGCCATCTGTCTCTGTCGTCTCCTTCCTCTCTTCGTTGTCACCTCGTCTTCGTCTCTGTCTACTGTCCACTAACTCTCATTTTTCTCTCACTCTCACCGACTCTCACTTCTTCACCACTGCCGCATTCCCTCTCTCTTTTGGTCGTTTTCATCTCCGATTGGTGACTGGTCCAGCGATGCTGCTGCGTCTCTCATCCTCCCCGATCCACGCCAGCATCAAAGGACAGAGATCCTCCATCGGCTCGCATCTTCGCGTCCCCTGAAGACGCCACCGTTGTCAGCACTAAACGTCTAAAGGAGGAGAGATCGTCACTGCCTCGTAGTCGCCGCCGATCTGCGTGACCCGAAGCCTCTGAGGTCTGACTTGTGAGTGAAGACCCAACCCGAAGACTTGAACTTTGTGAATTTTTTAGGGTGTTTTTTTTTGTTTTCCTATTTTTTCCTGCTTAAATATTGATTGCGTTATTTATTGTGTTGGATAATTTGATTAGATGTTGAATTTCTGAATTTTTTGGAAGTTGGAAGTTTTCTGAATTGCAATTTGTGTGTATGATGTATCTACTTCTGGTATTGTGGTTGGATATTGGCATTTGGAAATAGAAATGGAGTTGAATTTTTGAATTGAGTGAGTGAGTCTCCCAGTGAATGATGTATTGCTTTTCTGATTTGCATGGGTTGGAATTTGGAAATGAAAATGTTGAATGATAAGTTGATTACGATATTATCATTTGGAAATGAAAATGGAGTTGAATTTATGGTGAATGATGTATTGGTTATAAACATTGGTTTAAGTTTATATTTATGGTAAGTTTTTGGATGAAGCATGGCCTTGCATTATGCGCGGCTTTGTTAATGTTAATTATCAAAATTGAAAGTTGAAACTTGAAACATTCTAAATGTAAAATTTAAATCAATAATATTAAATTTGTAAAATTATAAAAACTTAAATCATTAATTGACACATTCTTAATATTTGTGAAATGGTAATTTATTTTTAATATTTGGGTATTGAGTTTAGGTAAACAATTATTTGAGTATAAAATTATGCAATTGGAAATTAATAATAATTTGGTTGTAGTTAATGATAGTATTTGTCTATTTGGGTATTAATTTTGGGCAAATAATTAATTAAGTACAAAATATGTTGAACTTTAATTATTTGGTAATATATATGCGTGTAGGGTATCATAAATATTTATAATAGATAATGTGTGAAAGTAGTGATATAATAAATGTATCTGAAAAAGAACTTTTTTTGTCAAATTGTTAATATGTTGTAGACTTGTAGGTTCCAATCATTTCTACTTAGACTTATTAATGTTAATTAAAAATTGTAAAAGCAACATATATATTTAAAAATGAAATATAGAATGGTGTATATAATATTATGGTTTGTTAGAAATGAAAAGAAGATTCAAAGCATTAAATAAGAAAAAAAACATTTCCAAAGAAGCTATATCCTTCAACTTGATCCTCATGTTATGAATATATGTGTATGAACAATTGTATAAGATATGTCATTCATTATTTGGCAATTATGTAAATCATATCATACCCTTCAACTTGATCCTCATTTTTGAAACTTTGAATTGAAATTGTTGGAAATGGAAATTATTAAAAATTGTTAGAAATGGAAATTGATTTATGAATGTATTGTGATTATTGGAAATGGAATTGGAAATTGTTGGAAATGGAAATGGAATTATGAATGTTTTGTGATTATTGGAAATGGAAATTGTTGAAAATTGTTGGAAATGGAATTGAAAATTGTTGGAAATTGAATTAGAATTATGAATGTTTTGTGATTGTTGGAAATGGAAATTGTTGAAAATTGTTGGATATGGAATTGAAAATTGTTGATAATTGTTAGAAATGGAATTGGAAATAGAATTGGAATTATGAATGTTTTGTAATTGTTGGAAATGGAAATTGTTGAAAATTGTTGAAAATGGAATTGGAAATTGTTTGAAATTGTTGAAAATGGAATTGGAAATTGTTTAAAATTATTGGAAATGGAATTAAAATTATGAATGTTTTGTGATTGTTGGGAATGGAAATTGTTGAAATGGAATTGGAAATTGTTGATAATTGTTGGAAATGGAATTAGAAATTGTTGATAATTGTTAGAAATAGAATTGGAATTATGAATGTTTTATGATTGTTGGAAATAGAAATTGTTGAAAATTGTTGGAAATGGAATTGGAATTATGAATGTTTTGTGATTGTTGGAAATGAAAATTGTTGGAAATGGAATTGAAAATTGTTGATAATTATTGGAAATGGAATTGGAAATTGTTGAAAATGGAAATGAAATTATGAATGTTTTGTGATTGTTGGAAATAGAAATTGTTTGGAATTGTTGAAAATGGAAATTATTGATGTATGTTTTGTGTTATTATATATGATGAATGTTTTGAATTATTAGCTTTTGACTTATAGTGAATTGTGTTATATGAAATTGAATTGTACATAGTGTAATTATACAGAATGAGTTATATTATATAAGAATTGTGTTATATGAAATTGAATTGTACATAGTGTAATTATACAGAATAAGTTATATTATATAAGATGGATATGCATATTGTGAACTGAAATTATGTGTTATTTATTTTTATGTGTATAGATAAATGGAAGAAAGTTCAAGTACTCCCGATCAATCCACTTCTGGAAGATACAATGATCCAGCTTGGGCTCATGCTACATTGGTTCTTGGTATGAGGAACCATACTATTTTCTTGTTTTGTAACAAGCATTTGAGAGGTGGAGGAATCACCCAATTAAAGACATTTAGCTGGGGTTAAAGGAGATGTGGAACCTGTAAAAAAGTAAGTCATGATGTGAAGTAGCAGATGAAAACATCGCTTGATGAATATAAATATGAGAGAGATAGAAGGGAAAGGTTAAAATTTTGAAATTGATAGTGGAAATTCGTTTTATAGTTTCCGTGGTGATTTTGGAAATGTTAAAGGTGGAAGTGGCAGTGGTAGTAATAGTGGTGGTAGTGATACTGGTAGTGTTCCATGTCAGGCTCAAGAAGAAGCACCTGAATCTAATGTGAGAAAGAGAAGAAGGTAGGTGACTAGTTTATTTGCACCACAAACAACTCCTGGAGCCCAACCTTTAATTCGTAGTGCAATGTAATCAAGAGATGTGGCTCACAATGTCGATATGGCAGTAACTAGATGGTGGTATGATACAAGTTCGTCATTCAATGCTTCTCAGTCTTATTATTATCAACCTATGATGGATGCAATAGCCTCTTCTGGTCTAAGATACAAAGGTCCTTTGATTGATGACTTAAAAGGTAAACTTTTGAGTTGTGTTGTTTCTGAAATTAGAAGTTATTTGACTAAATGAAGAATGAATTGAGGTACTTATGGATGTTCAATCATGTGCGATGGTTGGACAAATAAGAGACAATAGCCTATTGTAATTTTTTTGGTTTATTCTACAATTGGCTCTATGTTTTTGAAATTTATTGATGCATTTAGACTTATTAGAAATATTGAGACTTTATTTGCGATATTTGATGAAGTTGTGAATGAAGTAAGGCCGGAAAACATTGTTCAGCTTATTACTGACAATGATTCCATTTATAAAGCGGCAAGAAAAAGGTTGTAGAATACGTATAATTTATTTTTTGGACTCCTTGTGTTGCACATTGCATTGGCCTAATGCTGGAGAATATAGGAGATCCTAGGTATTTTCCTATTATTGATGAGACTATGCAGAAAGCTAAAAAGGTGACAAAGTTCATTTATAATCGTGCATGGGTACTGAATTTGATGAGAAAGGAATTTACCAATGGTAGGAATTTGTGTCGTCCTGCTGTGACAAGATTTGCCACAAATTTCTTATCACTTCAGTATTTTGTTTCGATGAAGAAAGAGTTAAGACAAATGTTTACAAGTGATAAGTGAATTGCATCTCAGTATGCTACATCTAATGCTAGAGTGGAGGTTTGTAATATTATACTAGAAGATAGAGAATTTTGGTTTCAATGTCAATTTGTTATCCGAGTTTGTGAGCCTTTAGTGAGGGTGCTTCGCTTGGCTGATAGTGAAGAATAGCTAACAATGGGTTGTATTTTTTATGCCATGGAGAGAGTGACACAAGCAATCAAGGCTAATCTGAAACATAGGCCTTTTTTATACACCACACATCTTTCAATCATTAATGAGAAAAGGGAAAGACAACTTTCTTCTCCATTGTTTGCAGCTGGGACATTTTTGAATTCTAGTGTCTATTTTAGACTGGATCTTACTAAGCAAGATGAAGTTAATAGATAAATGCTTTTAACAATTACAATAATTGTTAGTATTGACGCAATGCAAGATATTTTAAGCTCACAAATGGAACTTTACAAGTTGCTTTATGGGGATTTTAGAATGCCGATTGCTATTCGACAAAGAGGAAAACTTTCTCCAGGTATTAGTTATTTCCTTTTTCTTATTTGTTGAAAATTAATTATCACTTTATTTTGTTTGTAACACTACTTTTGTTATCTTATAACTTACAGTTTCTTGGTGGGATCAATTCAGAAATGGTGTTTCAGAATTGAAAAGGTTTGTAATTCAGATTTTAAGTCAATGCGTGAGTGCAATAAGCTGTGAGCGGAACACATTTGAATTTATCCACTCAAAGAAAAGGAATAGATTGGACATAAGAGGTTGAATGATTTGGTTTTTGTTCGTTACAATTTAAAACTTCGAGAAAGGTATGCTATTTTCATTATTATCATTATTAATTTCTTATAATTTTCTAATAATTAAATTTAATTGTTTACTATGAGTCTTAATAGCACAAGTAGTTCAACTGATCCAATTTCCAATGATAATATTGATCTTTTGGCGGATTAAGTTTCTGAAGAACCGAATTTGGTAGATGTGAATGATTTGGAAGATAATCTTGGATGGGAAAGCATTGACATGTCATTTGGTGCATTAAATTTGAATGATAATGATGATGAAGCTCCTCCCAATAATGAAGATTTTGTACCAAATGATCAATGAGGTCAGTGCAGTTATAGCGGGTATTCTCCTGTTGACGATTGAATTTCGTTTTAGGTTTTTGTTTTTCCTCTTCTTTTAAGTTTACTTATATTTGATGTTTATGTTTAATTCTATATATGTAATGTAACTGTAAATGTTTTTGATTCAGGCTTAACTTCTACTTGATTGTTTTTTTTGGTAAATCAGCAAAAACTTTTATACAGATAAGAAAAAGTTATATACACAGCTAGTGATTTCCCGAAAAATCTCTAGCCTACCAAAAGAGCTTACAAAAGATATATACATAGGAACCGTAAGCAAAGCATGGAAGAAAACACCACACCCTCACAACCTGCCTATCGAGAAGCCTAGGAAAATTAAATCCACTACCCTATTACAGAAATTCACCAGCACGCATGAGAACACCACATAATGACCTACAAATATAATCCCACCAGCACGCATGATTGTTTCTTCATCATGAACTCTTTTTGTAAATTTTTTAAGGATATTTATTGTTCTTTTTATTGGATGTTTTGATGTAATTATTATTTATTAAAATGATGAAATTGTATTATTGTAATATTTTAAATACTTTGTATTATTCTTAATTTTATATTTGTATGATGATGATTGTCTTTTTAATCTTAATTATGGTTATTATTTATATGTGAAATATTTAAAAATTATTGTTAAAAACAGTGTTGATGTAAACAGTAAAATATTACAATAATACAATTTCATCAATCCTGTTTATTACATCAACCCTATTTTTAAATTGTAACGAACAAAAAGCAAGTCATTCAACCTCTTATGCTCCAATCTATTCCTTTTCTTTGAGTGGATAAATTCAAAATTTAAATTCTAAAATTTAAATTCTTATTAGAATATTCAAAAAATACTAAGATATATTACTCATGTTCTTATAAATTATTTTTAAAGTCATACCCTTATAAGTCATTTTATACATAAATAGCTAATACTAAACAACTAATTTTAACAAACATCTATAATAAACAGTTGATGTTACTCGTTGGTCAAATCAACCATATTAATCCACTAACAGATATACAATGACTGTTATCTATTGATTGCTAAATAGGGCTTGAATTTGCTTTTCAAACTAATTTCAAGTCTTAGGTTACAGGCTTGAAGTTTGGAAGCCTACAAAGTTAACTAGTCAAAGAGACACATGTTGGCACTTCAGTTAGTAAGAGCTTAAGCAGTATAATACATTTTCTTTTGACTTCTAAGAATTCCTCTTTTGACTACACTAATGCGACAAACATAGTTACTAATTTATAACAAGTGGTACATACCGTACCGGCTGAAAAATGGTACAAAAAGAGATGTTCTGGTACCACTTATTGGTACTAGCTTGTACCGACTTGTTTTGCCTGGTATTGCCCAATACCGACGATATTCATAATACCAGTCATATACTAGTTGATACCAAAAGTTTTAAAAATATAAGGACTTATATGCAAAAAGTCATATTTAAACCCCCCTGACATTCTTTGTTGCTTCTCCTTTTTTCTTCTCTCCCACACTCTCACTCTCTCTCTTCTTCACCATTGTCACCAGTCCCCCTTCGACCGTCCGGCGACCACCACCACATGACAACAACAGCCCCCACCCGACGTTCTCTCTACTACGTCCCCTTTGTTTCTCTTCTCTCTCACACTCTCACTCTCTCTTTTTCACTGTTGCCACCAATCCCTCTCCATCCGTCCAGTGACCACCATCACACGATGACAAGAACCCGACACCACTGCACCAGTCACAGTCACGCAGTCACCCCAGAATTGCCAGATTTGAAATAAATCCATATCCAAACCTGACTTAACCCAACATTTAATTGGATTTCTGATTTTTTTGGTTGTGTTTTTTCTCTAAACTTTGAAAAAACAATTACATTATGTTTGGTTGTTTATATATGTTTTGTGATAAAATTGTTGGAAATTATTGGAAATGAAAATTATTAGAAATTATTGGAAATGAAAATTGTTGGAAATAGAAATTATTTATGTATGTTTTGTAATGGTTGAATTGAAATTGTTGAAAATTGTTAGAAATGAAATTGTTAGAAATACAAATTGTTTATATATATATTTCATTATTTTGCGAATTTGTGATAATTGAAATTGTTAGTTGTTAGAAATGAAATTGTTGGAAATATAAATTGTTGGAAATGGAAATTGTTTATTTATGTTTTGTAATGATTGAAACTTTGAATTGAAATTGTTCAAAATTGTTAGAAATAAAATTGTTAGAAATTATTGGAAATAGAAATTGTTGGAAATGAAAATTGTTTATTTATGTTTTATAATGGTTGAATTGAAATTGTTGGAAAATGTTAGAAATGAAATTGTTGGAAATTATTGAAAATGGAAATTGCTTATGTATGTTTTGTAATGGTTGAATTGAAATTGTTGGAAATTATTAGAAATGAAATTGTTGGAATTTGGAAATGGAAATTGTTTATGTATATTTTTTGATGAAAATTGTTAGAAATTATTGGAAATGAAAATTGATGGAAATGGAAATTGTTTACGTATGTTTTGTGCTAAAAATTGTTGGAAATTATTATAAATGAAAAATGTTGGAAATGGAAATTGTTTATATATGTTTTGTACATGTATGTTGAATAACTGAAATTATGTGTTTTTTATTTTGATATAGATATTAATTTATTTTTACAGATAAATGGAATGAAGTTTAAATACTCCTGATCAAACCGCTTCAGGAAAATACAATAATCCAACTTGGGCTCATGCTACATTGGTCCCCGGTATGAGGAACCATACTATTTGCTTGTTTTGTAACAAACATTTAAAAGATGGAAGAATCACTCGATTAAAAATGCATTTAGTTGGGGTTAAAGGAGATGTGAAACCCTGTAAAAAAGTATGCCATGATATGAAGTGACAAGTGAAAACTTTGCTTGAAGAATATCCTCACGAGAAATATAGAAGGGAGAGATTGAATTATGAAATTGGTAGTAGAAGTTCGTTTGCTAGTTTTCAAGATGATAGTGGAAATGTTGAAGGTGGTAGTGGTAATGGTAGTATTCGATCCCAGGCCCAGTAAGAAGTAAATGTTATACCTAGACTTGATGTTAGGAAAAGAAGAAGGTAGTTGTCGCAGATGACTAATTTTTTGCAGCATGAACAACTCCTAGAGCCCAACCTTCAATTTGTAGTGTTATGCAATTAGTAAATGCAACTCACAATGAAGATATGACAATGGTTAGATGGTGGTGTAATAAAGGTGTATCATTTAACGCTTCCCAATCTTATTATTATCAGCCTATAGTGGATGCTATAGCCTCTTACAGGGAGGGATACAAAGCTCCTTCGATTGATGACTATAGAGGTAAATTTTAAGTTGTTTAGTTTCTAAAATTAAAAGTTATTTGGGAGAAAGAAGAGTGGATTAGACTACTTATTGGTGTTCAAGCATGTGTGATGGTTGGACAAATAGGAGACATGAGCCTATTATAAATTTTTTAGTTTATTTTGCAAATGACTCAATGTTTTTGAAGTCTATTGATGTATCTGGCCTTATTAGAAATACTGATACTTTATTTGAGATATTTGATAAAGTTGTGAATGAAGTAGGGTTGGAAAATATTGTTCAGTTAATTAATGACAATGATTTCACTTATAAAGCGGTAGGAAAAAGGTTACAAAATAAGTATAATTATTTTGTTAGACTCCTTGTGTTGCATATTGCATTGACCTAATACCAAATATAGGGGATCCCAAGTATTTTCATATTATTAATGAGACTATACAGAAAGTTAAAAAGGTAACCAAGTTCATCAATAACCTATATGGGTGTTGAATTTAATGAGAAAGGAATTTACCAATGGTAGGAATTTGTGTCATCCTGTTGTGACAAGATTTGCAACGAATTTCTTATTACTTCAGTGTTTTGTTACGATGAAGAAAGATTTAAGACAAATGTTTACAAATGATAAGTAGGTTGTATCTTGGCATGCTAGGTCTAATGTTGGATTTGAGGTTTCCAGAATTATTTTAGAAGATAGTGAGTTTTAATCTCAATGTTAATTTGTTATCCGACTTTGTGAGCCTTTGGTGAGGGTGTTTCGCTTGGTTGATAGTGAAGAAAAAGAAACAATGAGTTTTTTTTTCTGATGCCATGGAGAGGGCAAAGGAAACAATCAAGGTCAATCTGAAACATAGGCCTTTTTTGTAGACATCATATCTTGCAGTCATCAATGAAAGATGAGGAAACAACTTTCTTTTCCGTTTTTTGCAGCTGGAGCGTTTTTAAATCCTAGTATCTATTTCAGATAGGATTTTACAAATAAAGCTGAAGTTAATAGGGGAATGTTATTTACTATTACAACAATTGTTGCCCATGACATGATATAAGATCTCTTAAGTTCACAAATGGAGCTTTATAAGAAGTCTTCTGGAGATTTTGGAATGTCAATTGCTATTCGACAAAGATCAAAACTTTCTTTAGGTACTAGTTGTTTCTTTTTTCTTACTTGTTGAAAATTAATTATCACTTTATTGTGTTTATAATGTTACTTTTGTTATCTTACGACTTACAGTTTCTTGGTGGGATCAATTCAGAAGTGATGTTCTAGAATTGCTAAGATTTGCAATTTTGATTTTAAGTCAATATGTTAGTGCAACAGGCTATGAACGGAACTGGAGCACATTTGAATTCATTCATTCTAAGAAAAAGAATATATTGGAGCACAAGAGATTGAATGACTTGGTCTTCATTCGTTACAATTTAAAGCTTTAAGATATATTATCATTATTAATTTCGATTTAGTTTCTTATAATTTTCTAATAGTTAAATTTTATTGTTTACTAAGACTCTTAATAGCACAACTAATTCAACATATCTAATTGTATTGATAATATCGATCTTTTGGTGGATTGGGTTTTTGAGGAATCAGGTTTAGTGCATGTGAATGACTTGGAAGATAATTTTGGATGGGAAAGCATTGACATGTCATTTGGTGCATTGAATTTAAATGATGATGATGAGGAGGCTCCTCTTAATGATGAGTATTTTATACCAAATTATAATTGTGGTCAGTATAGTTATAGTAGGTATCCTCCTGTAGACGATTGAATGAAGTTCCTGGTTTTTGTTTTTTTTCTTCTTTTAATTTTACTTATATTTGATATATATGGTAAATTCTATATATGAAATTTAATTGAAAATATTTTTGTTTCATATTTCACTTTTACTTGGTTATTTCCTCATCACGAGCACTTATCATAAATTGTAATAGTTTGAGAGTTAATAATATTTATTATTCTTTTTATTTGATATTCTGATATAATTATTATTTATTATATGATGAAATTGTAATATTTTAAATACTTTGTATTATTCTTAATTTTATATTTGTATGAAGATGATTGTCTTTTTTCATATTAATTGT
>JAOQMR010000003.1:21579349-21593497 GCA_027563865.1 Erythroxylum pelleterianum | reverse complement strand
GTGGGCTAGGATCCCATTTAAAATTAATTGATCTTGAGTTTGCTCAACAAACCAACTAAAATAAATTAGGTAGAAAACAGCTTTTCAATCACATCTCATGTGACTCTTAGTACCGTTAGGTGACAACTTTTGCCAAAATATATCAAATATATTATTCCTAACCTTGTCTCTAAAGTTATATGATCATGAGTTTGCTCATCCAAATCATACAATTTTAGTTAAGTAGAACCCATTAACTTGAGATTAAAACATATTCGGGTTAAAGGGACCTTGAATTTACTCAACAAATCTTACTTTAAACAGAACTCTGATTTTGTTCTCAAATAATGGAAGACAACCATCACGTTCATAACGTGTACTTAATATTTTATTAAGGGATTTAAAATTTCAAAAATTTCTGGTCTCATCAAAATAATATAATCTCATTATATTTATAATTTCAAACATAATCCTATTATGAAAGAAATCATTTACAACCTTGGCTTGATTCTAATTGTTGATTTGAAAATAAATCTAATTTAATAATTCAACTCTTGAAAAATTAAATTAAATTCCAAAACCTTTCCTAATAAATATTCCTTTGAAAACAATTTTCAAATTTAATAAAACACCTTTTATTTTTATTAGGAGTATTTATCAATTTAATCTCTATTAAATTAATAAAAGACAAAATAGGGTTTAAAAATAATTTTAAAAATATGACAAAGGTAGGGAAGGACGTTGGCACGCGTGAAGCGTGTTGGTCAAATGGCGACTACACGCGCCAGCCAGCATCTCCTGGAGATGCCTGGAGAAGACGCGGGCGCGTGTCCCACACATATTTGTTTTATCCAGTTCTGATAATCATAATATCTGTTCTAAAATGCATTATGTCCGATTTTCTGTTAAAGAAATCTTTTAAAGTAGATTAGTTATTACTCACTAAGCTATATGCTTAGCACGGTGGATTTGCCCCGCATAGTTCAGAGAGAAGGACTAGGGATTGGGCAGAGACGTAGCCAGCCAAAAAATATAGGGGGGCCCAAAACAAATGTTTTAAAAATCTTGGGGGGCCCAAACCCTAAAAATTATATTTTTATATAGAAAAAAAATTAAAAATTAAAAAAATTTAACGTTTTTTAAATTTTCGCCGGGCCCAGTGCCCCACTGGGCCAAGCGTGGCTACGTCCCTGGGATTGGGACAAGTCAACCACAATGGCCAAAGAAGTCTGAAATTTGTTTTGCTTAAAATGTGTTTTGAGTTTGTTTTTGGACTTGTATCTGATGTATGCGACTCTTGAATTTTTGTTTCAAGGTTTGTAATAACCTTAATTCAGACTGGTTTATGAAAGTATGATATGTAATATATGTTTGTTGAGATTCTGGAAATGCATGTATAAAGTGTTTCGTATGTTTTGGAATATTTACGGTTGAATGCTATGCTTCCGCGAAATGTTTCGTATTCAGTATGTTATGTTCTGTTTTGTGTGGCGCTAACAATATCCTCCCAGGGGTATTAGGGCATCAGATCTTTTTGGTATCAGAGCACGGTTTAGGCGATTCTGGTTTAACCAGCGCTTAACTATTGCCTCTATTGAGTGTACAGGTTGTGTTTTGGTTTAATACGGTGTCCCATGTTTTGTCTATATAATTAACGATGGAAGGAACTCGCGGTACTGTTAATGAAGTTGTTGAGAGCAATCAGTCAGAGCAAACACATCCAGTAATATCTGGACCCTCTGGGTTCAATCGAGGTGAAGTTGGGATGCCACCACCTCCTCCAGCTTAGGGAGAGGCTTTGATTAAGTTGTCCCAGGATATGATGACGTTGATGCATCAGATGACAGCACCCAAAGCTCCAATTGATCAGCTGCGGAAGTATGGAGCAGAGGAATTTACTGGGACATCTCTAGAGGAATTTGAAAGGGCTGAGTTCTGGATTGAGAAAGTGAAGAGGGCGTTGGATGAGATCAGTTGCCCAGTAGAGTAGATGGTGCATTATGATATTTAGATGAGATCAGTTGTCCAGCAAAGCAGATCGTGCATTGTGCTATCTCCCTTCTACAGGGAGTAGCTTATGAATGGTGGAAGTTCATTATGAGAAGTCCTCAGTTACCGGTGCCTCTAACTTGGGATTTCTTTTCCCAAGAATTCCAAGCAAAATATATTATGGAGGCTTATAGAAAGGATAAGTGGAGGCAATTTCTGAGTGTGAAGCAGAGGAATTTGTTAGTTGCTGAGTATGATCGGGAATTCAACCAATTTAGTAAGTATGCTCCCGAATCAGTACTTACTGAGGAGTTTCGGTGTCACTACCTAGTATAGGATAGGTCCTAGGTAGTATTAAAATATAATAATCCATATATATGATAGTTTGAAGATCTTAAGTCAAAGGATCATTTATACAATTATCAAAATGAGCATTTATACTTACTTTTAAGTAATCATATGGAACCGAGTTAATATAGTGAACTTGTTCTCACCCATATATTTATTCAAATATTTCCATACTTTAGTTTATGAGATTGACTACTTTCATAATAAAGAAAAAATATAATTTGTTCTAGTCTTTCTTCTATATTAATGTCCAATCTTAGTCAAATAATAACTAAAAACAATTAAGAATAATCATTTTGTTTTATCCAATGAATACCAAATAAGCTACCTAGTATAGGATAGGTCCTAGGTAGTATCAAAATATAATAATCCATATATATGATAGTTTGGAGATCTTAAGCCAAATGATCATTTATACAGTTATCAAAATAAGCATTTTTACTTACTTTTAAGTAATCATATGGAATTCTTATACCGAGTCAATTTAGTGAACTTGTTCTCACCCACATATTTATTCAAATATTTCCATACTTTAGTCTATGAGATTGATTACTTTCATAATAAAGAAGAAACATAATTTGTTCTAGTCTTTCTTCTATATTAATGTCCAATCTTAGTCAAATAATAACTAAAAACAATTAAGAATAATCATCTTGTTTTATTTTATAGTGCCCTTGCCATTCATGCCATTGGAAAACAATTGTTTCAAGTACATTGTTGACCCGTCCTACCGTGGCTGTTCCATCATCTTAGGAGGCGAAATATTAGTAAAAAACAAGCATTAAGATTAATTTCTTTCTCTTTCATGCTAATAAAGTAAAGATCTGAAGAATAGGAAAGGGAAAAGCTCTAAACTTTACTTAACTAATATGCAAATTTGTCAGCGGTGTTATAAGGATTGTAAACGCTCTTAGTACAATAATAAGAAAGTATTACAAAGTGGGCCATTCTTTATTAGAAAAGATAATTTTTAAAAAACTCATAATTACAAGCTCATCATAGTTTCACTTGTAGATTATGCTTTTCTCGTATACTTGATCTTATAAGTTAATTGATTTGACAACCATGCATAAGATAAAAGAATGTTTTCAAGCAATATGTAATAAATATTTAGCTAAGCAATCTGATGTAGGATATAAATCTATATCCCTAATATTGGAGAGTTAGCACCAGACTCAATCCAATTTATTTTGGTGAAGATAGGTGTGGAAGTCAAAAACTGCTTAAAGCATAACTACCATACAATCCTACTAAGTAGCTATTAGATAAAATGGCATGGAAATTTAGGATGGGCAATAGACAAGTGAGGATACAAGGGAACTCCACTGAGTTGCACTCTAAGGGTAAGGTTAGGCACATATACAATAACAACGTAATTGAGGTGGAAACGCTTGAGAATTCCCAATCAGTAACTCGGATCCTGTGACCCACTTTTCCTTACCTCATGTAAATTTGAAGTTGTGATCGAAGCTTTACTAGAATGATCATCACCATTCTATCTATCTACACAAGAATTTGGAATCCTTAATGTTTTAGTTTCTTGGAACTCATTTTTAGTGCAATTTCTGCATTGATTTGTAAGTAATAATCAATAGATAAGCCACTGCATCATAGGGAGGAGTGTCTAACCTCATGGTAAGAATGTTTTGTTATTTGTCTTCTATATAGGATGGTAAATTTGATTTGAAACATCATCGCATGTTTTGGAAATATTTAATGACAATTATATGAAGGTAACTGGAAGTTAAGTTCTTGTTTTGTGGTGACCAACACTTACAAACACTTAAAAGTCTTATTTGGTAACTAGTAATAAAAAGGCGATAATGATAATACAATCTTTATTCCATAACTTTTACTTGTTTGGTTATTGGGAATTGATAGAATTTGGAATGACAAAACTTGAATGAATTTTAAACAATCTTAGACTTTTATTCCTAAAAGGGGGTGTAGGTATAAACTGAAATCAAATAACAAGAATAAGAGAAAAGTACATTCTAAAAAAAAGAATAAGAGAAAAGTAGTGAGTGAGATATTATTAGAATATTATCAAAATGTGAGATATTAGTAGAATATTATCAAAATATTATCAATATATTGATTCTGATCAAAATATTATTATCAAAGATCACATATTATGATTTTAATATTTAATTTCTTTAACAATTATTTAATATTGTTTCATTGATACTATATCAAGTAAAGCAAAATTTTTGTAGTTCATTAATTTTGTTCTTATCATAAAAATTATTTATAATTATTTAAAATAATAATTTTATAAATCATTAAAAATATAAATTTGATTAATTATTTATAAAATACAAAATATTGAGTAATTATTTACAAAATAAATAATATAATAATTAAATATGAGTAAATTTTTTATTATCATTCCTAATATTCAATGTTAAATACTAGTATAACTACTAAATTGTTTAATCTCATTCTTCGTGATTATACACCAAACACACATAATCATCAATTCTATTTTTATTACTTTTTATTTTCATTCTTATTTTTTATTCAAATTCTTTCATTAGTAATTATCAAACTAGACGCTAAAGAATATAATTTTTGTTTGTAAAAGAAAAACAGAAAGTGGATTTAAAGTAATGGTGATAAAGTTAAGGGAAAATGAAAATGAAAATTGGCTATTAGGTGTTGTGATAGTTTACATATTAATGATTTTAGTAAAAGCTATGATTTTAAAACCGACCAGACTGGTCAGTTCGACCAAATTAAGCTCAAATCGGCCTGATTTTTAGTTTAATTTTTATTTTTAACCGTTACGAACGGAGAATTGGTATCATGAAGAGCAATAAATTCTCATTCTTCTTCCTCGCGATGGCTCACCAGTAGGCACAAGTAGTCTTCCTCCTGAAACTTGAGCAAGATTTCTCTAACTGGTCACTTCTGGATCTCCTTGATGAAGTGGGTGGAGAACCAGTGATCCCTTTATCAGTCTAGTATACAAAGATCCATGGAAAATTAGAGACATGAAACCAAACAGGGAAACAAAGCATTGGAACAATTGGGTCGTATACAAGAAATAATATAAAGAGTGATGTTTTTTTTGGACGAAAAAGAGTGATGTTTAAACTTTAAAAAAAGGTTGTTTAAAGAAGGACACTTAAAATTTTTTTAATTAATAATTTATCATAGATAAATATTTTTGTTAATTTATGAGTGTTCTTCTTTAAACATACTTAAACATTTGACTTTTTAGATATATTCAATCTTAAAAAAGATTTCAATTTATGTTTTCTATTTAAATTGATTTTTTTTAATTTTTCAATTCTTTTTCAACCTCTTTTCTATTTCTTCTACATATACTTTGATTATTTTGTGTCAAGAATAGAATTTAACTCTTTTTTTATTGTTATTTCTTTTATTAGTTATGGTGATTGAAGTCAAATCTCATCTTAGCAAATAGACATAAAAGATGCAAGAACCAAGAAGACAAAGTTAAGGGGAATTTTTATTTTCAGACTTTTATCTTTTCATTTCATCTTTCTTTTTTTATGACTTATTTTTGTTCTAGTTGACTTATTTTTGTACAAAACTAACACAAATAATTTCTTATATTTCCAAGTTAAAATTATAATGAAGAATATAGAATTCTTATAAAAAGATTCAATGAACATAGCATCCTCTAATCGTGGTAAGTCCGATCCATCATGGAATTATTTTTCTTTTTCTCAAGCATCTGATGAGAATATTTAGTATAATTATATGTTTTTGGTGGAATATCTAAAGGAGAAGGAATTTATAAAAATAAAAGAACATCTTATTGATTTTACGGGTAATATTGCTTCTTACAAGAAAGTACCATTTGATGTACGTAAAAGGATTGTAAATTATTTGCAAAAATAAGACAAATAAAGAGGCTCATGATATATCTTTTGGAGATGATGAAACACCACAAATATTAGATAAAGGAAAAAAGAAAGTTACTATTGACATAGATTCTTATTTTTCTCCAAGAACTAGTCATTATTCTCAACCTAGTTTAAAAAGTATTTTAGTTGATAAGGATGTTGTTTTGTGATATAAACGAGCATTGGTTGGATGATTCTACCATTCATATATTCCTTTAACCATTCATATATTCCTTTAAATGATAAATTCACATATTTTTAAGAATCAATAGATGCTATAACAGTGATAGTTCTAGGATTTAAGGTACCTTCTTATTATGAGATTTGTGTGTCTTTGCTTCAAGATTTGAAAAAGGAATGTCAATTAATTGTAGATATATATAAGTTTAGTTGGGAATCAACAGAATGTACTATTATGGCAGATGGGTGGATTAATCAAAGACAAAGAACTTTGATTAATTTCTTGGTTTATTATAATATTGGAGCATCTTTTATCAAGTTTATTGATGCTTTTGGTATGGTAAAAAGTGCTAATGCTTTATCTGAATTATTTTCTAAAATTGACAAGTGGGTTAGATCAAAGAATATTGTGCATTTTGTTACAGATAATGCAGTTAATTATGTATCGGTTGCGTACTTGTTACAATCAAAGTGTGAGCAAATTTATTGGTCTTCATGTGTTGTTTATTATATAAATCTTATTATAAAAGATATTGGTGGTACATATCATATTTCTAGTCTTACTTCACGTAATCTAAGATTACAATTTTGTGTATAATCATATCATATTTTTGTCTTAGTTAAAAAAGTAAGAAAATTGGGTTGAGATTGTGCACCTTGCTGCTATTAGGTTTGCAACTACATTTATTACTTTGAAAATAACATAAACAACTATTTCAAAATTTAGTGACAAATAAACATTTTTCGAGTCATAAGTTATCAAAGAGTGCGAAAGAAAAAGAAGTTTGTGTTATTATTCTAGAAAATAAAATTTGGGATGCTTGCTTGATCACTGTGAAAATTATGGCTCCGCTTATAAGGTTGTTGACTCAGATGAGAAGTCATTTTTGGTGTATATATATGATAGCATATAGAACTCATAAAACAATTATAAATCTTTTTAAAGGGAAGGAGAAATTATACAAGTCTTATATAGAAATTCTTGATCGATGATAGAATAAACATCTTACTAAAAAGATCCACTTAGTAGCTTATTTACTTGATCCTTATTGCATATGTAGTGGAGACATATGTACAAATAATATTTTGGGCTGTCTGTTAAATGTGATCGAATGCAAAGGTATTTTCTCAATTGAAAAGCAATCACAAGAGCAAATGAAATTAAATTGTATAGTGAAGTTTTAGAGAGTTTTACTAGATCATTAGCAAAGAGAGAACTTATGATTAAAAAATACAGCTTGGTAAGTTTTTATACTTTTAATTCATTATTTACTTAGTAATAATATATATGTTTTTACTTCTCATAACTATTAATTTAAAATATAGATAAGTGGTGAAGATTATTCAATGAAAGTGCTTCAATATTGAAAAAACTCGTTATTAAATTACTTATTTTAATAGGTTTTTTGCATCAAGTTGTGAACGTAATTGAAGCATTTTTTAATGTATTTATACAAAGAAACGAAATTGTTTGGAATATCAAAAACTTAACGATCTTGTTTATGTTGCTTAAATATGAGCATGGAGAACAATTATTGTTCATTAATTTATTTTTTATTATTAACTTTATAATTTCTCTATTGACCATATATTCTTGGACCAAAAAAAAAACCATGGTTCAATTTTAGTTATTATTATTATTATTTTAAGTTTTATGTTAGATTCAAATTTAGTTTAAAGTGTTAGATTTGATTTATTATTAGTTCATTATATAATAACAGATATTGGTATATTTTAATTTTAATAAAATATTTTATTTTTATTTATTCTTATAATTTTACTTATTATTTATTATATACTAATTTTATATCGGTTTAATAATAATTGAAACTTTAAATTTTAAAGCATTCTTTTGTTCAATTAGATGTCTGGTCCGTTTTTGAAATATTGATAAAATACTCATATGTTAGTACCAGGGTCCCAAAAAAAAAAAACCATATACAAAAGTTATTTTTTTACTTTTAGACAAAGTGCAAGAGTTTCTTTTATAAAATTTTGATAGAGTTATCGAAAACTTTTATCTTTTCAAAACAAAGATACTAATCAGAAATTTGTAAAACCTTAAACCCTAAATCACCAAAGCAAAACCCCCTCTCCCTTCTCGGGAACTGCTGCAGCTTACGGGAGGCTTCTAAACAAACAACTACCAAGGATCCCTTTACAGTAATGCATCTTCAATTTTCCTTGAAGGCCATGCATTTTCGGTTTTGCTCTCGTGGATGGATGTAGGCTATGGTACACTTTATGAACACGTACTTCAGAATCGAATTTTTTAGCTCTACTTTGTTTTCTGCTATATTATCAAAAGGGTTCTTCTAATTTTTGGTTTTTCTGCATCTCAGCCGCTTATATCCCCTCCTCTTTACGTTATGTGGTTCTTATATTTAGGCAGCTTGTCTTCCGTTTGGTTATGTCGTTTTTAAAAATTTTTTTTTTTCTCTTCAATCGATGAATGAAAATTTTGACTCTAAATTGACTGACATTTGACGGTTTCTGGCTTATTCTTGTTTGTGTAAGGATAATATAGTGAATTTGCTCCGGATCTGATAATTCATAGTTTGGAAATATTCATCGTACATGTATTTTGAAAAGTTTATGCTGTTCTAAGATGAGTTAGAAATGTTAATTTTGTGAATTTTTTTTCGTTGCAGGATTGAAATAGCTTTTAATTCTACCCTAATTCTGATTTCCCTGATATTTCCTACTTCCTGTATGTTGTCACTGTATTTAGAAATCTAGTTAGAATAGACCCTGTGTATTAGCGAGATTTTTACTGGGTGTTGTTGATGTTGTTGTATATTGTCACTGTCTGATTATTGCTTGATGTTAACTTTGGTTTACGTTTCTAACTTGCTTCCCTCTTTACATATTTTCTCATTTTAGATTCCTTTTTTTTTTACAGTTGGAACCATTATTTAATAAGAGAGAATTTGTAGTCGCTGGAGAAAAGTATCTATTATAGGATGAACAAAACTGAATCATGTTGGTTTTGCTATAATACATCTCTGCATCTATTTGATTGGGAAATGACAGGAAGTCACTAGTTGTTGGTCATTGTTTTGTAATTTCTTGTGGGACCGTAGACTTCAAACTTTTGTAGTGTTTTAAACCAGATGGGATTTTCAATGTCACCGCAAAATTCTGCAATTGAGGTTCCTCAGTTCCATAGCTTATGTTGGTGTTCCAAACAAGCAGGATGCAGTTCCAGTGTTTACCAATGCTTGTTGTTAAAGGCATCCACTTATTCAATCAGTTGCTCAATGAAGGGAAACTGCACGAATCAGATATGTTTAAAGTCGAAAGGAGATCTTAAACCTAGGACAACTTTTTTCTCTCTACAATGCAGAGCACTGTATAGCACCTTTTGCATTGATTCAACTGATGAAAGGCGCCGAGTTGAGTGGAGCTCGGGTAGACATAAACTGAGCACTGGAAAAAAATACAAAACGAATACAAATAATACTACACCTTTTGCATTGTTCCCTGACGGGCCCCTAGTTGAAAATGATCAGGAAACAAACAACCGGATTCTTCAAAACTTATGCACTCGTGGAAAGTTAATGCATGCCTCAAAGTTGATAGACGTGATGGCACGGAGAAATCAAATTCCTGACTTTGCTTGTTGCACAAACTTAATTAGGGGCCTCACCAAAATTGATCAATTGGATAAGGCTTTCAAGGTTCTTAAAGTTATGGTCATGTCTGGTGGGGTTCCGGATGTTATTACATACAATATGATGGTTAGTGGTTTTTGTAGGAGGGCAGAGTTGGCGTCTGCTGTTGATCTCTTACAGGACATGAGCTTGAGTGGTTGCCCTCCAGATGTGATCACTTATAATACTATAATTCGTTCCATGTTTGAAGCTGGACACTTTGACGAAGCTATTAGATTTTGGAAGGAACAATTAAGGAATGGATGCCCTCCATATCTTATAACCTATACAATTCTCATTGAGCTAGTATGTAAGCATTGTGGAACTGTGCAAACAATGGAAGTATTGGACGATATGGCAATTGAGGGCTGTTATCCTGATCATATTACGTACAATTCTTTGATTAATTTCCTTTCTAAACAAGGAAAGTATGAGGATGCAGCTTTGATCATATACAGCATCCTGTCTCATGGACTGGAGCCCAATACTGTCACATATAACACTCTTCTCCATTCTCTTTGTAACCACAGGTTGTGGGATAAGGTTGATGAGATACTTGTAATCATGAAAGAAAGTTCTCATCCTTCATCAGTTATCACTTACAACATTCTGATTAATGGGTTGTGCAGATGTGGACGTGTGGATCGTGCCATTGATTTTTTTTATCAAATGGTTTCTGAGAAATGTTCACCTGACATTGTAACTTACAATACTCTCCTCTGTGCTTTATGTAAAGAAGGAATGGTGGATGAGGCTCTTCAATTACTTGGCCTTTTAAGGGACAGTCACTACTCTCCTGGATTGATAACCTACAATATTGTGATTGATGGATTATCTAGAAGAGGATATACGGCTAAGGCAATGGCATTATACCATGAAATGATAGGAAGTGGAATCACTCCTGATGGTATCACCCATCGATCTTTGGTTTGGGGTTGTTGCTGGGGAAATCAATTTGAAGATGCTGTGGAGATACTTAGTGAGATGGCGAAGAGAGGCCAAAGAATCAATAATAGTGCGTACAGAATAGTGATACATGGCTTATGTAAGGATAAGAAAGTGAATGCTGCAGTACAAGTTTTAGAAATAATGATTTCGAGTCAGTGTAAGCCAGATGAGGGAATTTATTCTATTTTAGTTAAAGGCATAGCAGATGCTGGTATGACACAAGAGGCTTATGAGTTGCGTAATAAGTTAATAGAAAGTAAGATTCTTAAAGAAAAAACCGTGCTGGGTTAGCAAAGGATGTAGAAGGCTTATGACTTTGCTAGCTCCTTTGCAAACTGTTTGCGGGAAGAAGTGCAGACAATGTATTTCTTGTAAGTTGGTTATCTCCCATATTTTTGTGTATATGCTGCGAAGAAATGGTTAAATTTGAAATTGTGTTGTTCATGGGTTGCCAACGAGGACTGTGCACTGACTTGTGTTCAGATTCTGAAAAATACCTCTTTGCCATAATTCTAGCTATTTGAATTTTCTTTTTATTGGCCACAAGCAGCACGAGAGTTCTCTTGTTGGTCGAGTGTAGGGGTTCTGTTATAAATTTAGAACAAAAATGAGCTTGAATGGAAGGTTAAGTATGAAGCCTTTCATTTCTTTAACCAGTCCATTTACTTTCCTTGTCCTCCTGAAACAAAACGAGAGATCTTGGCTTGCATATAGCATCTCTCTAAATGGACTCCAGCAGATTGGTGCAGTCATTCTTATGACCGTTGGTCAATTATTGTATTTAACTTCCTCGCGAATTTACTTAATAATTATACTTCCTAACATTACACAGGAGGTGTCAAAACAGATTAACTGTTAATTCCTTTTCCCTTATGCTAGGTGAAGCTGGGATTGATTGACAAGTATCATCTTTAAACGTAAAGTTGATGTGCGGTTTCCTAGCTGATTGAGCTTCAGTGGTATAACTTTACCTTTGGACCAACTCCAGGTCCCTTTTATTTGCAGACTTGTAGATAACAAGTGTTTTCTTTCAAGAAAATGTCTGATGTTTGCTTCATTATCTTTTCCATTTATGCACGTGAGTGTGTATTATCGACTAGGTTAGAGGTTCTTCTGTAATTGCTTATCCAAGATTGTCCAAAATGCTGCCATAGGTAACACCTAAATTGCGTCCATGAAACCATAACAGGAACGGGAATATGGCAATGGATATTACTAATACGTTTGAGAGTTCGTAGGGGAATTGGCACCCTTTGTCCCTCGTTTCATTTTCACCTTCCTTGAACTGGTTGAGTAAGATTGTTTGTTGGATCACCATGAAGTTTTTGCTCTTAAAACTTGCCTGATTTGCCAAGATTGTGTTCGATTAGAAATTGATTTCAACTATAAATGAAGGAGTTAGGAAGAAGATTAGGGTTTATAGGGGATCAGGACTTACAGGGAGAGGAAAAGAGGCTACAGATAGTGTGAAACCTTTTTTTTTCCCCCTTTTCTCTGTTGTGTATCAACCGACTTCTAACGGCTTTTCTAGTATGTAGGTCCTCAATTTAGATGTAATCTTTAAAATAATTTCTTTAAATATTTGTTAAAGTTGTGATTTTCACATTAATGTTTCACAAAAGGTCTAAATAAGCCCCTACCATTATCTTTGTTCCCACTTTACACCTTATTCAGACTGCAATATAATATTTTAATAATGTTACGGTGCACAATATTATCATAGAAAAGAGCAAGGGCTCACGTAGACCTTTTGTAAAATGTTGAGGTGCAAATTGCACTTTTGGCCTTCACCTTAGTGATATATAGTTACAAAAAAAAAGAAAAGAAAAGAAAAGAAAAGAAGACTTAGTAAAAGATGTATCTTAATGAATTTTTACTGTTAGTGAACTAATATTTGCTAAATCTTTCTAGATAAACCCACAAATTATGATATCTTGAGACTAAAATAGTTACTAATTGTGAATAACCAATTTGGTTTAAGAAAACTCATTTCAATTCTTGTTTGAATTTGTATTCGTTTCTATTCATTCTTGTATTTCTTACGTTTAAACTATCATTCTCTCTTCATCTAAACTTCCTTTTTTCTTTCTATGGACAAATTTCTATTATGGATTTTGGCTACTTACAATTTATATTAAGTTTGAGGTTAGGTCTTTTAGGGACTTGTGAGGGAAGCAAAAGTGGTTGAAAAAGTGAAATTACATCTTGATAAAAGTTAAGACTAAGATCACAAGTGAATCACATCTTAAGCATATGAGGAAGTGTTTATGAGGATTTCATTTATCTACTATCCTTTCCACTCAAATATGTGGGTGTAATTTATATTAGTATGAAGGATGTTTTGAAAAGACGATCCCAACAAATTTTTTAACTACGAAGGGGACACGTGCTGCAAATTTCCAATCTATAGAGGATGTTATGTATAATCGGACCTCTAAACAAAATGTTGATGATTATGATGATGATAAGATGGGTGAAGAAGAGGCTACTTTGATGTATGAATTTAATGGGGGATATGTTTACACTAATTATAGTAAGCAAGAGAGCCTATGATAATGTAGGGAGGCCAAGAAAGGGATGGAAGGGAAAATAAAGGACAAGTAACCCTAGACACAAATTTTGAGAGTATTAATATTAAAATTTCTTATTTCTAAGGAAGGACTCATCCTGAAGCATAATTGGAGAATAAGTATGCTTTATAAAGGAATAAGTAAGAGAGAAACATATGAAAAAAAAATATATTTTTCGGTCTATTTTAAAAAGTGTTATGGGAATGTTAGTTCTACGACTGGTCTTGTCTATTGGAATTTATCTTTCCCTGCTTGTATTTCTTCAGCTCTAGCTGCGGATAGTTCTTAAT
Source organism: Erythroxylum pelleterianum (assembly GCA_027563865.1). NCBI lineage: Eukaryota > Viridiplantae > Streptophyta > Magnoliopsida > Malpighiales > Erythroxylaceae > Erythroxylum > Erythroxylum pelleterianum. The sequence goes on along the minus strand of JAOQMR010000003.1, from coordinate 21,579,665 downwards.
GAAGTTTTACTTGTTTGATTTTAAAAAAAAAAGTGAATAGAAATTTATTTTCTTTACCAAATGTACCAAGCATAAGAGTGGGATAGACCTGGCAAAACGGGCGGGTCACCCGTTTACCCGCCCGTACCCGCCTTAACGGTCCGGGTATGAGTTGGTATTTTTTTTACCCGATTCATATTTACCCGTACCCGACCCACCCGTGGATTTTGTGGGTGGCTCAGGTCCAATCGGCGGGTACCCAAAATTATTTAAAAATAAATAAATATATATTTATTTTTAATCAAAAGAAATAATGAGAGTGAAATTAGAGCATGTA
>JAOQMR010000003.1:21523820-21548920 GCA_027563865.1 Erythroxylum pelleterianum | reverse complement strand
GGGTAAGTCTGAATCATTACCCGTACCCGCAAGACCCGTACCCATACCCGGACCACCCGCCCGTTTGCCAGGTCTATAAATATGTGATGGATTGTGGGATGGAGAGGAACATGGAGGTCATTCGGGTTGGCTTGGCACTTATAAGCGGGTGGGCTCGTTTTTCTTTTGGAGAAGACTGCAGTGGGATGTAAGGGAATTTATTCGAAAGTGTGATGTTTGTGAAAAAAATAAGTATGAAATAGTGGCTTCCCTCGGGGTTACTCCAACCGCTGCTCATTCATTCCTCAGCAGTTATGGATTGATATCAGTATGGAGGACTTCGTTGAAGGTCTCCCATTGTTGGAAGGTTTTTCCAGTGATCTTTATAGTGGTGGATAGAATGAGCAAATACGCTCATTTCATGCATTTATGTCACCCTTATACTACTGAAAAGGTTGCAGGGGTCTTTATGGATAGCATTGTTCAAATTACACAGTATGTCGCAGACGAGGAGGAGGGTATTGATACGGGTGTAAATGGTGAGTGAGGAAGACAAATTAAACGGCGTAGCAGAGAAAAAGGCTAATAAGTGGGACAAAGTCGTAACAAAAGCTGAGGAATAAGTGAAGAAGAAGAAGAATACGACATAGTATGATACATGGTCACTAAAAGAACCTCTCTCTCTTCCATTCAGCTTCTTCTTCTCCTTCTTCTATATTCCCCCTTTCTTCACCGAACAGAACCCTAAATCCCTAATTCAATTACAAATAAAATACTCGTAATCTTTAAAACTTCTAAGAGTCAAACTTAATTGATGATTGACAACGATGATTTGGTTGAATTGAAATTCAAATCGATCGGCACCATGGTACAAACATATTAAACGTTAATAATGAAAAAGAGAAGGCCTTAACTGTTTCTGTCACCAGCCGCCAGGAGTTGAACTAGAAAGAACAGAAGACCAAGAAATGGTCCACGTGTTTTACTCAGAGCGAGCAATCAACCAGTTTGGTCAAAGAATCATATAAAACATAATAAGAAACCCCACTTGGTGACATAAACCTATAACGAGAGGCGGCTTTAGTCTCTACTCACATGTCTTAGCAAACTCAGTCCAACTGTGTCCCTGTCCCCGCATTGCCATTTCTCATCTTTCCTCTATAATGAGTCTATTATCATATTCGCCGCAGCGAAGAAGAGGGTAGTGCTTATTTTATATCATAAATGCTTAACATGGTCAATAATTCAGCTTTGAAGAAGACCAAGGCCAAACAACGTGCTCTTGTAGGTACTCAAGTTAGCCGTCATACTACTATCCGAATTATTGGTTTTGATGCCGTCAACAACTTCATATCCCCGTTACTGCCACTCCTTGTCTTTTTCAAGCCTTGATATTCATTTATCTAGAGTATCATAGTCTCGTTATGCGAGTTTATATATAGTTATTGCCACTCAGAGCCTCATACACCAAAAGCTATCTACTATCTAGTAGTTATAAGGTTCTGGTCATGGAAGCATATAATGTAGGAAAGAGGTCCAGAACTCCAGGGTGTCTCCAATCATCGTTGCACTCAGTTCGTAAGCCTCAAGTAAAGCCATGGAAACTACCTATAGCACCATTTCCACCGATAAGGCCAAGGGTATACAAGGTTGATCCTGCTAACTTCAGGGACCTGGTTCAAAAGCTCACTGGTGCAGGTGAGCCGTCACAGTCTCAGCAGAGACCACCACCTCCGCTTCATCTTGAAAGACCTGTGTCATTTGGTGCAGACGTTCCTGGGCACCTACAGTTCCATAATTTGTCACCTGCCAAAATTTCATTTTCTACTCTAAACCAGGAGGCCATGGTTGAGACGATGGATACGAAACACAAGAAGACATTGGATGGCGCCATAATGCAATCCGGTTTGCTTGATTTCAACCTCTCATCGCCATCTTCTCATAGTTGGTTTTCTTTTCATCAGCTCCTCAGTCCTGGGTCTCTCTCATGTCTAGAGCAAGGCAAAGTCCTTTAGTTTGCTTCCCGAGTTTACCTGAACTTTACTGTGTTTGTACTTCGCAATAACATTCGTACATTGATTTGTACTGCTGTAAAACATTAATTCATCCCTACTTTAATTGTTGATCTTCATGCTTCCTTGACACATTCCTCTGTGTCAATTAGATATGCAAAATCTCATTAGATTGGTTAAGGCCAAAGTTCACATAATTGTCATCCAAGTAATGCTATCGGTTCAACTCAATAACATTGTCATCTGCTACGTCGTGAAGAACCGGTTTAAGAACTATTGGATCTTCCCTTCGTCACTAGAAGATGGAAATCAGAACGTCCAAAGGCCTATAAATGGTCACATATTTGCTGAAACAAAAATGACTAACAATGGCGAGTCCATGAGCTAGCCTGTTTCTATTTGCTTCTTCGGGGGTGTGCACGTCCTGTTGCCGCCTTAAAGTTGGAAGTTTCACCAGTAAATTTGGCAATTCTACACAAATTTAAGTATTCAGGCCTTAGATAACAAGGATATTAGTCTGTTAAGGATGATAGGTTGAAGGTTATTGATCTCCTTATAACTGCAATTAAAATCTAAAATAGAAAAGCTTTGAAGGACAACAAATACAGCCTTTTCCAGCATTGTTAAATCATTAAACAAATGTGGAGGTGGTAACGCATATAACCCAAAATATGTTTTTCCTCAAACTCCTTAAATATCCGTCCACTTGCCGCTGTAAAATTTGAAGTGATGTATAAAATAAAACAAATTTAATCTTGGAGAACTTAATTGGAACAAGCACATCATATTTGAAGGACATGGTTATGCATGGAGCCTTCTGATATTTTACAATGTAGAAGTGGCAAAAGGCTAGCATAAAATAGACTGCAAGAAGCAATCTGATGCGTCCAAAAAGTAGCAATTTCATATTTTATGTGTTACGGTAACTTGGAAACAGAAAATGAGCAGCCAGCAAGATGGTAATGGCAGTCAAAAGGGGTGAAGTTGTTGCCTGCATGCATTCAAGTGCCTTGGCTTTATTATGCTTTCTGATGCAACATCAGAAGCAAAGGGCATAAGAGAATCATCTAGAAGAGAAAGATCACTTATCCATGATAATCACTATAAGAAGTATTATGGATATCTTGGCAAGCATTAGAAAATTCAAAGTAAATAGGATATAGAGCACAAAGCAATAACTAACACGTAAATCTCGGGTCCTCTTTAAGTTATTATTCATCTACATGAAGTTGAAGGAATTATACAGCCACTGCGTTAGAAAAGAATTTCTAACAGTCCCACATTAGAACATGACTATCACAGTAGTATTGACATGCTTTTGGTCCTCGTATCAATCTAGTGCTAAACTGTCCCAAAGGGCGGACCTCTCAGGGCATGTTACAATAAGCAGGGACTTCATATTAGTTGCCGATAGCTTCTCTCGGATTCTACTGTCACGGAATTTGGGGATTTGCTGGCAAACAAAAAAGTTGCGCAAGCATTTAGTCTCTTCATTATTAGAAGAACGAAATTTAACACTATAGCAGGCAATCAAACATAACTCATGTTACCTTTGTCAACCACAATATGTAAGTTGCAGCATGTAATGCTTGGGCCTGAAAATCTTCAAATTCATTATCAGGTATGGCTGAACAAGAATTTACCAGAGCTAGCTCATTATCCAGAAACATATAGATATTTGCGTTTATGTTGGAGTCGTGCTGAGAACAATCTGGTAAGTCACCGACATCAGTCGTTAAATGCCTAATCCAACAGAAAGAGAGAAAACGGCGATGAAGCCACAGAGCCTGTAGAAAGACAACAAATCCTTGAATGGATAAAACCATAGGTAATCCAAGGATCAGTACAACACTACCGGCAGTTGGCCCTTGGATTAGGAGATCATTTCACCATTTCTGCGTACAAATTATTCAACTCAATTGAAACTGTTATTATTTGCTCTTGTTTACAGAAGGAACATATCATCCAAACAAGTGAACCCCAGAGCATACTAAGTAAAAGTGGCCCACTTTGCACTTACTTGAATGAGTAAAATTCCTTCTTCGATAAAGAAGTAACTGCCCCCAAATTCTACAAATTATTACTTTTTACAAAATAAAAGATCTTAATATCTATTTTAATGAATCCATTGACATGACTGAAGACATTACTACATCGCAAGGGGAAGAAAGAAAGGGAGAGGAGTTTACCTCTCTTCCTGGATAGAGCTTTATCAAAGCTGCAACCCAATCAAGCTCCTCCTGTCACATGCACATATTATGAAGATCACAGACAGCTAAGTCAAAATGGGTGAAATATGTACAACATTACGAGTATTATTAACTGGATAGTCTTTGATAAAGAAAAGATATGATTCAAAAAGATTACAACTGCAAAATGTAAATCATCAAGTGGGGACAGATGATCAGGTTTTGAAGAAACATATGGTCGTCGCTGCATCAACATTAGTCCCACTAAAGGTAGGATAACGAAAATGCATGTGCATGACATACAAAGACGCAGTACTGGTTTTTAAAAGATGAAGGAAACTTGCTGATGAATGCATAAACATTTTACCTGCCATATTTGATAAATTTTAATCGTGATATTGACATTTTCATCTTCCTGTTTATGGCAGAACTCTTCTAGAATCCTGAGTAGCAACTGCTGCAAGTTGATAGAACTCAAAATGTGATCATCAAAGAAAAAGCCATCCATATTCTATGATTGCTCCAACTGTTGACTTCAGACTACCAAATCATTGTCAAAGATAATGTTGCATCTGATTTCCATGAGGGAAGAAGTAACAATTGTTTCCATCACAGAAGTTGAAAAATTCAGACGAATTTATAAAAGGCCTGTTATTTTTATAAATTGCCACAGAAAGTATCTTGAAATTGAACGCTGGGTAATGCTAGAAGCATCTAAGTACAGGCAATAAACAGAAGAAAGATAATCAGATGACACATCTGGTATGAACTAGATTGATTGGCATCACTTTGGTTGTTTGTTGTCCACCCCTCCCCTCTCCTCTTTGTCCTTTAATACTAGATTCAAATGTTTCTGAAAAACTCACCGTGCGGAAATGAAAGCATGAATTATCAGTAACATGTAACCGAGCCCAATCTCTAGATTTCTTCAACTCATCTAGCACCTGAACAAACCAACATATATAACTAGCAAAATTAGAGTAAAGGAACTGAAGGACAACAATATTCCAAGACTAGTATGAAATTCACCAAAGGGAAACTAATTGGAAGCAGAAACAAGAAAGAAATGAAGCTTATATGCAAGTAACTATCATCAGCTTTTAAATGAAGATTCATGACTGGCTAGGCCTTAGTCAAAAGAGATTCATGACTGGCTAAGCTTTAATCAAAAGCACAAACATGATAATCATAGAAAATAACCTGTTCTCTTGTCATGTATGTAACTAACCAGCAACGGTGGCTCCACGCGCGATAATTCATTTTAGATCTCTGCACAAGGTTAACAGCAAACACTAAGAGACCTCATGAAAGACAAACTTTCCTTGCTCATTTTGCTTGATGCAGAGAATGTTTAACAAATATGGTGAGCCCAGAATGAGGAACTGCATGCAATGTGGCTCCACAAGCTTATTAAAGAATAAATCAACAGCTATAATTGTGCAGAACATTCCCCATTAAAAGTTCCCTAATTATATAAATTAAAGGTGATATCCTTATGAAGAGTAACAAGAAACATATTTACAAAATGGAACTCTCAAAAAATTTGATGAAATTTTGCTCTGAAAAGTATCTAAACCTTATTTAACTCAAAGTATCCAGTTCCTGACTGAGTTTTTAAACCTCAGCTATTTTCTGCACTAGCTCTGATTCTTTCCCTATAATCTCTTCCAGTGTCGAGCATTTTTCTGCAATCATCTTTATTACCCACCGCCTGTTAATAGTAGAAGATGATAAGAGTCATTCCTTAAATGACATTAAAGAAGAAACAGTTTGAAGCCTTTCATACATGCATGTGAACAATGAATATTACCTGTGGCACCATGCTTGTTCGCTTTTAGGTGAATATGAAAGAACAAGGGCTGAGAGGGAAAGTTCATCAATAAACATAGAAATCTGCTGCTTCTTTGAAACTATCAGTTTCCTGTGACCATGTGACTAATAAGTATGCTTCAATACATAGTTAGGTTAATAATGATGGATTAACTTGCAATATGATATAGTCCTGACAGATACCCAACAGTTCAAACCTTTTGGGCTGAATGTATCCTGAAACATGTGACAGTGACAACTTGAACACAATGAACTTGTAGGTTGTTTGTGTACTGAACTTCTGCTTGGTGGGGGGTGGGTGGGGGGTTGAGGAGAGTTGAGCAAGGGCCTAGTTTTCTCTACGCCAAGGCTTAAGTCTCCATTGAGGATGGCATTAATGGTTGATCATTAGACCCTACGGAGAAACCTAGATGCAATTCATTTGATCTTACAAGATGAAATAGGCCCTCAAAGTTTGTTCTTTCAAATTGTTCTAATTCACATGACATTATCTGAGCAACTTGACCAGTCCAACGTGTCCTCTGTCATCCAATGTTTGATAAGAATAAGCAACCTAACCACCTTGATCTTTACTAAATTTGTAGCTATTAGAATAGTTATCCCTGAAGATCATCCCTTATGATTAGGAGAATCAATATCGATTAATAACCATAAGTAAATTACCATAGTTACAGATGTTTGTGTAAATATCTGCACCTATTTACACCATAAAATTATAGAGAAATAAACTATACTCTTGAGTATGCCTTCTACAGTAGCCAAAGGCCACATTGCATTCACCAAGAAATTATCAAATTTCTCATTATGAGGAGACTTCAATGTTTAGGGGGGAAAAAAAAGCTAATAAGAGCGCATTTAACAACATCACACAAATAATTAACAAGGACAACTGCATAACATGCCTCCTTGCAAGCAAGCAAAATAATCAAATCAAATTTAAACTATTTAAAATGAACAAAAGAAAATGGTATAATTAGTGCTTTAAAAGATAACTAAGCGGGAAATAAAAAATGCTTGAAAGCATTTAAGAATAGATGATCAAAGAAAACGCATGCAAATTCATGTAAGTTCCATATAGAACAGATTTCAGATAAGGAATACCTAGAATTCCATGCAGTACCAAAATCACAGCTTAACAATAAGATTGACTTGCTATGCTTCATGACCTCACTTTCAAGAGCGTCCAGTGAAGATGAAGACACATTATATCTGCCCTCTAATGTTCTATATTGTGCAAGTGCCCTTGTAAAATCATCTTTAGCTGCCATATATAATTGAAAAAGAATATGGGTTGAAATTCCCAATTTATGATCTCTAATCCAAAATTTTGGGTTCTCTTCTTTCGTGTCGCCAATGTGTGTCTTAGAAAAGAAGGAGCCTGCTTCTGAATTTAATAGCTCAAATTGCGATGGGTGAATGAATCCAACTTCATCACTGTATCAAAATACAATAAAAAACAGAGTCAAGAAACAAGTAGCAACAGAAACATCAGCAACATAAGACCACGAATGAACAATAAAACCATTTCGAATTTCAGAAACACATGAAAGATTCTATGAAACTAATTACCTTTCTCAGATTCGAAAGATTATAAAAGAAGTCATGGTCCACCACTAGCACAATATCCAATAATCTTTAAAAAGCAAATTAGCATTTTTTGGAACATTTGAAAGAAAATAGTGAAAGATTCTGAGGAGGCTACTTAGAACAGCACATTTCATACTTCTAATAACAGCAAGTACACAAGAGTCCTAAAGTAATAAAGAAACACTTACATCAGTGGATCAGACTCCAAAATGAGCTCAAATTGGTTTAACAAATCAGAACCTGAGAAAGTATCTTCGCCACTCATCTGGGTTCAATCCGCAGTCAAAAGTCAGGATCAAGTTGACCTTTTGAAAACGCGAGAATCTGTGAGGGAAAAAATATGGTTGCTCTCTTAAATAATACGAATAAAGAATTACGCAAACAGTGCTCAAAGCAACATAGTTACCGTGGAACGACAACGATTCCTCAACTATGGGAAATTCAAAAAATTCGTCGGTTTCCCATGTCAGTGAAAGTGAGAAGCTCGTGTAAAACAATGGGTATTTCGAGAATCGAACCTTAGGTAAGTATTCAACGAGTTGTTGATTGCAGATTGATGCAGTGGTGAGAAGGGTTTAGGATAGAGAAAGACAGAGACAAAGAACGTGTCAGGTTCTTTGAGGAATCTGTATCACTCAAAATGGGACGCTTTGTCACGTGCCAGGGCTCAGGCACGTGCATGAATTGAGGCCGGCTTCCTCAACCGTGAATAGCTTAGAGAGAGAGAGAGATTTTGCTTAAAAATAGAAAGAGAAGAGAATGACACTCGTTTCCTTGTGATTAGGAAAGCAACCATCTTTCTTTTTCTTTTTTCTTTTTTTTTTGTCTTTTCCTACTTTCTTTCTTTCTGGTTTCGTTTATGTTAATGTCAAAAGCTTCAAGAAAGATGGAAGCTTTCCGCCATTCCAATGTTTGTTTTGATTAATCCCACCACAATTCTTTTATTTCCGAGTTGATGGTTTCTATGCCAATGTGGTCCATTCATGCTAATTTTGCACTTTTTTCGATTAAATCTCTTCTTTTGTGATTTTTTTTTCTTCCTCATTCTTCTTTTTCGTTTTCTTTTTGTTCTTTATATTCATATGTTCAAATTGTTGATTCGCCCTGCCATTTCTTTTTCTCTATTAGTGATAGAGGTTTTGAAAACCCAGTGCTGAAAGATATTGCTATTTTAAGTTGTTTTTGCAATTTGGTGAGTCCCAAATTCCAATCATGGATCATATCGTTGGAGGAAAATTCAAAATGGGGCGGAAAATCGGTGGTGGATCTTTTGGGGAGCTATATCTTGGTGAGTTGTTTCTCCATTCATTAACCCAATTCTATCACATTGCATACAGTCAAGAAATCATGAAGTTCCTTTGTAAAAAAAAAAAAGGCAATCATGAAGTTATTTGTTTCTGATTCCATACAGGTGTTAATATACAGAGTGGAGAGGAAGTTGGAATAAAGCTGGTAAGGGGTCCAAAAGTTTGATTTAAATTTGTAATCTGGGTGTTCTATTAATTGGTGATTCTCCGTTGCCTAATAATAAGCCTCTGCGTATGCAAAAATAACTTTGAATTAGCAACATCTTTCACCTCATTTTTGTAAGCTTATTATCTTCCTTCTGGAATAATGTTGATTGTTGTGAGGGAAATTTAACAATATATTCAAGGAAAAAATTATCATCAATACAATTATGTCCGTGTCTTAAAGAAATACACAAAAAGCTAAACTGTTGGACTTGTTTTCAAGGATTTGGTTTAATGGATTAATGGCGTATAACTTGGAATAACCATGTGTACAAGAATAATTTGATTGAAGCTGGAACTTTGAGACTTCAGGGGCTGTATGGAAAAACCAAACTTTGAGAGGTGGCTATGATTAAGTTTTTGGTATTGTCTTGGAATTGCTTTGATATTCTCAAACTTTTAGTGATCTGTTTCATTTTCTGTCAATTTTAAGGAACCTGTGAAGACGAAGCACCCTCAGCTTCACTATGAATCTAAAGTTTACATGCTTCTTCAAGGAGGGAGTGAGTTCTTGATCTCTTGCCTTGCTGAGATTAAATTGTGATTAAAAAAAACTAGAAATACATTGAACTGATGCTTATTTCCACTTTTTGCTGATTAACTTTCTTATTCTTTTTAAGCGGGAATCCCTGAGCTAAAATGGTTCGGAGTTGAGGGTGAGTACAATTGCATGGTTATTGACCTCCTAGGGCCAAGTCTTGAAGACTTGTTCAACTATTGCAACCGGAAGTTTTCTCTGAAAACAGTATTGATGCTTGCTGATCAGTTGGTACGGACATACCTCTCTCTTATGGTAGTTATTTCTCTAGCTAAATAAGCGCCGCTGTAATATTTATATTTTATATTTTATATTTCTCTTTAGATTAACAGAGTCGAGTATATGCACTCAAGAGCATTTCTCCACCGTGATATAAAGCCTGATAACTTTCTCATGGGATTAGGACGCAAAGCCAATCAGGTAAAGACTCATGCAGCAATTCCATTATATATGAACTGTAGTTTGATTGCCTTATAGATGATCCCACATCAGTATGTCATGTTTTAATGTTCTCATCCTGAATGTAAGCATATTAAACAAACAGATACAGTGTTATGACATGCAAACAACCCAAGCTTAAAAGTGGAAACATAGGAAATGGTAATTGAAATCCATGTTTTTATTTTGTAATCAATAGCATTTGAAATCATTTACTGACCACATATATCTTGGACATGGGGGATTATGGAATATTTGGGCCTTTATGCAATTGCTGAATGAAATAAGGAAGGAAGTTCGTGAATTCCTTGACATGTTTTAATACTTTAGAACATAGTTGTTTTCATTCTTCATCTAGTTTCCTGGTAAAGAGTGTTGCCTCAGAGTATTCCGGATCATTTTCTGTATGAGGATTTTTATTTTCGTACTCAATCAGAATGCAGCAACTTATTTCTTGTTGGTTGTGTAACAGGTTTACATCATTGATTATGGCCTTGCAAAAAAGTACAAGGATCTTCAAACTCATAAACACATACCATATAGGTATTACTTATGCTTTCATTGTATTGCATTATAACCATTTTCTATTGCATGGTAGGTTTTCAGCTAGTTTTGTCAAAGACATAGTATTGCTAGAATAGTGTATTTCCATCCACGAACCTAAACTAACAGCTTAAGCTTTAGAGTTGCACGTGAAGCCTGTGTAATTTGCAAGGCCAAAAAGCATGTTGCTGAGTATCTTCCATTAGATGTTTTGAGCTTGGCTGGCTCTCATGGAAAGTTATTTTGAAAAATCTGATGTTGTAATTTTCCTTGTCAAACTGTATTAAATACTCTATTGGTCCTTAGTGGTTCAATGGAAGAGAGGGTTAAAAGCCTCCTCTTCTACCAGAGTTCAAATCCTAGGAGTCTTTTCACTTTGTGTGGTTGATGCTTTATCAAAGATGCTGGTTTGCATTATTTTGTATTTTGAATCATAACTAAATATAGGACTGATTGCTTACTTAGCTGTGGATTTCATGTACTATCGCAGGGAAAACAAGAATCTTACAGGCACAGCTCGTTATGCTAGTATTAACACTCACCTTGGAGTTGGTGGGTGGAGTGATTTCTTATTGGGGTTTTGATTAATTGAGGAATTTCAGCTCTAAGCTACACGTGCTTCAATTAAACATACACTTTTCTTTTCTATGCAGAACAAAGCAGAAGAGATGACTTGGAATCTCTCGGTTATGTTCTCATGTATTTCCTAAGGGGAAGGTTGGAAAAAGAAAGATTATTATGCTAGCTATATTTAAAAATCTGTTGGAGCATTTATTATTCATAAATTCATTGCAGTAGCTCATTTGGAGCATTTCATCTAAATTTATGTATTTTTGGCATCAGCCTTCCTTGGCAGGGCCTTAAAGCAGGGACGAAAAAGCAGAAGTATGATAAAATCAGTGAAAAAAAGATGCTAACTCCTATTGAGGTATCACAATTTTCAAACTGACAGACTGATGATTACATCTAATACAGAAGGATACTTAAAGCAGACTAATCCTTTTAGTTATTGACTTGCAACAATATCTAATGCTACACTTGTTTCTTTGCAATCTTTACTTTAGCTAGATCTTACCATATACAACTCGTTCTGTATTTATGACTTTAAATGTGTATTTTTTTTCTCAGGCTCTTTGCAAGTCATATCCATCAGAATTTATATCATTCTTTCACTATTGTCGATCATTACGATTTGAAGATAAGCCAGATTATTCATACTTGAAGAGGCTTTTTCGAGATTTATTTGTTCGAGAAGGTAAAATTAGGAAAATTTATTTACTTAGATTGATATGGTTAGGCGGTAGAATATAATCTGTTCTGATAATTATCTACTTCTTCCTGCCTCATAGTAGCAATTACTAGCTTTCCGTCTTTGATAGCTCAGAATGGGTATAAGAAAAAGGCATGGTATTTAGGCTATCAGATGATTGGCCTTGTCTGAGTTTGTAACAGGGTTTGTCGTGCAGGATATCAATTTGACTATGTATTTGACTGGACAATATTGAAGTACCCCCAAATTGGTTCCAGTTCTAGGCAACGGGTACGTGCTTCATATCTGTAATGTAGTTTTCTTTAACTTCTTCTTCTTCTGGATAACTTGTGTCTGTTTCAGCATCAAGGCGGCAGGACAGGTTCAAGACCCCGACCTCCTCTTGAGAAAACAGAAAAGGCTCCGGGTATGTCCCTTCTCAAGATAGGAAGATATACAGAGGAATATTGAGCCTGTGATGTTGATATGTTTGAACTGTGCATACTGTGGATAGAAGCATCTATATTGAAATATACAATCAACTTCTTGGGATGAGCTAGTGCAGTATGATTTTCGCCAATAACCCCCAAATTTATGATCCTTCTGAGAGTCCTTTTCACCAGGATTGATCCCTTCTCAAGATAGGAAGATATACAGAGGAATATTGAGCCTGTGATGTTGATATGTTTGAACTGTGCATACTGTGGATAGAAGCATCTATATTGAAATATACAATCAACTTCTTGGGATGAGCTAGTGCAGTATGATTTTCGCCAATAACCCCCAAATTTATGATCCTTCTGAGAGTCCTTTTCACCAGGATTGATTTTTGCAACTGCTTCTCCTTCCTTTTTCAGAATACTCAATTCTTTGCTCTTTTTTTGTTGTTTATTGCAGGACAAGACTCCCATGACAGACCTTCAGGTACAACTGAATTCCTCAGCAGGAGAAATTCTTCTGCTTCTGCGCTTCATGGTGATCGTGCCAAGTATAGAACATCAGAAGATGCAACATTGTCTAGAGATGCAGTAAGTAAATGAAAATGATTTCTGCACCCTTAGTGACTGGGACAGGTTTTAACTTCAGAGCTCCTAGCCTATACTGTAAAATACCACTGTTTATATATCTTACTCCTTTTCCAGCATGCTGAGTTAGAGAGAGGCCGTAGTACTTCGTCCCGAAATGGCAATTTGTCCAGGAAGGCCGTTGCTTCAAGCAGTAGGCTAAGTTCTACTGTCGCGCCTAGTGACAGTCGATCAAGCTGGCTCTTCACAAACAGTAGCACTCTCTCCACCACTCAAAGAATCCATTCTGGAGCTGAATCCAAAGTAGCATCACATTCCCATGTTGCGGCGGCTCATGATGACCAGATTCGGAGCTTGGAGAACCTCACTATTGGCACAGACAAACGAAAGCGATGAACACAAACACATTACTTCTGGATAAAGATGAAGACGACTTACCTTTCCTCCTAGGAAAGTTTACACATGATTTTCTTTCTACAGGCCCACTCCCTAAAGATGTCTTCTTTGCAAGAAATGTAGACACCAAATACAAATTTTTACTGTCACTCCTAATAGAGTTGTTTAAAGTCTTGAAGAGAAAGAAACCATGTGCATTACTTGTAATCTTAAGCTTCAAAATAGATATTCCTACCCTGTTCAGTTGTAGCAAATAATTGTTAGGTGGATCCCAGATGGTAGAACCACCTGACTTTCTTTAGCATGTCTTTGTCCATGTTCAAACATTGCTTATAACTGCAAGATAGAAACAGCTCTGGACTTGGACATGATTTTGCTCAAACGCATTCATCATATAAACATTTAAATCGGATCATTACTAACTCTGGAAAGGTACAATCTTAGTGACCGAGAGTGACATCGTTTTGTTGGATTTTTTTTAAAACTCTAAAGGCAGGTTTGATTCAGTCCATAAAATCTCAGTAAGAAATTTCTCAAACTTGGACTTCATAAATTAAGATGTTAAATGAAAGTTGAGTTTGTTCACTTTAACTCCGCGGAAGGTGCAGTCTTTGAAATTTGTGTTGACTTTATCATTCGACCAGACATAATTTTTGGACTAATTTCCCTACCAATTTGTTTACTTGTTTCGGTAAATAAATAAATAAAAGGAGAGAAAAAATATTAAGAAAATACTCTTTGAAGCACATATAAAATTCATAATAATAATAGGGGAAAATAAAAAGAAAAAGAAGATGTCAGGGACACGTGTCCTTTCCTCTTTAGTTCACCATTTTCAGGTGTCATTTTTATCAAAAATTACTCTCTTTCTCCCGACTCTTTGCTCTAATCTCACAGCTAATCCTCCGTCCTTTCATTCGCATCCTTCGCTCATTTCCCGCATTTTCCTTCATTTTCTCGCTTCCCAATCACTTCTCTTCCCCTCAAAAAACCACATCCAAACCACTAATTCCCTCGTTTCCGCGGAAGATCTAGGGTTGCTCGTTCTTCTGGTGCTCCGAATCTGAGATTCACAATTGGGTTTCCGCTGTAAATCGTTTGTTATTCAATTGATTAAAGAGCTTAGAATTTCATTCGATCAAGCTGTTGGCCGAGTTCTTGTTACCGAAACCTAGGGCTTGAGGCGATCTATATGTTTGGCTTGATCCGATTTGGCATTATTAGGCATGGAGGCGAGCACTGGTGTTGTCGGAGATGTGACGGTTTTCGACGCCGATTTGCTTCAGTTGCCAGAGGTTGCTCCGTTGGCCTTCAAATCCTATCCTGAATTTGCTCAGCAGCTCTTTGAGCAGTGGCTTGCGCTTCCTGACGCTAACCGCCTGGTTTGTTTTTTAATTTCCTTTTTTTTAACGAATAATGACTCGCATTATGTTATCGTTCTGCGTTGTCTCAGATTTGGAGAAGTTTTATATTTTGTTAATGAGTCAGTTATTGGGTGATTGTTTAATGTCCTGAAGACGCTAGTTAGTGTGGATTGTTATTGAGGGAACTGATGTGCAATTTCAACGTGTTAGTTGGCGGAATGGAATTGAATAGATGACTGAAGAGGAGCTTATGAAGTTGCAGAAGTGGCAGCTTTTATCGAAACTGTGTTTTTGGCGTCAAATATTTCTGTTTGGAAGAGTTCCAGCTATTCTTTTTTCTGTTTTTAACAAAGTAGCACCTTTAATAGTGCATGTTGGCTGTGGTGCCAATAGTAATTCCACTCTTGGGATGCGAGAAACCCTAACTGCATGTAGTCAGAAAGATTGTGCTCATTTTCCACTTTGAAACAATCTTTTGAGCTTTCTCTCAAAAAAAATAAAATCTTTTGAGCTACATGATTTAACCATTTGTTCCCTTCAATCATCGATGAAGACTTTGTGTATGGATCTGCATATGTTGAGATTTGTAGGATGAGAATTTTTTTTTTAATGCCCCATTTCTTACTTTGTTGATTGCTTTCTTATGTTCCTTATGAGAATTTCTTGAAAGTGATGTTTCTCTTGGAAAATGAGTTTATCCTGTGGATGATATGGCTACTTATTCATTGATTTTCCATTTTACAGGTCATTTCATTGCTTAATGATGCCAAAACAGGCGCTCCCTTGAATGTCACTTGTAACTCTTCTAGCACAAATGCAGTCACAAGCAATTCCTTACCTTCCATGTTTCCATCGGGGAGCACGCCTCCTCTTTCACCTAGAAGTACTTCTGGTTCTCCACGTATAACGAAGCAAAGGGTTGGCCCTTCTAATTTAGGTTCTCCTTTAAAAGTAGTTAGTGAGCCTGTAAAGGAAGTCATACCTCAGGTTCGATTTTTTTTTTTTCGGGTTCAAGATCTTTGACTGAGTTGTGAAATATGTATGCATTTGTTGGAACCCCCCTTCCTCTGATGCTCAAATTACTTAATTGAGACAAGAATTGATGAAAATTGTTTATCTCAATTCTTGCAGTTTTACTTCCGAAACGGTCGTCCACCGCCAAATGAATTGAAAGAACAGTCCTTGTTCATGATCAATCACTTTTTCTATGGACGCCAAGATGGACTGCAGATACATGGTGGGATATGCATATTACATGACCACCTATGATATATCATGAACTCATCTGAACTTTGCATTCTGTTTCAGAATTCAAAACAGTCACCAAGGAAATCTGCAAGCTACCATCATTCTTCTGCACTGCTCTTTTCAGAAAGATCGATGTGAATGGTACTGGATTTGTTACGAGGTACGGTGTCTTACTTTGCAAGCATAGTTTTCAAGCTGTATAATTGATAATGTATGCAGTTTTCTTGATGAGTGTCTTAATTATGACTTAGTCAATTTTATCACCATTATAAACAAGTTTTCTCCCTATCCATTTGGAAGAATATGATATCTTTTATGATTAAAATGCTACTGATCCTGTGAGTGACAATTTCTGAAGCTGGGTGGTTATATCATTTTATGAAAGTTTAGGCAAATTGTGCTGAAGAGATAAGTTGTTGACTTGATAATTTTATGTTAGAATCTTTTCAAAAGTTACTACAAGGAGTCTCAATTTTATTCTCCAACTCAGGATCCAATTAAGTTTTGGAGGTAGGCTGATAATGGGTTCTGACTGCTTAATTCTAAAGCTCTGTTATGTCTGTGAAAATTCACTGATTTTGACTAGCATGAAATCTAGAGCGAATTTCCTATAACCTTGTATACTGAAAAATCACTGATGCCACCTGGTTGTGGTAATATATCAGCCTTGGTTTTGTTCTAGTACTGAATTGATTAAGATGAGAATTGTTGAGGACTAGGACAATTCTTATACTGTGCCCTATGCTAATGAAAACATCAATAGAGATCCTTATTTTTCACATAGGCTGATGTCTAATTGCAAGTGGCACAAGTTTGAAACATAACACGTTATGAACCAATTGAGATATAAAACATTATTCCTAGTTTACTCTGTATTTGCTAATTGGTGGCTTTGCCAGTGTACATATAGCATTGTCCAAATGTTCATGCCGTTTGCTTGTAGGGATGCTTTTATTGATTACTGGATAAATCGAAACATGCTGACAATGGATATAGCGACCCAGATATATACAATTCTGAAGCAACCTGATCTCAAGTACCTTACCCAGGTGTGTTTCTTCTGGTGCTTGTGTTGTTCATTACATGGTGTGCATCAATGTGTTATATTGAATTATTCAGATACTAAGTTCGATATCAGAAATATGTTTTGATGTTTGTTGTTTCAATACTCTTCTAACATGATTAATAATTCATTTCAAATTGATTACAGGAAGATTTCAAACCTGTGCTTCGGGAACTGTTGGCTACCCATGCTGGATTGGAATTCTTACAAAGTACTCCAGAGTTTCAGGAAAGATATGGTTTGTTCTATGTCTTCTATGAACTATTTAACTTTGTTGCAACGCAATACTGATTACAAGATTCCTGATCTAAAACCAGAAATCTTTTTCTTGTTGCTGTTGCTGTATTTGAATTTTCTGGATTAGTTGTTATTGATCTTAATCAGTGATGACTTTTTTTTAAACCATTTGCAAACAAAAGTGATTACGGTTGTAACTATATGTCATTATGTTTTTGGGCTTTCAAATGAATTTTGTAATTTTCTTTTTTTGATTTACTTTGGGTGGAGAGGAGTGTGGGGCACAAGTGTCGTCATAGGTAAAGCGTCTAAACTACAGTTTAAAATTTTCTTTCAGGTAGTCAACCTGTTTGGGGTGCATTGGCTGCCTATGCCAGCAAACAGTCTAATTATATGTTTTTGAATGTTGGGCAAGTTGTAACATATATTAATGTTTAAAGTATATTGGATTTTGTAAATAATGACACTTAGTGACTGGTCTTTTAGATGCTACTAATTTATAGTTCGCCATTTTAAGATGATGTATCATCTATGGAATGCTACTAATTAGAAGGATTCAAGTTCTATTATTTTGTAGCATAAACTTGTGCCAGAGTAGGATTTGATACTTGTTGAAATTGCAGAATCAAATGCATTGCGCAGATCTTTGTACAGAAATGGAAAGTTTTATATGATAAGCATAAGATGACGTGTACTCAAAATCCTAAGGTGTAATTGTGGTATTGAGAATGTTGGTGCAGTATTCTAATTTTGTGTTTAGTCATTTTTTGAAGTTTTGGCTAGCCTAGTGTGGGTGCCTTGATGGATAAGGTTGTAAGCAATTGCCACATTCCTTGCTACAACTCCAAAGTATAAATGTATGAATTCATTGTGCTGCAATTGCCGAGTTGAGTTTTGCTCTATTTAGGATAAGCTCATTGAATATTTTCTTGAACTCAAGGGCTCGAAATTTTTTTTTAAAGGCTTGGGCCTGATTCTTCTAATTTCTCTTTTATTTTCTTAACTTGAGTTGGCCTGGAGATCAATATAAGCGTAAAAATTATCAATCATGTTTTTCCTAGAGATGATTTATATGACTCAAGCAATGTCAAGGTTGTGTTTACTTTTTTAAAAAATGGCGACTTAAGAGTACAAAAAGAAAAGGAATTGAGCTTACAAGAGCTGAAAACAAATTTCTAGATGAGTTTTAGAAGTCTCTAATCTAGCTTATAGATGAAGTTGTTCATGGATATGGACAAGCATAGCACAACTTTGGTTGAACTTGACTCATTTAATTATGTATCTATTTGAGTAAGTGAGCTGTAAAAGAAATCTGACTGCCATGGGTTGTTTGTACCCCAGAATACGAACCATCTGTTCTTTGTGTTTGGCTGTATGGTTGTAACGCATCCTTCTTATAGTCCACAATCACAATGAAATAAGATTGATTCCTTCCTTAATTCAGCTGTGGCGTCTGTTTGAATTGTTCTAATGTGAAATATTTGCTTATTGTGCTAGTTATATTTTTTTTATCAAAATCTGGTTTTTCATTGATCTCCAGTTATATTGTTTTTCCTGTTGATTTAAAAGGAAAATGTAATTGTCTTTTGCTGAATGCAATTACTGTTTGCAGCTGCTGGAAGAGAACCTTTATAACATGAAATATTCTAAAACCTAAGCATATAACTTCGAATTCTAGAGCTTTGAACTACAGATTGTTGTTCATCTTTTTGAGAAAACAACGATATTTGATAGAGCCCTAACTTTTTCTCTCTGTAATTTTCAGCTGAAACTGTAATATACAGAATATTTTACTACATAAATAGATCTGGAAATGGTCATCTTACCCTCAGGGAGTTGAAACGTGGAAACATAATTGATGCAATGCAATATGCAGATGAAGAGGAAGACATCAATAAAGTTCTGAGGTAGACATGTCTCCTAGAGATGTTGGATAGACTTTTGTTTGAGCTGAGACATGATGCTTGTTGCTTTTTTTGTTTTTGTGGTTTTCCCTTTTAATCATAACTTCACTAGCACATGCCGTTTTCAGGTACTTCTCTTATGAACACTTTTACGTGATATACTGCAAGTTTTGGGAGCTGGATACAGATCATGATTTCCTGATAGACAAGGAGAACCTTATTAGATATGGTAATCATGCACTTACCTACCGGATTGTGGATAGAATATTTTCTCAGGTTTGTGCTAATCAAATCTTGGTTTTCTTCTCTAAGACAATATTATTTACCTCTTGTCTGCAGATGGTTCTATTTCTTTGAAACTTGTATGATCCCATTAGTAAAATATCTGAAATCATGTTAATTTATATGGTTTAACATTTATGCCAGATTCCGCGAAAATTTACAAGTAAGGTTGAAGGGAAGATGGGATATGAAGATTTCGTTTACTTCATACTATCTGAAGAGGACAAGTCATCTGAGCCTAGTCTTGAGTACTGGTACAGTTAGTTGTCTTATTCTGTTGACTGAAAGATTTCTCTGTTTATTTCACTTGCATTGGTTACTAATGACAGAGGAAGGATTATGAAGTTAAAAGCTATGTGAAGAGTAATTGTATGTTCAAATTTCGGAACATGCAGTTTCCTGAGGAACAAGTATAATTTCATGAAATCTGATGTTTGAGGAAAGACACTGGGTAAAGGAAATGTAGAAGAAAGATTAAAGAGGATAAATATGTGTCCCTTCATTCCTTATTGTTCTTCTATTTTGTCTCAGGTTCAAGTGCATAGATTTGGATGGAAATGGAGTTCTCACACGTAATGAGATGCAGTTCTTTTATGAGGAGCAGTTGCATCGCATGGAATGCATGGCTCAAGAGCCTGTGCTCTTTGAAGATATACTTTGCCAGATAATTGATATGATTGGACCAGAGGTTTGCCTTTAGCATTTCGTGATTTTACTGGTAGTTTGATGCTTCCTTCAATGTTTTTAAATTATACATGGAAGCATGTTTGCGGAGAAAGCTTCTAGCAGCCATCTGTAATATTACTGCCTCCCAGCACAATGTTCATAGGCATAATTAAAATGTGTGCTGGAGTTTACTGCATGATAAGAGGTTTCTTGTATGTCTGAATTTAATTCTACGTGTCTTCAATATAATATTGAGGTGCAGTTGTGTGACAAATAAACAGTTCATGGTTTTAGAGATACATACAGAACCTGACTATTGGGGGTCTATTTTCTACAACATTGCCTAAGACCCACTCTCTATACAGATGCTTTGTGTTTTTAACTACTGGAGTTTTTCTGCATGCAGAATGAGAGCTACATTACACTACGTGACCTGAAAGGTTGTAAACTTTCAGGAAGTGTTTTCAACATACTTTTCAACCTTAATAAATTTATGGCCTTTGAAACTCGTGATCCTTTTCTGATTCGTCAGGTATATTTCAGAAATCAATTTATGCTTATGCTTAGTTTCAGTAAATTTGAAACTGTTGTAAACTTTGTCTTTGCTGTTTGTAACAAAGCCTTGATGATATTGTGGGAAAACAGGAGCGAGAGAATCCAACATTGACAGAATGGGATCGCTTTGCCCATAGAGAATATATTAGGCTTTCAATGGAAGAAGATGTTGAAGATGCTTCAAATGGAAGTGCAGAAGTTTGGGATGAATCACTCGAGGCTCCATTCTGAGCTCAATCAGGCAAGCCATTTACATTTTTTACTGCTTCCTTTAGTTGGCGGTTGAGGCCTTGAGTATTTTTTTCCTGGACCATGCTATATTATGCAAGTTATACACTGATAGATACTTTCTGAATATGGAAATTTGTTCGTGTATGCTATACTGTAGATACTTTAATGACTCTGCCCGTTGGTATCAAATTGCTCTCTAACTAGATGTGGCTATGAGTTAAAAAAAAAAGAGCTTAAATATGACCATTGAGCTGCTTTTCCTAAATTGTGCAACTCTTGTAATGGAGAGGAGTGATCTCTTTAGACCCAGCAATATGACAACCCCATCTTTGTTAGTCATAATGTTAATACAGTAATATTGATCCATTTTATGTGAAAATTACATGTACTATCCAACAAATTCTGAAGCTCTTATCTAATTCCCTGAAATACTTGCGACTCTTGATATAAGAATTTTTGGGTCTTTTTTAGATTAGTGCTTTAATTTCTGTTACTTAGGCTGTGAAAATAATCTTTGGAGATGACAACCCCCGTCACAGGAAGTCATGTCTATTTAATCATACTAGGACATGTTTTTTGTCAGCTATTTCAGCTTCATTTATTATGTTGGACTTGTTGAAGGTGCTTAAGGAGAACCGAAAACACTGCATGGATCATTATTCTTTGGATGGGGTATATTAGGAGACGTAGACCTTGGTAGAAGGGGATCTGAGGCTCGGTGGCGGTTCTCATACAATGTTTCTTGCGTCAAAGTGTTCCAGACACTGTGCATAGTTTGACAAACAACTAAAAATATTGCGAACGGAGGCCCTTTTGGCTTTGAGACTCAAAAGGTTCCTGTAAAGGAGGGGTGTTTGCCAAGAGGTGATTAATCAAGATCTTGAGTTGAAGTTAGCTTAGAACACTTAGCATTATTTATTGTCAGAAATTTGTAAGATAGGAGCTATCTCATCTCAATGTCTTTTGTTTCTCCTTCTTATTTTGTTTAGCGTTTGGTTTGTTTCTGAGACTATTGTTGATTTTATCATGTGCGGTTAATTTATGGGGTTGCTTGGCAGGCGCCCATGGTTTTTATTTATCAAATTTCGGGGATTGCTGTTGATCCATTAATCTGTTGTCAAGATTCTTTCCCTTTTCAGTTAGTGCGTCACAGGCTAACAATAATTTATCTGCCACGGCTTTCTGCTTCAAGGAGGAAGACGCGTTCTTTTCTTTAGTTTCACTATAAAACCTTGTCGTTGATGTTAGTATCAATTATCAAACATGGGCAGATGGCAACTTATCCTTGACTTAATGTTGTCGCTTTTAGTTTTACCGTCAGTAACAGTTGTCCTCAACGAATATATGAGCCAGCTATGGTTGCTTGTTGAAAAAGAACATGAATCTATGACAAATTAATACTCTATCTATTCCTTCTCTCTCTCTCGCCTTCCTCTTGTCGTCTCTTCCATTTGTGTATTAATATGGAACATGACAAAGCTTATAGAAAAATGTCATAGAAGAGCTAACTCAAGATTTATTTAGGCAAGGGGTATTTCAACACGGCAACAACCCTTTCTCCTTACCAGTAGTAGTGCTAGTTACGAAGAAAGATAACTTTTAGCACCTTTACTGACCTTAGGGAGTTAAATAGGAACACATTATAAGACAAGTTTCTCGTATCTGTTATTAAGGAACTTCTAGATGAATTATTTGGAGCTATTTGGTTTTCCAAATTAGATTTTGAGATATATCTACTATCAAATCTGCATGCTTCTTTTTGACTTCCATAAAACAACATTTAGGACTCATGATGAGCATTACGAGTTCTTAGTAATATGCTTTGGGCTTACGCCCCTTCAACCTTTCAAAGTCTAATAATGAGCTATTCCAAATACAATTAAAGATATTCATCATAGTACTCTTGGATGATATGCTATTTTATAGCCATATATTTGAGGATCATCACAAGCTTCTTATAATAATCCTATAAATCATAGCTCAAAACCAACTTCTAGCCGAAGGAAACAAGTGCACTTTTGGAGCATTGCATATTGAATATTCAGGCATATCATATCCATTTTAGGGGTATGATATGCCTAAAAGATGGAATCAGTCTCTAGTTGGCTAAACCTTCAAGAATATGAAAGATTTGAGAGGATTTTCGGGCTTAATAGGGCATTACAGAAAGTTCATCATGCATTTTAAGCAAGTGCCTAAGTAAGCTACTTAAGAAATTTTCCTTTAAATGGTTTTAAAAAGTTGAAGAAGCATTCTAAACATTAAAGACAACTTTGACTTTAATGTAGTCCTAGCTTTTCCAAACTTTTCAAAACCTTTTATAATTGAGACTAATGCATATGGCAATGGGAGCAGTATTAAATCATTAAGGACACACATTGGCATTTATGAGCAAACTACTAGTAGCAAAACATTAATAGTTATTTGTATATTAGTTTTTTTGGAAATGGTTATAGTAGTTAGGTATTGGATTATCACTATTGGTCATAAGAGTCTTAAGTTCTTACTAAAGCAAAGAATGCACACTCTCTTCTAATAGATGTGGCTTCTTAAGCTACTTTATATGACTTTAAAATTAAATATAAATTAGGGGAAAATATGGTTATGGATGTTCTCTCAAGAACTTTTAGTGTTGAACTTCATACTTTAGTGTTATCTCAGGTTCAAATGCATTTACTAGAGAAGATTAAAGAAAGTTGGAAGAGGGATAAGTCCATCCAGAACTGGATAAATAAGTTGTCACGTGGAACCTTGGTATCAAATATTGGATACCTAAGAATAAAAGGAACAATTAAGAGGCTACAATCTCTTTATTCATTAGAAGTAAATTTAAAAAGATGTTAGGAATTTTATTAAGAAATGTCAAACCTTTAAACATAACAAGTATAAAATTTCTCTTAAGAGACGTCTGCTGCAATCTCATCCTATTCCTATAGGTTGTTGGAATAATATCCACATGGATTTTGATGAGAGCTTGCCAACTTTGAATCACTGCTCTATAATTTTTATGATAATTGACAAGCTCAGCAAGTATGCTCATTTTTTAGCCTTAAAGCATCCTTGTATTGTAGAAGGGGTAAGAGGGGTAGCTAATACTTTATGTTGAACCAAGGTAGGTTTCAATTAATATTTTAATGATAGCAAATTATAATTACTACTATTAAATTTTGCTTTTGGTGAAAGCAATATAAGAGCAAATTGTAGCCATGCATAAATCAAAAGTCATTTATGAATTTGCTAAGGAAAAGTTAAATTTTGCATAATTTAACGTGAAGATCAAAGTGAAGGAAAAAGATCAAAGCACATCAAGGTTATAAATATTTTGCAATGTTTATTGTACTTCCACTTAGTCAATTTGATAATCTTAAAGGCTTACCATATATGAACACATCATCATTTTAATTAACTATAAGAGTATTTTCATTTATCAAAAGGGATTACAATTTTGATTTCAAAGAAAACCATCTTGAACTTTAAACATTCTTTGGAAAACATTTTGAAAAGTCTTTGCAATAAGAAAATGATGTTTGAGCGTTTAACTAACGTAGGTTGAACAATATAGGTTAAAGTTTTTAAAATTTATGTACTAACTCTTAGTAACATTAGTTGACATGAATTATTAGTCAATCAATGGTTAATGGTTAGTGAATTCTCATAATTTAATTTACATTTTTGACCAATATGTTACACTAGTCTCCTATAGCTCTGTAATTAGCCATATAATTACTTTTTTTTTGCTATAACAACTAGTTTGGGTCCTAAAACCTATAGATACATATGTTCTCGATAGTTATTTCATAGGAGAATATTTAAATGTCTATATATCTAAGATTTTCTAAAATCATCTTGAGAATTCATTGTTGCATTTTAAAGGGAGTGAGTCTTTAAGGTTAGAATTGTAAACTTCTTTGTGAGTGGCTTTACTATTCACCTTGGAGAAATAGTATAAGAAGATTTGTTCCTTATGTTGAGCAAGTTTTATATGTAATAAAACTCTTAATGCTCGCAAGTATACGGATCATATCTTGCAGTATCGAAAGGTATTTGGTCGGGTCGACTGGGCCAGCCATGAAAGGCCCGATCCATCCCAGGCCCACTTGTCGACGGCCCGATCGTAGGAGACAGTCTCCCATACAGACGTAAAGATTCATGTAAAAATCTAAACCTAGTAACTCCGGTATATAAGGTACTATTCCTCCCTGATTCAAGTACGAGATTACAACCTTACTTTTCTCTGTTTTCATCAGCCGAAA
>JAOQMR010000003.1:21512447-21523720 GCA_027563865.1 Erythroxylum pelleterianum | reverse complement strand
AGAAGATCGACCGAGAGGATGCTCCAACCAACGTCGGACGCGTGGAGAAAATCCGAGCTAACCTCAGACGCGTGCCATCATCTGAGCTAAGGTAACATAAGGGTATTATTGATTCGAAGCGGCACAACAGTCGAAAGGACATGCATGATAGCATGTGACAGCGCATGACAGTTGCGCGGTTGTTGAGAGGACTACCTTTTCAAACTCCTAACAACGCCTAGAGGATACGAACCGTCAAGAAATAATTAAACCTAGCCTATGTCCGGACGTTGACGATTGATTGATCGCCCTATCTCGATGTAAACCGATTGATCGCTCGTCTTTAACACGAGTCAATCAATCGACCAGTTGTCGCACGAACAATGGCTCGGTAGTCTGATCAGTCTCCCGCCATAGCAAGAGTTGTCGCATATAGGGCGTTGATCTCCGATCGATCGGCCTCACCACGAGTCGTCATACAGACGAGCCACATAATCTTCATATACTCCTTCGACCCTTCTCTTCGGTCAGACTCGAGGAGTAAGGGGGCTTATGGTCGGGTGCTGGGCCAGCCATGCGAGGCCCGATCCATCCCAAGCCCACTTGTCGACGGCCCGATCGTAAGAGACGGTCTCCCATGTAGACGTAAAGATTCACGTAAAGATCTAAACCTAGTAACTCCGGTATATAAGGTACTATTCCTTCTTGATTCAGGTACGAGATTACAACCTTACTTTTCTCTGTTTTCATCAGCCGAAACCTAGACCAAAAAGACTGACTTGAGCGTCGGAGGGGCTCTCCGAGAATCAACTCCCGGCTCGCCGTTATTTGTCTTGCAGGTACACCAGAGCCAGAGTCATATAGATCATGGATCCAAACAACGATATTCAGCCTCAACAAAATCTGGCTGAACCAGTATTATTCCACGAGGATTATGCAAGAACCAATTCGAACCTCACTTTGTCTAAGATAACAAGATTTTAATAAAAAATAATATCAGAAATTGAAATAGAATAATAAAACAAAGCAATTAAATCCAATGAGAAGTGAGCTGCCAATTAATTTAGGATAGGATCAAGGATGAATGCTTAAGATTTATTCTTTCTCTATTTTGTTTCCTTAATTAATATTGAATCCGAAATTTCTAGATTTGCAATCAATTCATAAAACTTTCCCTAACATTTGCAATTGGATCAGAAGTTATCTATTGGATAATTAATTTCTCACATAAAATTTCTCTTAGAAAGATTATTAATTTGATAATTGCAGCACTTACTAAACTACCAACTCTTATTGTACATTCTAATCAGATTATTTTTTCCTCACTCTCTCAATTTGTTGCAAGTATATGCATGCACAATTATCACAAACACCAGAATACGTATTGAATCAATAATACTTAAAGTCATAAAATAAATTCAAAATAAACCTTGAAATTTAGAAAATCATGAGCCTGTTAAACAACTTAGGATTCGGATTACACATCAAGATTGATGAAATAACTAAAGGAAAAGAAGAAAAACTCTATTTAGGACTTGATCTAAAAAGTTGGAATTCTTGGACATTCTTCTCTTATTTGATCCACTTTTTTTTTGTGTTGACTGCTGCCTTTTTTGTGTTGTTTCACGTCTTTAAATAGTATCTTAGGGTCCTAGGGGTGTAACTAGGGTTTTTTCCACTTTGATCAGTTCCAAAAATGCCCTTGAATCCTAAAATATTTGAAAAAACTCGCGACTGAAAAGTTCCGTGTCAAGATCATGACCTTGGGAAATTTCTCTCCATCATAATCATGATATGAGAGTCACGATCGTGACCCTGCCTATGCAGCCTCATGCACATCCATTTGTTAATATTACATAAAAATTTGTCCAAGTCTAAACTTATTATATTACATAAAATGACTTCTTTTTGTTAATATAATAAAGTAATGGCATTTTGCGTATTGACGTAGTTGTTAATAAATAATATACTTATTACTTGCCACGTTACCCTAACTAATTTGTGCATCTCGTTTTCCCTTAGTTTTCACCTGCCACCTTGTAGTTGTCGCCTACTTGGGTTTCTTGTCACTTATTTACTTAAACCTCTTAGGCTTGACTCTCTTATTTTAATAAAAATAGCCTAACTATATTTTTCTCAGTTTATTTTTAGTTCATACTTCAATATAGGCAGTTTGATTTGATGTTCGTATGCTGATGATTTGTGGATTGGCTTTGATTACTTAATATGTAGTTCTTGAGTATAGGTATGTGTTAGATTGTTATTTAGTTTTAATATCCAAGAGATCATATAT
Organism: Erythroxylum pelleterianum; assembly: GCA_027563865.1. Taxonomy (NCBI): domain Eukaryota; kingdom Viridiplantae; phylum Streptophyta; class Magnoliopsida; order Malpighiales; family Erythroxylaceae; genus Erythroxylum; species Erythroxylum pelleterianum. The sequence goes on along the minus strand of JAOQMR010000003.1, from coordinate 21,521,448 downwards.
TTTGTTCCGCTTCATAATCAAGTTCATTATTTGAAGTTTGTGTGTGATTGAAAGTGAAGTAGCTTATGCAAATTCAAGATTTGAATTTTTCTTTTCTGAATGATAAATTGCTTAGATTTCTATCCTTTCGAAGATATATGTAGTTAAGATTTATGTAAAATTGAGAGAGTTCTTTACTGATAGAAGCTACTAGAAACTCGAATCAACAACAACGAGGAAGAGGGCAAACCTCTTCCCCTCTATTTCTTCTTTGCCTCTTTCTCTAATTTCTAATCAAAGTAAGTTCAAATGTTCTATGTTGTTTGTATTTAATAGATGTTTGTTACTTAGCTTCTTCTTTAACACATTTTTATGAGCTTTGATTTGAATGGTTTTAAGTGAGAGATAAGACATTTTGATTTTGACCTGATCTGAATAGGCTTCAAACTACAAAAACTTAATCGGATTCGAATTTAAGTTTAGATATAATAGATTGCTCTTGAATTAAAATAAATTTTTTTAAGCCGAACTCAAGTTGTAGCACCCCACTCTCGCAAGACCCAAACCCAATATCGATGGTAATATCCGAGTCCGTGCCCGTGAAGGTGGCGTGCTAGAACATCCAATCAGTCAAAAGTCAGTACAATTTTTTTTTCTGGGACAATAGAAGCATATACAGAAATCAATTACCAATTGAGCCCGCTTTCATTCATAAACATTGTCAATAAACACATTACAACCAATAGAACTTCAATAGCCCATTTGGGGCCCACTATAATCACAAAATACTATTTTACAGAAATTGCGGAATACAAATTAGTTGCCCCAATTTCTCTGATTAATCTCACATGTATCAAATTTTTAGAGTTCTAACCATTTGAATAGAATCGAGATGTTACACAAGTCATAAATTATCAACGCTGATTCAGCTTTACTCTACTTATTGTCACATAAGATAAGTTTAATATATAAGTTGTCACGTATAATTAGTATTTTTAAGGAATTCTTTCCTAATAATTATTTACAAACAAGACTTAATTGATGTGAATCGTTTATCACTTTTCACGAATCTTATCATCTTTATATAAATTTTGAATTGTTTATAACTTTCAATTGAAAGAATTCGATAAAAAGGAAGAAAGTTCCACATACAATATATAAGAAAAAAAATTAAGAGAGAATCTCTTTATATATACACATCAAATTTCTAATTATTTATATTTCTGTTTTGTTTTATGATTAATGTAATAAAAAGTTTACTTTTAGAAGTTTATATGTAAATGAACCTAAACAGGTATTGTATCACGTCACGTGTTAGAAAATGACAAATTTATGTCTTTAATCTTTTTCTTATTCTTTTTATGGGTAATACGTAGTTTTATCATTTCCACCAAATCTCCTATTTAAAAATAATTACTAGCAGCTCTTATTTTTTGTGAAAAGCCAAAACGGAGCTGTCTATTAAGTTGTGTTGTTGATGATTAGGAATTAAGAAGCTATAGGAAAAAATTGTATAAAACATATTGGTTTAGTGATTTATCATATTATTTATATTAAAATACATCATTATAAGTTTATTTTTACAAAAATAATTATTGATATTATATTTATTTGCTAAATATAATAACAAGTTAAGTCTAATTATTAATTTTTATGTATTATATAATAATACTAATAAATAAGATGATTAATTTATTATTTTTATTTATAAATCATTAATAATTAATTATAATGATTTTTTAAATAAATAAATGTGTAAAAATTTATCATATTTACATCTTATTGCCCGTATAAGCAAATATGATAAATTTAAAATACAATTAATAAATTATTCTATTTGACACATAACATCTTTATAATTTATTATTTTGAAGTTATTCTTATATGATTTAGAGTCGACAATCAGATCTCTTGTTTTAGTTATGGTATCTCCTGTTCTAATTATTGTATCTTCTGTTTTAATTATGATATTCTTATCATGTTCTATTAAATTTTATTCACATATTTACGTAGATTCTATATAAATATATATATGAAATTTAATAAAATAAAATTAGAAAAAAGTAATTGAAATAAATAATTTAACGTATGAAATTATCCTATTTATAAATGTGTGAGTAAGATTTAATAAAATAATATTATAATATAATAGAGTAACAGAAAGAGAGGATTTTAGGTGCCAAGTTAAGAAGCAATTTATTGAAAACATTGATTTCGAAAATTTGATATTTCACAACATGTGAGGTAAAATTTTTTGAAAGTTGACAGCTGGAAAGGACGAAAGGAATCTGAAAAGCTCTAAAGCCCTAAAAATAGTCAAAACCCTCGTGGTGGTGTACTGTCAGCAACCTGCTCATTTAAGTGAACGACGATGAAGGTGGTGGCGCTTGTGAGCGGCGGCAAGGATAGCTGCTACGCTATGATGAAATGCGTTCAGTACGGCCACCAGGTGATTTCGTTTTCTTTTATGTTTTTTTTTTCCCGTGAAAATGAATAAAATGATAATCATGAGTGCATGCCGATCACTTTCTTCTTCAGTCGCAAATCCCTTTTTTTTTCATTTTTTTAATCTTCCCATTTCTTAATTTCGGTTTTTGTGTTGATTCTTTATAGATTGTTGCTTTGGCGAATTTGATGCCTTTTGATGACTCGGTGGATGAGTTGGATAGCTACATGTACCAAACTGTAACATTCTTCATCTCTTTGTCTGACTGTGTGGGACTATTTTGGTACTTCAAATTATGCCTGCAAATAAAAAAAAAACTCTTTTGGATTGACTAACGAGTTTTAGGTTGCATATGAAATACAATTGCTAAAAGAATAGACTTTTATCGTTGTTATCTTTGTGTAATATAATGTATGATCTAAAATCATACAATTGGTCTAGAAGAATCTTGAAAGTGAAAATTGATTCCACTTTAAATGCTGTTATTATCCTTGTATTTGAGATGCCTAGTATCTATTTTGAGTACTTGATGTTTGAAAAATAAGGGAAGATTTGGTGCTTATAACAGGTTGGGCACCAGATAATTGTTAGCTATGCGGAATGCATGGGGTTACCCTTGTTCAGAAGGAGAATACAAGGATCCACCAGGCAAGCAACATTTTAATGTAATTGTCTTTGGAAAATCAAATTTCTTATTTTTTTAGTAGAGAAATGTTGACAGTTAGCATTAACATTGATCTATCGTGCAACAATAGGCACTTGGAAATCTAACTAGACTTCATTGAAGAAAGCTGAAGAATTTCAAATAGAATTGCTTTATGAATCAAAGTTTTAAGATTGCGTAAATCATAGTTCCTGATGATCTTTGTGCTTTATATAGGCATCAGAAGCTTAACTATAGGACTACTGTGGGTGATGAAGTTGAAGACATGTTTGTTTTATTAAGTGAAGTCAAAAGACAAATACCTTCGATCGAAGCAGTATCGTCTGGTGCTATTGCATCTGATTACCAGCGCCTACGGGTAGAAAGTGTTTGTTCAAGGTTAGGGCTTGTATCCCTAGCATATTTATGGAAACAAAATCAATCTTTGCTTCTTCAAAATATGGTAATTTGTTTCTTGCTCTTGTGAATCACCGCCAATTAATCTTCAGGCTGTCTTCTTTGTATGAGGTAACTCTATTTACTTTCGTTTCCCAAAGCAGATAACAAATGGGATTGTGGCTATCACTGTAAAGGTATGCTTAATTGTTTGCAGTTTGCTGGTAAAAAATGTGTGGCCTATTTATTTTTCTCTTTATATTTTGATGAATTTCATTAATGGATTACTCTATATGCAATTGGTAATATGTGTTGGTTTATAGTATCTTAAAATTCCATTTGGCAGCTGTGTCACAAGTAATGGGTGCATTTTTGTCATGGAAATTCAAAGTTTTGTTCTCCTACTCTTCTAGTAGCTAAAGTTAAAAAGTTTTTTAGTTTGCATAATGTGAAGTTGGTAATGACCAGAAACACAAAGTTATGTAAAACTATTATCACCTTTTTCTGTTTTCTCTTGTGTTTTTTTCTTTTAATGTTACAACTGGAATTCTTGTTTCTTGGTTATAAATTAAATCTCTCTTAATGGTTTTCCATGCATGAGCAAGATTATTTAGATCAAGAATCAGTAGAACCATTATTTAGATTTGGATACAAATGCTTGATTGAATATGATGTTGGTCTACCATAGGTGGCAGCCATGGGGTTAGAGCCTGCAAAGCATTTGGGTAAAGAGCTATCATTGTTGAAGCCTTACCTGCACAAGCTGAACGAGTATATTATTATTTTCCTTTCTTCTCCCACTACTTTTTCTTTGTGTTGTCATTTTCACATTAACTCCTTATTTATCTTTTATCCCTTGGCAGGCTGTATGGGATAAATGTATGTGGTGAAGGAGGGGAATATGAAACATTGACACTTGACTGCCCACTCTTTGTTGTAAGTTTAATCTGTAACTATTATTCAATTGGTATAATGGTTGCAGTTATTAGCTAGTTGCATCGCACCATCTTTTTGTTCCTTTCTGTATAAGGAAACCTTTTGGTATGCGACACAATTTGGATGTGGCTTGTACTCTGAAAGGTTGTTGCTTAGCATTTTAGCTACCTTTGATTACAATGTGTTTGGATCCTGACATTTATTTTTTGTCTATGATGCCTAATATCTCAAATTAATCTTTGTTCCTACTTCCATTGTCATCATAGAAAAGAGTTTATTCTCAAGACTCAATTGATCATATGCAACTAAGATGCTCTCAATTATGTATTCTCAATTCGGCAGTTGTTATCTTTATGATGTATGATTTGTATCATCTAGATTCAAGTGCTTGCAAAGGTTGCTTTCAGTTGTTTATTTTCCCTAGAGATTTGATCATTCTTATAACTTTTCAAGTTTATAGAATGCCAGAATTGTGCTCGACGAATTTCAAATTGTACTGCACTCTTCAGATTCCATTGCTCCAGTTGGGATCATTCATCCTTTAGCATTTCATTTGGAAAAGAAGGAAGATTGCAAGAGTGACCGTGAAACTGATGATATATCTGGAAAAAAATTGGGTTTTGTTTTTGAAGTGCAAGGTGACTGCCTAGAAAGGAACCTAGGTCCAAGCCAGTCTATTGTTGAGAACACTGATGCAGTTGCTTCCAGTAGGCTTCACATGTCTAAAACAACAAAAAGTAGTACATTTTCCATTGGTTGCTGGTTGCAAGATACACACAAAACTACAGGAGGTAGATACAGAATATCTTGCATTTCATTTTATCACGAACGTCCATATCTTCCTTGTTTCACATCGTCTCCTTCATCAACTTCTGTGTCTACATCTTTAAATATTTTGATCTGCTATTGATTGACAGCTCTAGGTGAAGATCTAACGGTTGTTTTAAAAGAAATTCAATCCCAACTTACTGGATATGGTTTTGGATGGGAGAATGTTGTCTACATCCATCTATATATTGCTGATATGGCTGAATTTTCTATGGCAAATGAGACATATGTAAAATTTGTCACACAAGGGAAATGTCCTTTTGGTGTTCCTTCCCGCAGTACGATAGAACTGCCTTTGTCACAAGCAGGTCTGGGGAAGGCATATGTTGAAGTTCTAGTAACAAATGACCAGAGCAAAAATGTTTTGCATGTCCAGAGTATTTCATCCTGGGCACCTAGTTGCATTGGACCCTATAGCCAGGTGTTGCTTTTTTACTTTTATTTTACCTTTTACAAAGCAGTTTGATGGCTTCAAATGCTTATTAAAAAAGGCTTGTTTGCCAGTTGTATTTTCTTAAAATTGCAAATTATGTTACTGAACTCAGGCATGGGGAGCAGCAATCACGACTTTCCATCATTAAACCTAGTGTTTTGATGTAATGGCTATTTAATTGCTTCCAAGCCTACTTCCTTCAATTTCTGAAGTAATGAGTTTAGAGCTTGAGTTTATGTGTATTTGTTGTCAAAACTAGACTAGGAAACATTCCTAATGCTGTTGGTTAGTAGTAAGGCTGTAATTCACATGGGCATGCCAATTTAAATTACCTCACAGTTTACTTCTTGTTGGAACGAATTATTATTATTATGTACGATTACACACCTCCAATTTTATGTTCATTAATACGCAATCTGTGTACTATCCGAATATTTATTCCTTAAAATTTTAGTTTCCAGGCAACCTTGCATAAAGAGATACTTCACATGGCTGGGCAGTTGGGCCTTGACCCTCCTACGATGACTTTATGCAATGGGGGCCCCATTGCTGAGCTGGAACAAGCCTTAGAAAACAGTGAGGCTGTGGCAAAAAACTTTGGTTGTTCAGTATCGCTATCTGCCATCTTCTTTACCATTTACTGTTCCACATCTATTCCGTTGTCAGAGAGAATTAGTATTCAAGAAAAACAGGAGGTATTCCTCAAACGAAGGAGATTACGTGAAGCAGATGGAAATAAGTGTCAAGTTCTTGATCCTATAGTTCTTTATGTTCTTGTTCCTTCTCTGCCAAAAAGGTGATTTTTATTTTGCATGTCTAATTAGGTTTTTCAATATGATTATTAAATGCATATGGCATAGAGTTCTATGTATCATTATACCTATACTTATTATGCAGGGATTTGTTACTCTTTGGATACATGCGTGTGCATGAATTTGGAAATTTAGTTAGTGGTTTTATTAAGTTGAAATGCCATCTGGTGGTTGTTCTATGTAATTAGCAGTTACCTTCTAGAGTTTCAGAAATGTCGCTATTAGCCCCAGCAAACTGGCATCATAGTAAGGACAAGTTAACTAGCAGTTTTTTGCGGTTGATTCGCATCCTTGTATCTGCAACACTTAACTGCAAATTACAATTAGCAACAGTGGACAGAGCTGAACATGGTATAAAAGCAGGATGAAATAGAACAAAAGTCCAAGCTCATTAGTTCTTAAATTAAACCTTTTAGAAAATAGACTTTAACGTTTAACAAAAGTTCGAGTCTGTTGCACTTGGCAGGATTTACTTTCTTCTATGAAGTTTAGCTGAAGTGCATCTTTGTGGTGGATGATTTTTGAGTGTTATGTAGCACTTTAAGCCATATTTATTGCCACATCTACATCTGTTTGCGCAGAATAAAATATTTTGATATTAAAAATGTTAAACAGACTTGATGCAAATCACTCGCCGGAAATAAACAAATGTAATGCCTTAAGGTTTTAGGTTGAAATAATAATCTCCTCATATGTAGACCACTCCTCCCCCACTTGCGAAGAACAAATATCAAAACTCACAAAGAACTTCATTTTCCCCTCCTTATGTAAGGAGGACAGACATGTCTAGTTAATTGTATTGAGTGATAGAAGATGTGGTATGTCACTTCCCTGTCTGAGCACCTCTCTTGATGTATTTTGACTCATCTCTTTACCTCTTGCAGAGCGTTTGTAGAAGTAAAGCCAATTCTTTTTGTCCCGAAGGATGTAGAAACAACTGATGCAACTGTTGAAAGCTCAAACTCCAGTGTGACCAAGTCTTGGGATTTTGAACATATGATTTGGCATGATTCTTGCATTCAGAAATCTGTTGTTTGTGGGAAGATATGTGCTGTTCTTATATCTGTAAGAAATGAACACATTCCAAAAATATGTTCAGAGCCTCAAGGTGCCCTTGTGAATGATAAGAATCACCAGGATTCTTTCGCGGTGAAGAATATGGAAACGGTATCAAGATTTTGTGTTTTTCTACTTGATAAAGTGGTTACTGATAACAATTTCTCTTGGGAGGATACAACGGTCAGTTCTTAGGCCTTTCTTTTTTATCTCGTCAGATCCTGCTTGCATTCTTTACATATGTAGGGATCTGTTGCCAATTAAACCTAGATTTCTCAAATCATAAGCATCTTGAAGCTCATACATTATCGCTCTCTTACCTGCATATGCACAAATACTAAAGAAGAGGGGGTGCCTTGTCATTCTATTTTAATTTTTGATGACCTTGCCACTATTAAGTCTTAAAAACTCTCTTTAATTGCGTTTTTAGATTTTGAGGATCTACTTGCCAACAAGCCTCAACATGAATGTGGAGACGGTATCACACATGTTCAAACACGCATTTGATGAACTTCCTGAAATAGATGAAAGGCTTCAAACTGCTTCAGAGCCCATATTCAACATTGTTCCAGTTATAGGTACTGGGAAGTCAGCTGTATCCATGGACGATGTAATTTCTTGTGAGCTATTTGCTCAGAAGTCCTGAATAGTGTTGCATTGCAATGCAAGGACTGTTGAATATTGTACTTCTAAGTGAAAGACATGAAGCATAAGATATCAGAGAATCTATAATAACATTTAGCAGTTAGGAATTCTAAGTTATCCACCACAAGCTTTGGTTTGAAGCTTCTAATTTTTAACTCTCTGATGAAGTTGGCCTTTTCTGGAAATAATTTTGTCGTCAGTCTTCAGTGTGTCAAATGTCAGCTTCATAGAATTGCAAGAGTTTCAGGATTTCTGCTGAAGCTCCCTTTATTATAAATACGTTTGAAGTCAAAAGATTCAGTTTTTCTTTTTTAAGTGATCCAGCAATGGTATTTGATCCAATTGGTATTAGGAGGTCCTTGATAATTTCAAGATACAACCCGTCCACCGGTGGAGATTTTAAAAGGTTTTAAATAAATGGTCAGCGGGGTACTTTGTTGAGAAAACACTAGCATTCCCTTTAAGTACAGCAAAGAAGAGCTAAAAAGTAAACTTTTAACTTGTATAAAGGCTTAGTACGAACTAAGGCCCCAAGCCAGAAGAACCTTAAGGAGGATATCAAAATCTTCATCCCTCAGACCATTCCCAATGACAAGATCTTTCTCATATTGAGACTGAACAAAGGTGCATTATTTTTTAAAGAAAACATAAGAGTCTCAGGGGTCGCTTAATTACCAAGGTTATTTAGGAACCTTCTGTTAGTATAAGCCGACTTGTACCTGTTATAAGTCGACTTATGTACGTATTGTAAGATTGTTAGAGTAGTGCCCTAAAGGCAATCCCTTGTACAAAGTTGTGTACAATCTTTATGAATAAATAAAGAAAGG
>JAOQMR010000003.1:21491734-21503048 GCA_027563865.1 Erythroxylum pelleterianum | reverse complement strand
TTGATAAATATGAGTCAAATGAATGTCTGTTTGAGTGAGATAAGTATGCTTCCGCAGACTATCTCTTTCGTTTGTTCAGAAGGGTTACCCCGGGTGCAGCCTCGGGAGAGTCGGGACTCAGGCCCAATGGTCTCCGTTTGTGTTTCTGTTCTGTATAGTTGGATTTACGGTAACGGGATCCAACACCTTATTTAACATGGCAGAGTCAAAGTTAACATCGTTGCTGACAATTGTCTTCTTTGATTCTAGACACCATAAACGGTATCCCTTAACTCCAGTATTAAAGTCCATAAATATGGCCTTCTTTGGTCGTGGGTCTAACTTTGATTCATTCATATGATAATATGCAGTAGAACCAAAAATACGCAAAGAATAGTAATATGTTGCAGGTTTCCCAGACCATACCTCTAAAGGAGTCTTGCCACCTATAGCAGATGAAGGCAAGCGATTGACGAGATGTTGAGCATATGTCACAGCCTCAGCCTAAAATTTTCTCCTAACCCAGTATAGACAACATGCAACGAACTTTCTCCACTAGCTTCTTGTTCATACGCTCCGACACCCCATTTTATTGTAGTGTTTTTCTAACTGTGAAGTGCCCAACTATGCCACACTCTTGACATACTTCCAGAAAAAGATCACTCTTGTATTCTCCATTGTTGTCTGTTCAGAGAACTTTGATCTTCCTTCCCGTCTAGCTTTCAACCTGAGCTTTCGACTTAAGGAAAACCCTAAGCACATCATCTTTGTTCTTCATAGTAAACACTCACACTCTTTTGAAAAAATCATCAACAAAAGTGACAAAACAATGCCTACCTCCAAGTGACAGAGTCTTGGAAGGTCCCCGCACATTTGAGTGCACATAATCCAGAATTCCCTTGATATTATGGATAGCATTGCCAAATTTCACTCTTCTTTGTTTTCCCAAAACACAATGCTCACAAAATTCCAATTTGCAAGTCTTCGTACGTTTCAATAATCCTTGTTTGGCAACAATTTGCAAGGATTTTTCACCAGCATGTCCAAAATGCATATGCCATAACTTTGTTGCCTCTACATCCTTCTTGCTACTAGAAGTTGTTGCCGCTGCTATCCCAACAACTGTACTGCCTTGGTAGTAATACATATTATTTTTCCATATGCCTTTCAACATCACAAGTGCTCCCGAAGTGCTTTAAGAATTCCATCTCGCATCATCACAACTAAGCCTTTTGATTCTAAGGTCCCCAAAGATATGAGATTCTTTTTAAAATTCGGTACATACCGAACATCCTTCAAAATTTTGGTGGATCCATCATGATTCTATAGCTTGATTGGAACTATCCCGGTTGTTTTACATGGATTATCATTACCCATGTAAACAACCCCACCATCGAGTTCTCAAAATCAAAGAACCACTCCCAGATGCGAGATATATGGTAAGAGCAACCTAAATCCAAAATCCACTTGTCTAGATGCGATGTTGAAGGTGAAACTACCAAAGAGATATCTGATTCCGAGTTACTTTTACACTCTACAATATTTACATCTTACAGAGCCTTCCTTTTCTTCTTCAATTTTGGACAATCTTTCTTCCAGTGTCCTTTCTCATGACAGAAAGCACACTCATCTTTGGCAACTCGGCTTTTTGATTTGGATCTTCCTCTTCTCCCCTTTGACTGGATTTGCTGACGACCTCTTGCTACCAATGCTTCATCTGTTGTAGTTGTTTTGCTTTTCATTTTATCCTTCTTTCTCAATTCATGTCTATACAAAGCAAAACATACAACATATAAAGATACAATTTCCTTTCCATAAAGTAACGTAGTCTCCAAATGTTCAAATTCGTCGGGAAGAGATGATAACAACATTAAAGCCAAATCTTCATCCTCAAATTTCACATATGCCGAAAAGGCCAGTACCGTCAAATATCTCTACCGCCAATTTCAAACTTTACAGTAGAATCCTCGACCATGATGACGAAGAAGCCAATGTTGCTAGTGTTTCTTGATCATTATGTGTCATTACAGACTCAAAACATAGTATTTAATATAACAAAAAATTACAAACAAACCAAGGACGAACCTTTGGCTCTGATACCACTTGTTGGGAAAACCGAGTAATTTTTCCTTTAAATCAAACAACTAATGAAGCGAGCTGATTTGGTAATACCCAGGAAAGATCACAATGACCTCCTAGACAGTATTACCATTCTACGTAAAGTCCCAGGAAAGGGAGGAGGGGTCACAAATGGTCCCATTTAAAACTCAATTCTTAAACAAAAATTACGTGCATGGTGTATTTATCACAACCTAACCTATGTATACACACGAATAGTAAATACACCCAAATAAATTGAATACAACACTACAAATGTACCTGACAAATAATATTGAATACTACACTACAACTTGAAAAGAAACAAGACAATAAATGCGGAATAATAAAAGCGATAAGAAAGAACACACCCGAAAATTTGATAACGGAGTTCAGTCAAATGCTCCTAGTCTCCGAGCACCTCTCAAATGGCCCGCTTTTATTTAAATATGGGAGAAAAGATACAAATTTGGGATAGATATCAATGGGAGGGGAGAGCCCTTCTTTTATAGCTCTCATACTACTCACCATTTGATAATCTATCAATATGGGATAAAAATTGGTACTAGTAACCCACCAATATGGGATCAAAACATTGATGCCAAAAGATAACATCTCTCTATTGATTTCTTTTGGCAGTGCATTCGATGGTTCATCCACGAACTTTGCGGTCTCCTTTTTGTCCAGAAGTAGTGAGCCAGACATGGACAAACCACCGAGTCTATTACTCTAGTCCGTTGCTTGATGCTACTATTGCAGCCATAATTTATGACAATATGCTACAATGCACATCATCCTCTTACTGCTGCTAATGATTTTTAAGAAAATGGTCTTCTTTAATGGGGTTTTTGAGGTAGATTTGAGAAGAAACAAAGCTTTTACTTTCAGTATTTTGGTCCTTATAGGTGTTGTTGATCGTTTCGAATTTACTACCAGGAGCCTCTGAAGATATGGAATCAGTTTTTTGAAATCGGAAGGTTACATATAACTTTCCTATTTATTCTGCAACTCACGAAGCCTTAGGCGCTGTTTGGAGTCATCTTCAGAATAATTAGTGTCTTGTAATGTGATGAAACATAGAAAATAAAACTCAAAAATGTTGATAGTAAGAAGCACTCAATTAAAAAAAATTCATTCTAAATTTTCTATTGGCCTTATTCAATACTTCTAAGAATTAATCCATGATTGCTATGTCAAAATTCAAAAATAATTCTAAAAAGTATTTAGAATTATTTTCACTTAACATTCTTATCAAAATTCTAATTGGATAAATCTTTTTACTTGAAGAGCTTTGATACTCAATAAGTAGCATGATATTTCTAAGATTAAAATAATAAGGAACAAAAATGAATACACTTGAGATCAAAAAGAACAACTTCACGATGAATTCAGCTCCTTCAAATACAGATTTGAAAGTTGTTCACCAAGTATACTGCTGTAGTCAGCTGCTGAAATCTTCGCGCATTACTTCCAACCATAAGTCATCAAGGGTAAGCACATAATGCAGAATTCTTCAACACAAAACTACATCACAAAGATAACATATGCACCAAAAAATAGATCGGCTGCCAAGTCCCCAAGAACCACCCTCAAATGACGTTGAAGAGTAGTATAAAGATGCCTAACTGGATCACTCAATTGTAGATTGAAAAACTACAGCTACCTACAACCCAATCAATCAACCACAGACAAAAGAACACACGATTGTTAAACACACCAACCATACCAGACCAAAAAAAGGAATCACGACAGAATGCCTTTTAGTTCAATAGTTAAGTGATACTCCAAGAAGTCCTCACAAGATTGAGTTCTATCTTTATACAATCTCTTGTCAAATATTATTCAAGATAGCTTTTTAATTTTAGCATCCAAGTCATACCAGGATTCTCGTTTTTCTACACCAAAAATGATAATCCTTCAGCTCCAAAACTTGCATAAAACATATTAACAAGATAGCTGCTATTAGCATTTAATCTCCAACATATCCTTCTTTAGATAGCTATTATCTCCAAAATAGGTTATCCATTAAATCTCATCCTAATTAAGATTTTAAACGTTATCAAACTTATCTTGAAAGAGTCCCACATAAATTCATTAGGTCCAATTATCAAATAATGTCCAAAATTAAATAATAAGATATATATCTTAACAATCTCCCCTTTTGACATTATTTGTCACACATTTGAAACTCTCCCTAAAAGAGATAATTGGACGTATAGCATCGAATTCACAATTCACATGAGAACTCCCCCTTAATCAATCAATAAGATCCAAACATAATCAATTATCCAAAGCAACAAAAGTAACAGAACACAATCAACAAAGCAACATGTTCCAACATAGGTTTCTTCCCTTGGGACAAAAGATGCCAAAAGCCAAGACTAATAGTCACATAGATACCTTGAAATTTTCCCTTGAATTGAACAATCACCAAAAACAATATTATATCTCCCCTTTGGGACAAAACAATGTCAAAACGAAGAATGACTTAAATAAGATCAATCTCAGTGAATAAAGAGGCATAAAAATCAGCAGTAGGTGCAGTGGAAGAATCATAAGTGTGTAGTGCAATCGCAAAATTCATAGAACCCTTAATCGAAACACTAGGCAACATATCATTACTTACATCAAAATCATCCACATACAACCGTTTAAATTCACAGAACAATGTTAAAATGAAGAATGACTTAAATACGATCAATCTCAGCGAATAAAGAGGCATAAGAATCAGCAGTAGGTGCAGTGGAAGAATCATAAGTGTGTAGTGCAGTAGCAGAATTCATAGAACCCTTAATCAAAACACTAGGCAACATATCATTACTTACATCAAAGTCATCCACATACAACCGATTAAATTCACAGACCCCAAAAATGCATTCATCATAATCAAACTTAATCGATCTTCTCCTCACATAAACCATACGAGCGCAAATTGCCCAAATTCATACAACCCAATATAAAGAGAAACCAAGATAAAACTTGAAAATCCAAATCATAGAAAACCTAAATCTTCCTATAGCTTTCTAACCAAGCATCAATATTTTCTCGACATAACTCCTTAAATCAATATCCAAAAGCTGAATTTTCAAATCATCAAGCATATTCACATTCTCACATCAAATATACTATTCAACAAGTAAGAAAAAACGAAACACATATTAATCAATTGAACCTTAGAAAATCTATAAATAAAAACTCAGAAAGCCTAGACGATAACTCCTTTGACCTCCTTTTTTTAGCAAACAAAAAAATCAATATACTTCAAAAATGTAATGCACACAGTCTTTGTGCCTCTCGAAGAAATTCAAACCTAGCCTTATTCCTCGTTACATTATCTTTGTCAACGGTTTCTTCTTCTGAAGCAATTAATATATCCTTTATCTGACCAGTTTCTTTAACAACAACAACTAACTGTGAATTTGGACTATTTCTTTTTTTCCTTCACTATGTCTTTGTGCTTGTAATTGACCTTTTTATCCCAAGTATGGTTTGGTAATGTGGGTTGCTGCTCGAAGTTCATTAAAAAGGGTCTAGATTTTTGTTTTTGAGCTCTTTGAAATATCATTTGTAACAACTTGTAACATTTCGGTCTTATGTGGCCGATAACGCCACAAAAGTGACATGTAGGTATAAACTTTCGATTCTTCATTGAGATTTCTCATTGGATAGATCTGATTGCACCACTTTTCTCATCATTCGACTTAGAACATTCACTTTTATAGCCAATGCCTTGAAGATCTCCTTTAGTTTATCAATTTCCAACAATTTTTCTAACTTTTCGGTACTTCCATTTAACATTCTTATTCCTTTTTCCGTACTGACTAGCTTCAATTTTGTTTCATCAAGCTCATTTATTGTAGATAACAACTTCATCTCTAAATCTTGAATGACGTTCTTCATAGAGGAGTTTTCCTTCTTTAACTTTTCATTCTTCTTACAATTTTGCACCCATTTTGCATATATTAATTCATAGGCTTCATAAATATCCTCCTTTTTGTAATCCAAATCACTGTCATTAATGTCATAATCTGAACCGGAACTATATACTGATTCATCAGCATTTTCTTAAAATTATGGACTGATTTATCCATGATTTTATCGTCAATTTCTTCCTTTTTGGTTGTTGTTAAGCAAGCAAGTGGACTTTTGCTGTATAAAGCAACTAACGCAGCATTACTCACAAATTCCTCTTCATTACTATACTCATTTTTGGATTCATTCTCACTCTAAGTGCTCATATAGGACTTCCCTTTCTCTTCTTCAAAGTGTTAGCACATTCCGCTTACAATGTTTGAAATCTTTACATTCATGACATTGAATTTTCTTCAATTATTTTTTCACCCTTTTGAGTTTTAGTTTGTTGTTTAAAATTACTATTTGATGAGCTCTCATCATTTTACCTAAAACTGGATCTATCCTTCTTCACTTTCTTTAACCACTTGCTGAAATTTCTTGTCAATAACTTCATATCCTCATTCTCATCGAATTCATCCCCTAAGTCATTCACGATTTTTCCAACCTCAACTTACAATGTCAATCCTTTGTTCTTCTCTTGTTTATCTCTCAACAGATTCAACTCAAAGTTGGTAAGAATCCCAATTACCTTATCCAGAGACAATTCAGTGATATCATGGGCTTCTTCAATGGCTGCAATTTTTAGTACGAATCTCGGAGGCAATGATCTTAAGATCATTTTAACAAGTTTCACATTTGAATACTTCTTCCTAAGTTGATGTGCTTGGTTTGCTATGTCATGTAGTATCTCATAGAAGGCTCCAATAGTTTCACTCTCATCCATCTTCAACTCTTCAAATCTCACAGCCAACATCTGAAGTTTCGAGGCTATTACAGATTTCGATCCCTCATGTATAGTTTGCAAAGTGTCCCATGCTTCTTTCGCCGATTCACAGGCTGATATTATAACAAAGTGACCTTCATCAACTGCACTGAAGACGGCATGCAAGACTTGAGAATTTCCAAGCGCTCTCTCTTCTTCAGCCCTTGTCCACTCAGATGCATCTTTAAGCACTGCTTCTCCCTTTTCATCAGTCGTCACTGGATGTGTCCAGCTATTTAAAACTGAGTTTCACGCTTTTGTTCCTTGTGCCTGGATGAATACTCTCATCCGTGATTCCCATGTATAATAATTTGAACCATCTAACAACGGTTGCCTAATGATTGTTGCCCCTTCTCTTATAGTCATAATTACGTAAAACGGATCTGCATCAACTTGACGTACCAAGTTCTAATTTGGTGACCTGCTCTGATACCAATTGACAATTTCCAAAGGGGTGTAGTTTCGCAAAAATCTAGTTAAGTCGCAGTTGCTTTGAACTGTATCTGTGGTTGCTTGATATAAAGCAACTGAATCAGCAACTATAAATTTTCTAACACAAACGAAAATTAAAAAATTAAAAATAAAATCAACAAATCAACACTGAAATTTATTAATGTGGTTCGGCACATCTTACCTACGTCTGCAAAGCCCTCATCCAGCTTAATACTTTCACTAATGACAATAGTTTTAACAAGCCTTTACTAAGCCAACACCACTCAACTCTTAACACTATCCCTCGTTCTCACTACCCGTGAAAGTATTTCACACCTAATAATAGGATTGACTCTTGTTAACCTCAACAGAGAATTTTCTCAACAACTTTTTAATGATAAAGACAATAGACAAACAACTCAAGTGGTTAAAATAACAAGGAACAAAAATGAATACACTTGAGACAAAAAAGAACAACTTCCTAATGAATTCAGGTCCTTCAAAGACAAATCTAAAAGTTGTTCACCAAGTATACTACCGTAGTCAGCTGCTAGAATCTTCACGCATTACCTCCAACCGTAAGTCATCAAGGGCAGCCACTTAATCCACGCTTCATCAACACAAAACTGCAAAACAAAGATAACATATACACCAGAAAATAGATCGGTTGCCAAGTCCCCAAGAACTACCCTCAATTAATGTTAAAGAGTAGTATAAAGATGCCTAGTTGAATCACTCAATTGTTTATTGAAAAACCATAACCGCCTACATCCTAATCAATCAACCACAAACAAAAGAACACACGGCTGTTAAACACACCAACCATACCAAACCAAAAAAGGAACCCAACATAATGCCCTTTAGCTCTATAGTCACATGATACTCCAAGAAGTCTTCGTAAGATTGAGTTCTATCTTCGTACAATCTCTTATCAAATATTATTCAAGATAACTTTTAAATTTTAGAATCTAAGTCATTCCAGGACTCTCGTTTTCCCACACCAAAAATGACAATCCTTCAGCTTTAAAACTTATGTAAAACATATTAACAAGACAGCTGCTATTAGCAATTAAATCTCCAACATATCTTAAAACATGCAGGTTATAATGGTTTCACAAACTTTCAGATTTTGCCACAGTCGTTTCTAACACAATCAGAAACCAGAAAAATTAAACAAACAAAAGCAAAATAACAAATCAACACTGAAATTTGTTAACGCAGTTCGGCACACCTTGCCTACAATTATGGGGCCCTCACCTAGCTTAATTCATTTATTAACGACAATAATTTTATACAAGGCCTTACTGAGCCTACACCACTCAACCTTTGACAGTATCTCTCGTCCTCACAACCCGTGAAAAAATTTCACACCCAATAGTACGACCGCCTCGTACTAACCTCAACATAGGATTTTCTCAAACAATGTTTAACGATAACGAAACAAAATAAACAACTCAAGTGATTAAAATAACTAGGAACAAAAATGAATACAGTTGAGACAGAAAAAGAAACAACTTCTTGATGTTTTCAGCTCTTCCAAAGATAAATCTGAAAGTTGTTCACGAATGGTATTGTCGTAGTCAGTCTAGAAAACATATCAGCTCCCAATTTCCAATTGATGTTGGAGAATTGAAGAAGATACCAAATTGATATATGTAAATACCAACACAAGACCACAGATACACCAGAAACGCATCCACCACAACACGCCAATGGTTCAATGCACAACCAATATCACGCCAGAGCCACACATAACACAACAACAAGATAGATTAATCATAAGTTGCACATTGATTCAATCGGCAACATCATACATAGAGAACGCAGCCAAAATCCATCCACCAACAAAAGAATACGCAACCCATAAACAAGCCAACTGAACTATAACCCAAAGAGACTCACGGATGCAGCAGGAACCAAAATCAGTTCACAATAAAACCCAGTTGAAGTCATGCAAATAACATCATAGGAAAAGTCACAGCTACACACATACAACCATCAACATGTGTTGTGTGATTCATTGAGGACCCATCCAACATTTGTTCCCCACTTCACCAAGGAGTCGTCACACACGCATATTAATATCTTCATGAAATTAATTAATAAAACTACAGCACCAAGATGGAATTTTCATCAACGTGAAATCAGCACATCAGCTCGTCCATCCAATTAACAACAACAACCAATCACACTCACAATCGTAAGCCCATAAACCATGCAACCAACAAAATAGAACACAGTTGAAGACTCATGCGCACTAAAGAGGAATTACACAGAAAAATCCTTCAACAAACAGTCACATAATCTACAAGAATTCTTCTCTCACATAGGGTTCAAGTTCTATCCAATTTTCTAAGATAGCAAATGTTATTCTATCCCACTTTGATTTGAATTTTAAACTCATCAACATTATCTTAGATGTCCAATTATTGAAAAATATCAAAACCAAATAATAAGATATATACCATATATCTTAACAATATCCTTTCGTAGATAGCTATTATCTCTAAAATAGGTTATTCATTAAATCTCATCTTGATTAGGATTTTAAACCATATCAAACTTATCTTGAAAGAGTCCCACATAAATCCACTAGGTCCAATTATTAAATAATGTCTACAATTAAATAATAAGATATAAGATATATATCTTAACATACTTACATAGTTGGGAGGCCAAAGAAGAAGGAGTAGTAAAAGAAGAAGCCACTTTTATTGAAATAAGAGAATAACCACACAAAAACTTTCATGCATTAGTTACGATAAAAGTCTATTGAATTGAAGTCGTCGTCTGAATTAAGTTTTTGTTTTTTTCCTGTTGATTTTGAGGCTTTCGTTAGCTTTCCGCGGTACCAGCATACCGACTTGGGGTTTTCTCTGTTTTACTTGGCAAAAAGATCACCATAGAAATGTATTCGAGGGAAAATGGACAATTTTTCATACAATTGAACTTTGTTAGTAACTAAGTACAAATGCACCGTTTCAGGACAAGATATTTTTTTTAAATAGGAAGTTTCGTTGGTGTACTATTAGTTAAGAATCTCATTTAGTCATTGTTATCCTATAAATATTTGTAATTTATAAGGTATTTCATATTTACTATTCGGCTTTCATAAATCCTTTAAAGACAAAATTAAGCACTAACCTTATTTCACTTTCATTAACTGTAACTTTATTTTCACATAATTTAGAGTGAAATATAAAATGTACAAAATATCCCTTAATATTACATCTTAATATTTTTCAAATGGTACAGGTTGGGTTAAATCAGCCAACCCAACCAGCCAACAATGAAACAAAATAAATGTTAAGTTAGCTAGTTAGTAAAGTGTTGTCGTTTTAGCTTGTAAATACTAGTGTTTAGTTTCTGTCTTGTACAGTTGTATATATTTTGAAATCTAGCTTTTGTACTGTACATACGACATAATAAAGAAGCTAGTTTATTTACCCTCTCTTCTTTTCCTCTCTTAACCGTTTGTTCATGGTATGAGAGCAGGTTGCTCTTATGTTAGTCGTTAACACCTCCGAATGATAAATTATGTCATGTGTTAGATCCACACGTGAGGATGTGTGTTGAAATATAAGAGTGGGAGTTTATCCCACATTGGAAAAAGAGAGGAAAGAAAACCAATATATAAGTCTAGTGGGCTACTCCACCTATCACCAATTGGTTTTAGGATGAAACCTCATTTGGGCTTGTATGTGGTCTAGCTTTCCTTCTCGTGTGGGCCCGCAGGCCCAATGTAAATTCTAACATGATTGGTCATTACTCAAGTATTCAATCAACTCAAATTATCAAGACACTTCAACATCTTATCACAATTCTTTCAACTGCGCTCATCACTTCTCAAGTTCATGTAAGCAATCTGGAATTAAACAAACAAACCCACAAGGGCTGATCTCCTAATTAATTAGGAATGTTAACTGCTTCAGGAATGCCCAAGTAAAAAGTAAAAACATCCATACCCTC
>JAOQMR010000003.1:21462783-21475139 GCA_027563865.1 Erythroxylum pelleterianum | reverse complement strand
CCTTGTTTATGATACCTGCTTTCTATAGATAACTTTAATATAAGATTTGAAATGAGGTAACATTTGCAATATTCCACATCTTAAATCTAAACTAGTATGCTTTTATCTTTAGGGCGAAAATGATGCAATAAATTATAAGAATTCAAGTTACTACAATGAATGTGGATAATGTAATAAATATACCCTTTCACGCCATTCTCCTTTTGGGTTTGTCTGTAACTACGTTTCTGTGCATATCAATTACATATATTTGCATATGATACGGCCTTAGTTATTAATTAGTATGTTAGCACATAATTAGTAGTATTAATGTTCTACGTTTCTATTAACTAAGAAATTGAAATCAGACCTTACTAATAGCTTTCAGTTTCAAATAAAGGGAATAAACATCTTTAACATAGACCATGAATTTCGTATGTGATAAATGAAGGGGGAAACAAAATATCAACATTTGAAATTCTGCTGGAGTGTGAGAAATGAAAACGAACCAACCTTGGGAGGAAACGACAAAAAGGTCTCAAGTTTGAAGGAGATTCTGTCTTGGTGATGATGAAGCATCATTGGATCTCACATAATCATATTACCATTTATCATCTAACCTTCAGATTTTGATATTTTGTTTATTTATGGGGTCTGACGAATGCAAATTCTCGGTTAATGAAGGACAGATTCGTTGCGTCTCTGCTTCGTGAAAGGGAAAAGCCGAGTTGGAACAGGCCCAACACTGAAATTTCAGAGGCAAAGCTTCGAAAAGTAAACGATAGAGATTTAAAATTAAACAGAGAACAAATAAAGTTCAATAGACCCCGGCGCCAAATATCTGACGTTGACTTGGAAGTTGGCGGATGGCTAGTGATAACATAATTCCAATTTTAAAGAAAATAAAGGACCATTTTGTAATTCTTCTTCGTCTAAAGCCTGAGGACTAGAAGGCAATTTTTCATAGGCCTGCAAAAGTGAATTACTGGATAGTTTTTTATAAAAAGATTGTTTTTATAAATTAAATCTGTAATTTTATAATTACAAACGAAACTAATAATCGAATTTTGAGTAATTAACATATAATTTTTTCCTATCCCTGCCTTCATGAGTTGCAAGTCACAAGGACCTATATTTTTCTAAAATTTTTTTCTCTTATTTAGTTACTTTTTATTTTTAATATTATATATTATTAACTTAAAAAAGGAAACGAGTTAATTAGTAAAAATAAAGAGAATTGAAAAATAAAATCTAAAGGAGGGGGGTTGCAGCAGATAGACCAAAGACAGAGTGACAGAGACGAAGAGACCGAAAGAGGAAAAAGAGAAAAAAGAAAATCCCCAAAAAGAGAAAACGAAGAAGAAGAAGAAGAAACAGAGAGAATTCTCAGAGAGAGAGAGAGAGAGAGATCGGAGTTGGGGAAGACCGACTCAGGAGTGAATTAGGTCACGTCTTGTTGGTTTTACTATTAACTGTCAGATTCATTCCTGACCCTTAGATCCCCCATCTTGTTCTCCATATACTCTCTCTCTCTGTGATTGTATGTGTGTGCGAGAGAGATTTAGAAGCCGTCATCGGTAACTAACTATCTAAACGATCGGGTCGGTTTTCAGGGTATACCCGTTTCTCAGGTAAATATTAGCTTGGGACAGCTACTTTGTAGTTTCTGTTGTTTTGTTTCTGAGAAATGGAGGGGTTTTAGAGGAAAAATGAAAGATTGGATTTTTGGGAACCGTTTCTTGAAGAAAAAGGGATTGTGTAGTTAGTTTAAGGTAGTTAAATGTTAGTTGGGGAGTGGGTTTTCAATTTGGTTCATTGGGTATCTTTCTTCTTTCTTTTTTCTTGGAATTATTTATTTCCTTTTTCTGTTCTTACTGTATAAACTAACATTTGTTTTATGATGTGAAGCCCCAGAATTTGGGTTTTCTTAAACTACCGTCCATCTGTATTGATATGAAAACAAAACCTTCAACTTTATTTTTCTTTCTTAAAAGAATTCGGCTTTCTTATGGTGGATTTCTATTATTTGCCAGGGTTGAGGTTTGTGAAGCTTGATTGTAGGGAAATGGAGCCAAAGATCGGTTAACTGAAGTGTGATTTTCGGGAAATATGGGAGGAATTTGGGCAA
Organism: Erythroxylum pelleterianum; assembly: GCA_027563865.1. NCBI lineage: Eukaryota > Viridiplantae > Streptophyta > Magnoliopsida > Malpighiales > Erythroxylaceae > Erythroxylum > Erythroxylum pelleterianum. The sequence goes on along the minus strand of JAOQMR010000003.1, from coordinate 21,473,032 downwards.
CTTTCACGGAAATTAACCGTTATTCCAATCCTTATTAGTTCGTCTACTGATAATTGATCTTTTTCCTACTGGGAATAATTTGGATTCCGTGAAATATTTGAATTTGACTGTAGGACGAAAGTGTTGAAAGGTAAAAGCCTCTAGTTTACTGTGTTTCCTGTGCTGAGTGAAGCCCTGAAAACTTAAAATTCTTGGATAGCCTAACTAAATATTTTGATATAGACTACACTAGACAACAATGGAACAGTCTTTGTAGCTTAGAGTTGCGGGGCGACATTGAAGAGTGAAATAGAAAGAGATAGTAACACAGAAGTAATGGAAGACGTTTCCAAGTATTGCCACAGTCCTGCACATTTGGCAGTTGCACGACGCGACTATGCAACTCTCAGACGTATTGTTGCATCCCTCCCACGGCTTGTCAAGGCTGGTGAAGTTAATACTGAAGAGGAGTCTATTGCTGCCGAGAAACAAGCTGATGCTCTCTCTGCTGTCATTGATCGCCGAGATGTCCCTGGCCGTGATACTCCATTGCATCTTGCTGTCAAATTGCGGGATCCTATATCTGCAGAAATTTTGATGGCTGCTGGTGTGGATTGGAGTCTTCAGAATGAAAATGGTTGGAGTGCTCTTCAAGAAGCAGTTTGCACAAGAGAGGAGTCTATTGCTATGATAATTGCCAGGCATTACCAGCCCCTTGCTTGGGCGAAATGGTGTCGTCGTCTTCCAAGAATAGTTGCTTCAGCAGCTCGTATTCGAGATTTTTACATGGAGATAACTTTTCATTTTGAAAGTTCAGTAATCCCATTTATTGGACGCATTGCCCCATCAGATACTTACCGTATTTGGAAACGGGGTTCTAACCTCCGTGCTGATATGACTCTAGCTGGATTTGATGGATTTCGAATTCAAAGATCAGAACAGACGTTTCTTTTTCTAGGAGAAGGTCACACTTCAGATGATGGCAGTATATCCTTGCCTCGTGGCTCTTTGATTGTTCTTGCTCACAAGGAAAAAGAGGTTACAAATGCTCTGGAGGGGGCTGGCGCCCAACCAACAGAAGCTGAAGTTGCCCATGAAGTGGCTTTAATGTCACAAACTAATATGTATAGGCCAGGCATCGATGTCACACAGGCTGAGCTTGTTCCTCATCTGAATTGGAGACGGCAGGAGAAAACTGAGATGGTTGGGAGCTGGAAGGCTAAAGTGTACGACATGCTTAATGTGATGGTGAGTGTGAAGTCAAGGAGAGTTCCAGGTGCAATGACTGATGAGGAGCTTTTTGCTGTTGATGATGAAGAGAGGTTGGTAAACGGTGCTGAGAATGAGGACTTTGATGATGTCTTGACAGCTGATGAGCGAAAGCAGTTGGATTCTGCACTTCAAATGGGGAACTCAGAGGGTCTTTGTGAGGATGAGGAACCTGGGGTGGTTGAGTTGCAAGAAAATGGTTTAGGAGGTCCCTGTGAAAATGGTGAATCCGATTGTGCAACTAAAGAAAAGAAGAGTTGGTTTGGTTGGAAGAGCAAAGGTACGAAAAACAGTGGTGATGATCCTGAAGATTCAAAGATCTTGAAGAAGTTCTCGAAGTTGGCACCAGAAGGTGGCGCACAGAAATCTGCTGATCATCCAAAATCATCAACTGAATTGGTTAAGGAGGATGCTAAGGGAAAAGATAAAAGCAGCAAGAAGAAAAAGAAGAAAGGGACAAGCAATGAGTCAAAGCTTGAAAGCGAGTACAAGAAGGGTTTAAGACCCGTACTTTGGTTGACACCAGATTTTCCTTTAAAAACGGAGGAGATCCTGCCTCTGCTTGACATATTAGCCAACAAGGTCAAGGCAGTTAGGCGACTAAGGGAGCTGTTGACAACTAAATTACCGTCTGGAACATTTCCTGTCCAGGTAATATGAGATGTGCACCAACCAAACCATATTCATTTCTTCAGCTTCTGGTGCAATTTTTCTTCTTTTATTTTTGACTCCATAAAAGTCAGTTTATCACTCTTTGTTTTCTGGCTTTCTTTTTATTGCACTTGTTTTATTCTTTTACTTTTGAATGAAAAGTATTAATCTATGTTTCAATATCAAGAGCATTGGAAGCTCTAGTCCCTTATATGGAGCTGTTTGCTTGAATTTCTTATTGTAGGTTGCAATTCCTATTGTACCAACTATTCGAGTACTTGTTACTTTCACAAAATTGGAGGAGCTTCAGCCAGTGGAAGAATTTGCCACCCCTCCTTCCAGTCCAGCTCAATTCCACGATGCCAAGTCCAAGGAATCAGAGGGCTCGTGGATTTCATGGATGAGAGGAAGTCGTGGTGGACAATCAAGTGATAGTGATAGTAACCGTTTCAAGGATGAGGTTGACCCTTTTCATATTCCATCCGACTATACCTGGGTTGATGCCACTGAAAAGAAACGCCGCATGAAAGCCAAGAAAGCCAAGAGCAAGAAACACAGGAAACAGACAGCAGCTAGAGGAGGGGAAGGGGGGACCCATAATTTGAATGAGGACGTGGAGTAATAATTGCATGTAATGTGCCAGCAGGTGAAGAGGAGGTAAGGCTTTGCATACGCACATCTGACCTTCAATTCTTAGGAATCTTGGATGATTTATAGGATATATTTTAGTTCTCCTCCATGTTGATTAGAAAAGCCACTGTTGATGTATTTTTATGTGCAACTGGGGAGAAACTGTATCTCCTTTGTTTTTCTTTTCCTTTTATTATCCTTTCCCCTTTAAAGTTCAGTTGTATCTAAGTCTCTGCATTAAATTTTTGTGATTGATGTTCTTTTCATTTTCTACTTTGTTTGTTTAGTACTTAACGACTTTCCTTTAATTGGGTTTCGAAATGTGGTTTCAATTTGAACTTCAGAAGTATATCTAACATTTTCAGATTTTCATCAGTGCATTGTTTGTTTAGTTTTTCGTTCTTTTATGACCTACTTTATATCTCTGTCTCGTATTGTTATATTAAGTATTGATATAGCAAATTAGCTTATTATAAACAATCTATTTGAAGGTACCATTAATTTCTTGAATGAGATTTTTTTGTTTGGGAAAATGAATGAATGTTTATTGACAATAGCAAAAGCTACAACCACATTACAGTGTTTGTCAACTTATAAGCATTATTTTTTTACGATAATAAGGAAGCTACGTTACAGGCTATTCAGCTAGGTTAAACAAAATAGCTCAGTTGATGTGGGACTCCAGAGCGATGATCACAGGTTCCATTTACTCTTCATTTGGGTGGAGAGGCATTGGTCAGTCTTTTTAGCAACTAAAACAGCCCTTATCCATTTAAAAATTTTGTCAGCGAGCAGGTGATGATCTTGTTTGACTTGCTTGTAAATCCAAACTGCATAGATGATAGTGGAGAACGTAACTTTGTTTGGGAAGTCAATTGTGCTTGAGAGATTAATAAACTTGTTCAAAGTTGTCTGTCAGTTTCCTCGGATACTTTAAAGTGAAGGGGTAACCTATTTCTCGGCTAAGAAATTTCAGATCTGTGTATAAGAGGGCTTGCATCCGTCCAATTGTCCAACCACACTCAAGAATTTTGGCCATTTCCTACCTTATGTTTAATGTATAGATAAAGCAGCTGAAGCTACGGAAGCTAAGCTAAGCTAAGCTAAGCAGCTGAAGGTCCATGAATATTGAGTCGACATAGCCAATTTCTGGTTGCGAAGGTCATATGCATGGACCCATTTGGTCCATAGAGCTTCTTTGTCCGATAGTAGTCTCCAGACTCTTTTGCTTTTTTTTTTTTTTTTAAAGGCCAAACTCTTTTGCTTAACAGCACCTTTTGTGTAGTTTAAATAGAAATTATACCCAACCCTCTGTGTTTCTTTAGAAAATGGTTGTCTCACTCTATTTGACCTCTGCTTTTTTGAAAATGTCAGTTTTCCCGCTCCATGGAAAAGCTTTGACAATTCTATCTTATCTCTTTGGTGATCTTTGAACGAACAACGTGAACTGACCAATATACATGTAAACTGCTAAGAACAAAAATTATAAGGATAAGTCGAGCAGCATAGGACAAAAATCTATTTTGTCAAATGTTCACTTTGGATTTTTCACTCGTATCAATTCTTGATGACAATTATGGATCACTGAATTTGTGAATAGTTATAGAATAATTAACAATAAATTAATTTGTCAAGTTAATCAATATTAATTATTCATGAAATATAAGAATATTAAAAAAACTACTTAAATTAAAAAATAAAGTATTTTAGAACAAAACCTTACAAGGTTACAATTAGAGTTTTGAATCTCTTTGAATCAGAATATTTAGATTTAGTCAAACACGACTTTAATTCTAACACCAAAAATAGAAGAAAAGGTGAAAGATTGAGAGAAAATTACTAAGAAACGGAAAGAGAATGTTAGAGAAGGTAGTAGATGTGTTTTTGTCTTCTTTTCTTGTTCAAAACCTAGTCTCCTCCTATTTTGCAAATATTCCTATATAAAACAAATCCAAGTCCCCAAATAATGGGGATGGAAATAAGTTTTCTTAATTAAATTCCAACTCTTGAAATGAATCTTAGCATTAAACGTGATTTCACATTATCCACTACAGTAATATGTCTATTTTTTTTTCCAAAATTAGTGATTTTGACCAATAATACTTTAATTTGATGCAATTTTCACTTATCATCTCCTAAAACAAAACAAACATTAATTTTTTTATTTAAGTACCAAAATATAGTCAAAACAAAAGTGATCATTTCAAATCAAAAGTACAAGAAGTTATTTTCATAAGTTTGCTTATCAATTAAATCTCCACCATTAATAAAAATAAACCTAATACATAAATCAGAGGGACTTGATAAGGGTTGTAACATGATGTATGTAAGGTATGACAAAAAATAAGATTTTAGGTTAAATAAATTAAAGGAGATTGTACAAAATTATCCACACAAGTTTCAACGTAAATCAATCCAAAACTTACTTAATTCAAATAACATTTTTTTCAATAACCTCTTCTATTCTTTTTTTAATATATATTTTTTCCTTTGTTTTTTAACAAGAGCATCAAAGAGAAGATTTCCTTTATATATATACATTATATAAATTAAAAATTAAAAATTAAAATAATGCAAGTTGAGTCAACTAATTTACTTTTAACGAAAATAATCAAAATCGTAGATTTGTTTAAGTTCAAAATGGCTATTCTATGTGGCCTTATCATCTTTATGTATAAATTCATCAAAAATGTAGTTTCAACATCTATTCAAAAGCAAATTTTAGAATAAATAAACTATGTTTGATAATCTATTCAAAAGCAAATTTTAGAATAAATAAACTATGTTTGATAACACAAAATAAAAACAAATGTGATAAATGTCCAAAGGCTCAAAGCTCACCAAAGTGTCAAAATACATCAAGTCTTGCACACTTTTCCGTAACAAAACTAATAAGATACTTAAAGTAATTTATAATTGTTGCTCGATAAATACCAGTATTTTAGTTATCGGCTGATATTAATTGATACGAATTGAAATAGCCAATACCAATTGGTGTCCATTCTTGGTACAGTACCATTACGATGAATGTTGTTTCCCAACTGACATGAAATGATATTCATCTTATGGCTGTGCTGTGCACTACTCTTCATGTTGTTAGAATGCATACGATAGATAAAACCAATAAATAGAGATTCTCAATGGGTGGAATTGCATACAAAGGCATTAGAACGATTACGTCAACTCTCGTAAGGATGGAGAAAATCAAAATAATATCTAACTTAAAGAGAATTAAATGTTCAATACTTACAAGAATACAAATGCAATAATTACGAGAATTATTATATCTCAAGGAATACAAAAGTAATAAATATTAATTACCATAATACTAACGCTTTCTACATGATGAATTGGCATATAGTAAAGTTTGAGCTTTTGGTTTTATTTCCACTTTATTTTTTTAGTTTTTGGTTTTTAATTTTTAAGTTCAGAAAAAAAACTATATCATTTCTTTTTTTGGGGCATAACTTATAAAAAACACAAAAACTATATATTTTTTTCTACTTTTTGTGATAATATGATTTACTATCAACTAATAGGTTGTTTAATAGTAATAATTAATAAGAATTATGAATAATTTAATTTAATTAAAAATAATTCTAATCTTATAATTACTTAATAAATATGTCTTAAATTTAAACGTACATATTTATAAATATAAATTACTTTAATAATTTAAAAATATATTAATAAACAAATATTAATTTATAAATAAATAAATAAATAACTATTTATTTTGATAAATATAATAATTTTGTTGATAAATATTGTATAAGAGATTAGGATAAAATAAAATAATTTAATTTAATTTATAAGATTAATGTATCTTTAAATTTGATCTAATATTTAATTATTATAAATAGTTAAAATATAATTACATTGACATTAAAAATCAAACAGAATTTTGTTTTTGTTTAAAAAATAAAAATAAAAACAAGAAATAAAAACCTGAAAACCACAGTAAAAAAGATAAACGTAAAACCAAAGGATTCCAAAAATTGTAAACATTAGTTAAAGAACCATATTTAATATGGGAAATTGAAAAAATATTAATTATGTTTCTAAAAATATTGATTTGATGTTTTCAAAACCTATAGGTTAATAGGATTAAGGGGATGTGACCATAGAAATCATTAACTCTCTGCTTCAATTTTCAGTTACCGTACTCTAATTATTTTCTTAACACACGTTGGTGATTATAAATTTCAAATAACGTCTTAATAAACGAATATTTTTCTGTATATATCTTAAAACAACAAAAAAGGATTATATCAAATTACAATCCTACAAGATAATATTATAAAAGAATGTCGTATGTTATCCTCTGTCATTTTTACAAAGAATTCTATTCACTGTATATTCAGATCCAACACGACATAACTCCTACATTTCTTTTCCCATAATACAGGAATGTGATGTTTTTACAAGGTTTATTTGGAGCTGCAACATTTGCCTTGCCTCAGTCAGTACACCTCTCTCATGTGCATCTCTTTTGTTTAGCCTAAAACACAGGCACTTACATTACATATGGATGCAATGAAACAAAGGCAAAGACTGTAGCTTAGCTTATTTACACATCAAACTAGAAAGAAATGAGAAAAATCCATAAACCTTGTCAACATACAATTCAAATCAGTAGGCATCCATTGAAAATGGTAGAACTTTGATAACCCCGAGGCCACTTCACATCGTCTTTCAGTCGTCGTATTTCGTATACAAAATCAGTAAACTATTCTATGCTTGGCTTATAATCAGCTATGCTGCATAATTACCTGGTTTAATTTGGTTTATAGATCCTAGCAAAAATACGCTGCTTATACCTTGTAGTATCCAACAAAGTGTCTACATATCATGAAAGAGCCTCCTTATCTGGTCAACAGCCGCTGGCATCAAAGTAACAGGGCACCGGTTGTACTGGTAAAGTATTGGAGTGAAGCATGATTATGAAGAGAACGAATACACAACTCCGGAATAGAAGCACGGAAAGTGATAAAGAATACAGAACTCTACTCATGCAAAACCTACTCTTCTCCAACTCCTCTTCACTTGGAGAATTTGTTCCTAGCTTAATTCATATTTTAATAGTATTACAACTGAGGTAGGTCTTACGACACATACGGATATACAGAGGGATAAGAGAAACATTAACTGTTGACGTTCCAATGCACCACATAGGAATATTAGACACATAAAACAAGCATCTGAGGTTCCCCTAGGAATTCCCTATATGCTTCAAATCCTCCCCTAAAATACGAAAATATTATCCTATTTTTCCTTTTCCTAAAGGATCATAAAGGGTGGTTTTAATAATTCGTCAAGTAAAGCTTGTTTGTGTTAGCAAATAGCATATTTTATCAGTTTTCTAGTTACAGGCATAAACAACAAACTTTTCGCCAAAAGGCCAATATGAAGTAGATGTTAATGACTCACCTGAGTTACATATTTAAATATGCAAGCATAACAGAAGACAAAGCCTGAAACAGTAACTACAGAAGGATTTGCACGCTTCTGTGAGCACAAAGGGCAGATGGTTTTATCAGGGGGCAGTGGAATCCCTTCTTTGGCCACCTGTTTGGAAATAAAGAAAGTATATATGTTTGATTATACAATCCAGATACCAACATATCATTTTTCAAATTATTAGTTTCCCACATTTGATAAGATCTATTACTCAAAACTTAGTACGCAAAATACTAAGAAACTCTTTATAATTATCCTTTGACGGGAACATATACATGTATACATATCATTAACACACTGTATTTTCCCATATTATACCTATTTGAAGAAGCACTCTTAAGATCACAATGCATAATTATTGAATAATTTTCTGTGACCAGAAGATGCTTCCATACAATGGATGCGAGAGAGAATTTAAGATGGAAACTGATTCCTTTTTACCTTTGGAGGTGGAGGTGGGGGTGGTGGAGGGTACACTGTTGGAGCTGACATTCTTTCCTCAGCAGATTGATACCACCATTCCATCATCTATATAATTCACATTAAGAATTTGTCAGCGCCAAAGAACACAAAAATTTTACTTTTATGGATAAGCTTTATTCAAACTTAAACAACTTTATTGTCCCCCTTTGCTTCTTTAATTCAACAAGTATATTACAAAAGCATAAAGACAAATTATGAAAGGTTAAGAATTTTAACACATGAAACAAAATTCAATGCAAGTATGCAAACATTAGAAGGACCCAAAAATTGTTCCAGCAGGGCTACGATACAGAAAACAGGCTTATAATTCCAGAAATATTATCCCATTCTTGGGTAAGTAAACTCTTTTTTTTTTCCCTGAGAAATGATGCTACTCACATATCAATATAAGGGAAAGCTTTTTTTATAACTTTATTACAAGAGAAGCTCTTCGTTGTTAACAAATGGAAAATGTTGTTGTGGTACATCAGTATCAATCAGCATGCGATACAAGAAAGCAGCGTAATGGAAATCAGACTTCCATATCATGTCTTTGGAAGGCAGGTTACTGCTCAATCAGAAAAACAAAACATGAGCATATGAACCATACTCACTTTAAAGATGAATACTGACGCAATTAAGCCAGTTTGTGCATAGTCAAGTACAGCATAGGTACATCTCAGCAATGCTCCTTGTAATGCCTGTCACAATTTTCGAAAGTGTATCATTATGTTATTTAGAGGGAAAATCAGGAGAGGAAATTGTAAATTGTCTAACAAAATGATATAAGAAAGGGGTTGTTACGAACTCAACAAAATAATCCGAATAATACCTTAAGCCATGGAGGACCACGAAGTCTTTCACGTTCACGGCTTCTAATCTTCGAAATTCTTGAAGAAGAATCCATCTACCTTGACATCAGAAGCAATTATACACAATCCTAAAATACACTAAATTGTCCGTGGAAGCAAAAATTAAGATATATAAAGAATAATCAACTGATGTTATGATTGGAAGTTGCCCCATGCAATCATTCATCAGCAACATACAAAGTTCCATTTATATACAGAAAGATATAAAGCAATTAACCTTTTTTTTTATATAGAAAATAGCAAAAAGTCAATTTTCAAATTCAATTTTATCTAGAAACAGTTATCCCTTCTCAATAAACATTGAATAGGTACATAAAAGAAAGAGAGGTCTATAGAATTGATTGTACATTTGTTCCCAATTTCACAGGTCCAAGCCCTCATCAAATGTCAAATCCTACCACGGTTTATTCTTGCATAAAATCACCCATGTGCAAAGCTTAGAACAAGAGCTTCAAGATTTAATATGTTGTATATCAAGATGCAGAGTAGAGTAATATATAAAAGGAAAAAGAGATCCATAGAATTGATCCTACAATTGTTCTTAATTCCACAGGTCCAGTTCCCAGTCAAATATCACATCCTACCACGGTTTAATTCTTGCATAAAATCATCCATTTATAAGACAGAACTCAGAAAAAGCACTTGGCGATTTAATTTGTTGCACAACAAGATGCAGAGCAGAACAAACATCAGCTGAAAAAAAAATGCTTAGTGATGTGTGTTTCAGTGTGTGTGCATTGTTATATAACCAACCAATTTCCAACTTTGCCATAAATTGATACCATTTCCTGCCCTGTAGCTCGACAAACATGAATTCCAAGCACCTGTAGTCCTAGGGAATAAAATCCAGTAGCATCCAGTAGATATAAGAGCTGATAAGTGAAGGACAATCCTGCATTACAAAACCGATTAGATGAACCTAGGTT
>JAOQMR010000003.1:21353506-21366490 GCA_027563865.1 Erythroxylum pelleterianum | reverse complement strand
GTCCTATATACTCTCAATCTAGCCCATCCTATGCCAATTTACTGTTCTACCCTTCCAATTGAGGGTGGGATGTTACACCTAATTCTGTGCCACCAAAAAAATCTAATCTCGAAGAGCTACTCTCGAAGTACATTTTCACTACTAAAGTTAGGATGCAGAATCAAGAATCTTCTATAAGATATTTACAGAATCAGATGAGTCAGATTGCTAGTTTGTTGAGAGAAAGACCTTTAGGTTCATTGCCTAGCATTACTGAGGCCAACCCAAGAGAACATGCAAAGGCTATTTTATTAAGAAGTAGCAGACAACTTGAAGAAGTTAAAGAGGAGTAAAAGAATAAAGAAGTGGAAAAGAGTGAAGAAGAAGAGAGTCCGGAGAGTGGCAAGGAGGCCAAGGAAGCACCAGCTACAAAGGAGGATCATCCAAGGTTATTTGTTGACCCCATCACACATTCGGTAAAACCTCAGATTCTTTATCCTCAAAGGTTGAAAGGTATGCAATTAGATAAGCAATTTGGTCGTTTTCTCGAGATATTTAAAAAGTTGCACATAAACATTCCTTTTGTTGAGGTCATAACACATATGTCTTTTTATGCTAAGTTTTTGAAAGAAATTTTGTCTAATAAGAGGAGGCTTGAGGAGTATGCCATAGTAAAGCTGAATGAGGAGTGTTCAACCATATTATCGAGAAAGCTACCAATGAAGCCTAAGGGTCCAGGGTGTTTTACTATTCCTTGTGTTATTGGTGATTTACATATAGATAGGGCTTTAATGGATTTGGGTGCGAGCATTAACTTAATGCCTCTTTCTGTTTTCAGGAAGTTAGGATTGGCAGAGCCCAAACCCACTACTATTTTGCTTCAGCTGGCAGATAGGTCAATCACCTATCTGAGGGGAATTATTAAGGATGTATTGGTCAAGGTCGAGAAGTTCATCTTCCCAGTGGATTTCCTAGTCCTTGACATGGAGGAAGATATACACATCCCCATCATTCTTGGGAGACCTTTCATGGCCACTGCATAGACCATCATTGATGTGCAACGTGGAAAGCTCATCTTGAGACTTCAAGATGAAGAACTAGTGTTTGATGTGTTCAATGCTATGAAACATCCTTCTACTCTTAACTCTTGTAATTTTATTGATATTTATTCTTCTGATGCTGAAGATTCTTCTACTATTTGTGCAGATTTGTTGGAAGGGGAAGCACAAGGAATGATCGAAGAGTTAGGGGAAGAATTGCAAGAAGAGTTGGAGGATATTGCAGTTGAGTTGGAACAGACATATTGAACACATTATAGAGCATACGAATCTCTCCAACATCAAACTAAGATATTTCCGAAGCCTTCAATAGAAGAGCCCCTTTCTCTTGACCTTAAACCTCTTCCAAGTCATTTGAAGTAAGTTTATCTTAACCCACTTGAGCACTTGCCAGTTATCATTTCTTCTTGTTTGTCAGGTGCCATGGAAGAGCAACTACTGAGGGTACTACAGGACCACAAGAAGGCTATTGGGTGGTCTATTATAGATATCAAAGGTATAAGCCCTTCATTTTGCACGCACCACATTTTCATGGAGGATGGAAGCAAGGAAATAGTATAGCCTTTGAGGAGACTTAACCCACACATAAAGGAGGTAGTAAAAGATAAGGTAGTAAGGCTTCTAAATACAGGTGCTAAGAGACTTATGCAGCTTCACGAGCTTGAAGGGTTCCGTTTGGATGCTTATAACAATTCGAAGTTGTATAAGGAGCGTATGAAGTAGTAGCATGATAAGAAGATCCTCCACTGAGACTTTAAGGTGGGAAACCAGGTATTGATCTACAACTCCAGTCTTCGTCTTTTTCCAGGGAAGCTTAAGTCAAGGTGGTAAGGTCCATTCACGGTGATCCAAGTCCATCCTTTTGGGGTCCTTGAGGTAAAACGATAAAATGAAAACCCTTTCAAAGTAAATGGACAATGAGCTAAATTGTATATGCCTAGGTTTGTGGATAATTTTGAGGAGCGATTGTCTCTTCATGACACTTTGCCTCTTTTATTGCAGTGCATGCCTTTTAGTAGGATTGTAATTTTCTTTTTTTTTTTAATTTTCTCGTTGTTTTCTTTACTTTCATTTTTAGTTTAATTTTTTTGAGTTGTTTTGAGTTTTCTTTAGAGTTTGCGTGGTTGGTGACAAAGAGTTCTTGGCCGATTCTTTTTCAAGGAAGTTTCTTCTTCCTCTTTCCCCTATTTATGTTTGATTATTGACTACCTGAACATTAGGGACAATGTTCATATTATGTGTGGGGGGGATTGAGATTGTGTGTATGCTAATGTTTTTGATATTGGTATTGATATTGATGTTGAGAGATACACACTTGAATGGATGCGACTCTTTTGGTAGCTAACTTGGGTCTCATTTTTGATGAATTTGACCATACAATTCTGTCAAAGTAGTGGGAAGGAGAATTGAGTTGTATGCATGAAATTGGATTAGGCAACTTGAGAGGATATTGAACCATGTGGATTGATTAATGTAGTCAATTGCATAAACTTAGTCAATAATTGATGCTGAGTGATAAAGCAATGTATAGAATTTTGATGGATTTTCATTTAAACATATGTGAGGTCTTAAGCTATATGACTGCATCTCAAAGTCTTTTATTTTCTTTGATGTATGTGAGGCTTCTCTATATGGATTACCTTCAGAAATTGCTCTGAACCTGTTTGATACTGCTAGTTACATGCTTTATGGACATGATAAAGGCTTTCTTTGTTTTTAACCTTTAGCTTAAATGACCCACCAAATCATTTTTTCCTTGTTACCCCCTTTGAGCCTTTAACCTTGTTGTTTTCTTATTAATCGCATTGCATTGAAACTTGAAAACTTTTAGCCTTACCCTTTCACAAGTTGAATGAAGTACTAAGTAGTTGATTCCTTGATTTAGGAACTTTTGTTTTACATGCTATTCTGAGATGCTTGAGAGGCACTTCTACTCAGTTGTTGTTGACTTGTGCTATTACTATTTTCTTTTATGTTTATTGTTACCAAAAACAAAAAAAATAAAAAAGAAAAAAGAAAAAGAAAAGATTAAATAGTAGCATTGGATAATGATGAGTAGTTGTAATCCCGTGTTTCTGTTTGCATATTTCATAATTTCTTTTTGATTATCCCACGTCACTTAGTACTTTGTGAATGCTTATGAATAACTTTTGCCCTTTTTACTTTACCTTAACCTAATCTCCATTACAATCTTAGTAAAAGCCCTTTTGATCCATGATGGCATGTGCTCTATGTAGTAAAAAAAAGGGTGAATTTGCAAGCCTATGATAGTGTAATCTCTTAGAAGAAGTTATGAGCGAAACACAACCCTTATACACTTGAGCGATATGAGTGAATATCATGAGAAAAGTCCATTTTAATTTTTTGCTTGTTTTTGATCAAAGATATCTACCTTTGATTTTGTTTATGTGCATTGATGAAAATATTATGATACATGTAGTAGCTTGATACTTAAGTTTGCCGAATTTTAAGGGATTGCAAATACTTGATTTTCGTTGAAAATAAAATGACAGAATATGTTGGTTGTGATCCAAGTAAGTTGCTTGAGGACAAGCAACAATTCAAGTGTGGGGGTATTATTGATGGGCATTTTATATTGATATTACATACATTATTTACTAAATTCTTGTCCATTTAATATTTAAATTGCACTAATTAAGAGTTGTTTATTTTAATTTTAGGTACATATTGGATTTGAAACGTCTAATATCATAAATCAAGAAAAAGCTTTTAAAGAAAGCAAAGGTTTGGCATAAAAAATGGAGGGATAGGCGTGAATGAGGGAACTGGATATTCAAGGCATAAAAACAAAAGAGAGGCTGGTGAAAATCAAGGAACAAAGCAGCTAGTGGTGGAAAGATTTGTGTGTTGTGTGCGAGGCGTGGAGAAAACAGAAGGAAAAAAAGAAGACAAATGGGCTGCATTGGTACAAAAGAGGCAGCGCAAGTAGTGAACCAAGGAACATAAATTGTCACATCAAAGAAAGAAATGTACGTGTGAGCTGGAGAAAAAAAGAGAAGACGTTGAAGTAGCTTTAGTCTAAAACTCACGTGACAACACCATTAAAGAGACTCTCCACTAAAAAGAAGGCAGCTGGTGGCCTTAAGACAAGTTACATTGATGGAGAAGAAAAAAGAGAACGTAACACCCCGTCTCTCAAGATTTTCCACACACAATGTTGTAGCCCTCATAAAACTATTACTGTCACTCACAACCAAAGATAGCTGGTGGCTAGAGACTACAGCATTGGCAGCTGGTGGTGTGAAGAGAACGAAGTAGGAGGTGGAGATAAAAAAACGTGGCACCTAGTTGGGTGGAAAGAGATGATGTTGGTAGCTGAAAAAAGAGGCGTGGAGGTGAACAAAGTGAAGCAGCTGGTTGGAAAAGAAAAACAAAGCAGCTGGTTGGAGAAGCAAAACGTTGCAGCTGGTGGCAATGTGGAATCAGCCTCCACTTCGTTAAAAAAACTCCCCTCTTACACATGTTAAAACAGGGAAGCTAGTGCATAAAAAAGAGGAGATTTGAAGCAGCCATGTTGAAGCAGCATAGGTGCATGAGAGTGGAAGACAACTGTTGAAGCAAGAGGATTTATGCATGGCTTGAGAAAAAACGTGTTGAAGAGACCAAGTTGAAGCAACTGGAGGCAAGACCAAGTTGAAGCAGTTGCATGGAAACACAAAAATAAAGCAGGAGGTGGAGCAGCCACGTTGAAAGAGAAAGGGGTGTTTTTAATTTTTTTAAATTCCTCATTTATTTTAGTTGTGTGGATTTAATCAATGCAAACATATATTATGACCATGATTTATGTTACATTGATAAATATGTGTGAGTAAGTTTTTCTTTTCGGTTAAGGTTAAAATTGATATTGGATTAGGATAATTTTCGTGGTATTGATTTTTGCTTGATTGAATGCATATTTAGTCCTAATTTAGCTTTATCACCTAAATTAAGACCTTAGATGACTGAATGCCACAACCAATGGGATTTATTTGTTAGAAAATTAATTAAGCGACATACTTGAGACTAAAGAGTAGACCAATCTTAGGATCTCATGTAAGGATACCTAGGATTAACGAACTTAATTTTAGGTTTCTTTTCTTGAATGCCTTTTATTTCGAATTATCTATGAACCAAGTGGGTGACTTGGATTTAAAAGAGAAGGGAATATCCATGAAAATTGGTTTCGACTTACTTAAGTAAGGTAATTCCTAAATCAATCCACTATTACAATTTTATTTTTAGTGTCCAACCTAATTGAAATCTAATACCTTAACTGATTTTTATCATTTGATTAAATCTAGTCGTTTTAATTCATACCTTGCATTTTTCATATTTCCTTAATTTGCTTACTTTATTTTATTTTATTTTCAAATCAATCAATTCTTGATCATCCGAGTAATTTTTCATCATTTAATTTAATTATCTAGCGTGTTGAAATTCCCTTGGGTACGATATCAGTTCTTACCATTTTATATTACTTGTCGACGGGGTGCACTTGTCTCTAATTGGTCTAGATAAAATTTAATTATATTGTTTTGTTTAGACCACAACATCTAGCATGTCACAAGATTGCATCATTGTCGGAAGTTTTATATGTTGTAACTAATGTATAACTAATATTATTATTTATAGCCTCAACATCTATTATAATAAAACCATTAAACATAAAACCAAGACCACAATAAATATTTTCAAGGTACAAATGCATTCCATCATTATGAAAATTCACACGAAAACAAAGTTAAGCTAATATCAACACAGAAAATAAATTTTTTTGGATTTCTAGAACATATGTCATTTTATGTAGGATGAAAGGTCAACTACCATACATGGGTAATTTGCATATGCCAATCCTTTGTACAGCTACTTTGGAATTGTCAACTATATAAAGTCATTTTGTTCTATGTGAGATCTTTTGGAACTCTACGTAAGCATCCCTATCCTTTGCTAATTGGTTGGTTGCTCATGAGTTTGTAATCCACAAAGAATGTAATTTACTTAGAAAAAAAATAAAAGACATTCACCAAACGAATGTTTATACTATAATATTGAACCTTTTTAGGCTCGCTATAATCATGAGCAAAGTGGCTTTTATTACCACAATTATAACACTTGACACGTTTTATATTCCTCTTCTTAAAGGGATCCTTACCCTTTCCATGTTGATTCCACTTGGCCCTCTTGAAGTCTTAAGTAGAGTGGCAATGTCTCTTATTCTTTATCTACTCATACCTATCATGATGCTTGCACTTCTTATTTAAAGTTCTATGTAAGCTAAGGCCAACTACTGTGCCTCATAAGATGTCTTTGAGGCTTCTAAACACTCTTCTTCCAATTTGAGATGCCTTGTAGCATCGTCTATGATCTTGATGCTCTCGTTATAAGTCAGATGCATCTTTGAATGCTCCCAACTTTGAAGTAAAGAGCAAATTATAACTTGCACTTATTTCTTATGGGACAATTTGACACCAACATCCCTTAGCTCACTTATCATGTTTTGACATCTGTCGTAGATACTTTTGCATTGTATGCTTTTGGCACTTATTATATGTATCAAATTTGATAGTAAGTGACCATATTTTATTCTTGAGGTTTTCGAAATCCTGCAACTAATGCAGTCCATAGTGTCATAGTTTAAATTTGTCACAAATATAATTTATAATTGAATAATAAAAATAATAAATTTTCAAGTTTTTTTTGACAAGACTAAATTTACACTTGTTACGATTAGATCTTGAGTCTCGAGAATCTATTGCAATTTTTTGGTCTCCTCTGCAGCAAGACATCGTCGAAGCGACCTTAGATGGGCTGCGTGTTGTGGTTGGTAGGGGTTTGCGGCGAAGGAAGGTGGTTGTGATATAGGATTTTGGATGGAAACATGAATCTCAAACCTTTAGTTTCAGGGGTCTTGGTATTAGATTTGTTGCCATTGTAGCTTTTTGTTAATGAAACATAATCTCTTAAGTACCTGGATCAATTTAATAAACAAAAATGGACATCATCAGTTCTTACAGCTGTGACCAAGTCACCAAACACATATGAATTTAAGTAAAGGACACCTCCAGTCTAGAAGGATGATTTAGGATAATTTTAGTCATCTCAAGTTCTAAAGGGACCGAGGAGTTACTCTCAATCACTCTCTCTCTCTCGCTTTGACTTAATAACCATTGACTTTGCTTTGTTTTCTCCGATCTGCGTAGCAAAATCAATTTCACCATAAGAGAGTACCAACTAAACACATAAACTAATACTAGTAGAACTCAAATTGCAGTGTCTCTAGTGAGCTCTCTCTAGAAAATGGATTATCACTGGTCTTAAGTGTGTGCGTGTATGTGTATATATATACACATACATATATATAAGTGTTAAATTTGCAATGCTTATATCCATAGTAACCATTGAGGGACCTCAAGTTTTGAATGGACAGATTTTTAAACGTTTGATATTAGTAAGAGCTAGAAGAAGCTTGACATTTAATATATATTTTCCCCAGTAATATTTTTATCAATAGTTATCATACGAATATTCCACTTCATACATGTACATAATGTCAATTTCAGACATGGTTTGTTATAATTTGCTAAATTATAAGAATTAAAAAATATCAATCATACATCGTATAACTATAGTTTTATATTTTTCACTTGTAGTCATATGATAAGTTTGAAATTTAAATAGTAAATATAAGATAAGTTTTAGTCATATGGATTTTTTTATACATACAAGACGAAAAACACCTCCACTGGTTGACATCAAGTTTGACACCACTGACAAGCTTCCTCGACCAATCTAGTACTCTAGCCTTTAGGCAAAGAATATACTTCAAGCCTGTCATCAAGGTACCCATTGAAATTCAGGATTACATTATAGGACTATCTTTCTATCCACCTTATATTTCTTTTTTAAACAACATCATACTCAAATTATGACTTTGACTTGAGATAAAAATCTAGGGATGATAATAAGGCTGGCAGGGCTCAATTCTTATCTGGCTTGAGCCCATCCCAGCCAAAAGAATTAAGGCACGAGTCGGCCTAAGGCCCAATTCGAAGCTTGGCCCAATGAGTCCTCTGATGCCCAAGGCCCGAGCCCAATTAGGCTGAGGCTGGCTCGACCTTTTTTATTTGTTCCATTTTAAAAAATTTTGGAAATTTTTAATAGAAATTTATTTAATTAAAAATACGGAGAAATTTAAATAATTAAAGTTAATAATTGTAATTGATTAACAAAATTGGGATTTTATAATAAATGAATATATAAAATGTACATATATTGATAAAATAAATAAGATAAAACCAAATTCATTAATGAAGGAGGATAAGATTATCGGAAATGAAAAAAAGATATTATAACCAAAGTGATCAATTCAATTAAATGAAGTTATAAATTTCAATTGATTAATAAAAACTGAGATTTTATAATAGATGAATATATAAAATGTGCATATATTGATAAAATGAATAAAATAAAACCAAATTCATTAATAACGGAGGATATGATTATGAGAAATGAAAAAAAAAGATTATAATTAAAGTGATCAATTCAATTAAATGAAGCTAGAAATTTCAATTGATCAATAAAAATTTAGATTTTATAATGAATGAATATATAAAACATACATGTATTGATAAAATGAAACCAAATTTATTAATGTAGGAGGATATGATTATAGGAAATGAAAAAATAGAATTACAGTGATAAATTCATTTAATTAAAGTTACGAATATAATTAAAGTAATCAATTTAATTAATTAAAGTTACAAATTTTAATTGATTAATAAAAATTGAGATTTTATAATGAATGAATATATAAAACATACATATATTGATAAAATGAATAAGATGAAACCAAATTTATTAATGAATGAGGATAAGATTATAGGAAATGAAAGAAAAATGTTATAATTAAAGTGGCCAATTCAATTAATTGATGATAAGAACAAAATTTATTTTTTGGTAAAATCAATTTTGTCAAATTTATTTTATTAATTGATGACGTAATTTACAAAATGGTTATTTAGATTTTTTAAATGGCACAATTTACAAAACTTCAAGATAAAATCATAGAATAATGCTTTGGATTGGGACTTTGGGAGTCTAGGATTGTGAGAGACTGGGAGTGAAGACTAGAGGAGACTGAAGAACTAATCGTTTTACTCAGGATCATCAATAGTTTACATCACTACATTTAGTACTATAATATTAAAATTAAATGAAAATTTAGCAAATTAATAAATAATTAAATATACCTTCATTTTTTATTTTTTTCAAAATGATGTCTAATTGATTGATGAGTATAAGTACGTGTATGACTAGTTACCTCAGCATCAGTCGTCGTGGCTATCTTGACATACAAATTAAAAAAACAATATGAAGTAATATAGTATAAAAAGACAAAATTGATATATCAATAAGAAAACAGTTTACTTTAAATATCTTCATTATCTAACCAATATCAGACACATATAAGGACTTCTATAGTACAAAATTAAAGACAAGCATGATAAAGACTAATAACCAGACCACCAGTGTTTAAAGCAGAGTCTGAAGTAACAGTCGATGATGGAATTACTAATAAATCTTGTGCAATTACTTGCATGATCAGAAAATTATTTCCATAACTCTTCCACCATAACAATATATCGAATTGCACACCTTCAACTTCAGCCACGCAATCTTTTGTCAAATATTTATGTAACAACTTCAGCCACACAATCTTTTGTCAAATATTTATCTAACTGCATCATATTATATGAAGTCTTAGTCATTTTTGCTTTTGTGAATTTTATAAGTGAAAGTAATAAATTGCTCATAGAAAATGAGTCCGAACCTGAAATTGAAGCCAAAGTTAAACAACCTAAACTATTGTGATCTCGATCCTAAATTTTGTTCATTCAGAGTTGATAATCATTAAACAAATCATACCAAAATTGTTTAATGACATCTATATACTCTTGAGCATAATCACTATACAACACATTATATATAAAATTAACCCCCTCTATCTTATATCTCGGGTCTAACACAGATGTGATTGCAACAGTATATCCAATCATTAACCAATAAGAATTCAGTTTTTCATCATCTGCTCTCCCATAACTCGAATAACCTCATTGGATTTAAACATCCAATAAGATATAGCTTGTTTTTTCCTCACACACAGAGCTAAAGCAATAGTGTCAAGTTGAATATTTTCTTCATGAGAACAATTCAATCGCAATATAAAATAATTCCAACTCTACACAAAGTTCTTTGTCTAACTTCCACAGGTCTTCTACATGCATACAATTGTACTAAGAATCTTTTTGTCTCAGTTTGGTAAACACGTCAACATATTGGATTACCGACTCCAACATCTTGAAAGTTGAGTTTAATTTGGTTGGGCAATTCAAAATCAACTTCTTCATACTCGAAATGCATAGTTATCACGCAGTTTCTTTAAATTTCCCAACTCTTGTAGGTGTTGTACTCGAATATACTACACTATTCCGAATCGAATCTATTGCTTCCTTTATCATCTCCAATCCATCCTTTACAATCAAATTTAGAATATATGCAAAACAAAGTATATGGAATATCCTTCCACCAACCAGCAAGCTCCCAATTCATATCTTATTCTTTAACTTTTCAATCATAGCATTATTTCTGCTACAATTGTCGATTGTTATTGTGGAAAATTTGGTTTCGATATTACAATTTATTAAACTATCTTTCAACATGGTTGCAAAACTTTTTCTTATATGAGATGCCGGTAGATAAATGAACCTACCATGTATAAATATGACCAACATCAATCATAATATAATCAAAAAGTAAATGATAACAATATTAAAAAATATAAATTGCCTCAAAAATTTATTGCGTAGAGTCCTGTTATTGGCAATATAATGTGTCGTCATCGCCATGTAACCCTTGTTTTGGTTATCAACTGTTCACATATATGTTATAATGATAATTCGTCCTTCAATACTCTGCAATTTTTTTAAATTTCCTTTTTATCCTTGTATATCTTCATAATGTCCTTCTTCAATGTATTGTAAGTTAGAACCCTGAAGTTCCATTTCAGTGAGTTGTTGTAGTAAGTTGCAAAACATCATAAATCTTTTAGTATTGACTATAAATAGTGGATATTTATCACAAATTACTATAGAAGCAATAAAAATATTAATTTGTTGCTATTATAAGATGTTGCAGCTATTTCATTCTTCCCTCTTATAAAGTTAGGGGTTAAAAATGTTTGACCTCATAATACAATCTTCTTTCTATCACATGAATCCACATGTCTTTTTAAATAAGATGTTCCGCCTTTTGAACTCTAAGCTAACATCTTCTGACAATACTTACATTCAACCTTTTTTATTCCATCCTTTGATCTAGTCTTATTAAAATGATTCCAAACTTCACTTTTCAATTGACCTGTCCCTTTTATCTTCATTTGGTAAGGGATTAGAAGTTTCCACTTCTATTTTTGGTATCGGAATACAAGTCTCTATTGAAGCAATATATCATTTGTATAAAAAAAATTAACATATAAATATATATGTTATTCAAAATCATAATTAATAATTCACATACACAGGAGAGAATAAGATAACATAAAATAGGTTAAAAATTATAGAAAGTTATTTAATCTTTTAATACTAACTACAACTAAAAATTATATAAATTAAATATACATAATCTTAATTTATTATAAATATAGTTTGACATTAGACCACCACTGAATCATTTGTCAATGTAAAATCGACACTTGTATAATAAAAATAATAGTTTCATTGTTCTCGAATCTGATGAATCTATCACTCTTCTTTTGTCTCCTTCGCATCACTGCCACTGGAACCATCTCGAATTGGCCGCATGGGGGGTTTCCACTTTCCGTCGGCGAGCGATAGTATTGGTGGTGGTGATCTAGATTTTTGCATGGAGATCTGAATCTCACTCCTTTAGTTGTGTTCTTCGCATTGCCGCCTTTTGTTAATGGGATAGAATCTGTCCGTACCTGGAACCTTTGATGAACGTAAATGGACGTCAATGCTTGCAAATACAGACGATGGGATGTTTTAGGATAATTTTACTCATCTCAAAACAGATAGTACCAACACACAAAGCAAACCTATAATTAATAGTTGATACCTTCACCATGTCTGAATGGAAATCTAACTACGAACGACATGATAGTTATTTTTCCAAAAAGAAAAAGGTGCCTCGTTCACATCCATTTTGGCACCATTGAGAACTTTGTCGTCGACCCATGTAATACTTTCGTATCAATTTTTTTAATTTATTTTATTAAATCTCAGTGAAATTTTTGTAGATATATGATATATGAATAAGATTTAACGTAACAACATAACTCAACTCTTATCCTTTCGGCGGCATAATATATTATATTATACTCCAAGCGTGTCTTGAATCTCTTGATTGTATCAGATACCTATTGAAATTTAGGATTTAATTATAGGAATATCTCTTTATCTACCTAATATTTCTTTTTCAACCAACATTAGAATATATTCAACTCATAAATTAAGATTTTATTTTAATTGTAAATTTAAGTCTAATCTATAAATTTATTATTTTTAAATTTTTTTAATTATTATTCAAGTTATAAATTATTTATTGAAATAAAAAAGATATTTAAAATATTTAAACTTAATTTTTTAAATTTAAATTTAATTTATAGATTCCTTAAATTAATATTTGCGGATTTAATCAATCACAAGTCAAACAAAACTCACCAAAATAAATTGCACGTAGTTAATGTTAGAAACTGATTCAAAAGTTAGCGCTATTTTACTGGAGCACATTTATTTAGTGGGTCTAGTTGTTATTATGTTAGTGGTTAGTGGACAATAAAAGTAGCTAGGTAGTTAGTCGTGGGAGTGGCTTCCTATTTTACAGCTTTATTGTTATTTTTAAAGTTATTTAAGCATTGTATCGGAGTCAT
>JAOQMR010000003.1:21308748-21326177 GCA_027563865.1 Erythroxylum pelleterianum | reverse complement strand
TCTCATAACTAAGTTCAAACTGAAGGATCCAGGTAATTTAAGGTTTTTTTAGGCATTGAAGTTGCCAAATTAGCAAAGGATGTTGCACTTTGTCAAAGAAAATATACTTTAGACTTGTTGAATGGATTTGGTTATCTTGTATGTAAATCAATTTTAACTCCAACTGATCCTAATCACAAGTTGTTATTGGCTACAAAGAATGATGAACATATATAGATGCCATAGAATATAGATAAATTGTTAAGAAGTTGATATATCTTTCAGTATGACATATATAGTTTATACAGTGCAAGTTTTGTCACATTTTATGGAAAAACCTATAAAGACACATAAACACGTTGTTGTTACAGTTCTCTAATATATATAATGGACTCCAAGGAAAGGCATTTTATTGTCTACTACAACAAAGCTTGAGCTGATTATGTATCACGATATTGTTTATTTCTTGATTGATAGTTTTTTACATACGTTGTAGATACTCTTTTTGGAGGTTCAATAGAATACAGAAGAAGATTGTTCTTTTATTTTCTAATAGTATGTTTCTCTTCCATAACCCATGATCCTTTGTTTGTACCTTTCATGTACGAAAAGCATCAAATGATCAAAATCAATATTTCTTCTTGAATTTCTAGTTATCTTTGTTCTTGTTGTATCAACTATGGGTTAAGTTGTAATAGTAAATTATTGAATTACACATTCTTCTCAAATGATTTATAAATTTCTATTAACTTCGACGTATTTTGATAGAATAGGTTATTAAGTGTATTTTAATTGAAAAATATGACTTATGTAGTGCAAGATATATCCTTAGTTTAGTTATCAACAAATGAAATTGTATCTATATCCTATCATGAAGCTTGGAGCAATTGCATAGACATCTTAGTCCTAGTTGTTTCTAGCTCTCTCAACTTTTCTGTTAGTGCCTCCAATATAGTTCGTTTATTTGCTATATCTAGTTTAAGATCAAATATTTCTTGCTCTGCTTTTGAAATGGTGTCTTCATCTACCTCTGGTAGAGCAGTGTCTTCTTCTATTGTGTACCTCCGAATCCTTCTAAACTCCAGGGCTTCTCCTCCTTCAAGATAACCCTAAAAAAAGTAAACATTAAGAAACATATATATTTAATTATTAATAGTTAAGTGAGACTTATTGTGATTATAAATTGCAATTAATTATTTAATTTATTTTTTAACTCCTAAATAATTTAAGATTAATTGTACACCAAATTATTTATAGTATATATCGATATTTTTCTAAAACTTTCATGTCGTATAAAAATTACTTTATAATGTTTTTTATTTAATAATTGGTACATTTGTCCTTTTCTGACATTGCCTTTTGATTTTTTACATTGAACATAAGCAATAAAAAGCAAAAATTACTGAAATTATGAGATTGCACTTTAATAACATAAACTACTTAAAAACTTATAAAGGTGTATATTAATTCTCTAATTATAATCATGTTTGAAACTATGTTAAAAATGAAATAAACCTACTAAAGAAAGTAAAACAAGTTTCATAATTTTCTTCTTCACTATGCCAAAAATAAGATAAAATACAAAGATACTCTTTAATTTGTAATAATATTGGTTTTGAATTTATTTCATTTTCTAACAAGTATAAACTAAATTTATATTCTTGATAAGTGAGACCTTTAATTTTGTCACTGCATCCATCGAAAGTATTTGGTATACGTTAGAAAGGGTATTTAATGTATTTCTAGATAGATACTAAATCAAAATGCAATAAATTACTTAGTTATTATTGATGATAAATTTATGATTATGACATCTCTATAAGGTCTTATTTTAAAAAAATTTAAATACATTAATTAAGTTTAAGTTCAAAACTCTATGCAGTTTTATAACTAATAAAATATGTGTGTGTATATATATATATATATTCATTATTTAATCAATAATTTTAATTAATTATGTCAAAATAGTTTACTCTATGATACAGTATTATACTAATTACTTCAGAAGGTAAAGTAATCTTTTGAATTTTCAACACGCATAGATCTAAAAACAAATTCAAGGTTTTCAAAACATATATAGGTACTACGGAGGCCTATGTGAATCCACCTATTATCGAGTTTTATACTAATCATACCAATTCATGAAAGTAACAAGAAAAAATATAAGAATTTACTATTTACGTGCGAGTTAATTTCTAGTATTAGGAAAGAACCTTTCTATTAGTTAGAGTTTAAACTAGTTACTGCTAAACCTTCACAAATCTCATATATGAGATAGATTTTTATTGGCTTTGTTTTTAATTTGTAATATAAATTATCTAATTCTTAATATCCTCTAATCCCAGTTCAATGTACGGTTAAGTAAAAATCGACATGAGCAAGGGAACTTACCTCACAAAAGATACAACTAATATGTGCTGTATAAGGGCATCGATCACAACTGTAGACCGGAAATTGCGGTTCCCTTTCAGTCTCGCAGAAATGGCAGTAATACTCTTTATGATCCTCGAAAATAACACACTTCACAAAGGTGAGAGGATGAACATGATCATGTTTAATCTTGGGCTGAATTGGGATACACTGAAAGTGTCGATTGAAGTTGCATTCAAAGCAACGGTAAAAAGAATCCCGGCAAAACTCGCAACAGACATCGCACCTGAACATGGTAGATCTGTCAACAGATTCCACACTGGTGGAATCATCAGGTTCGAAGTAGAAAAGTTTGTGTATGTGCCCGTTGCATTTGATTGCGGATGTTGATGCATGGACACACCTAATATGGATCCTGAAATTGCAACGTTGGCATTCGTAGCCGAAGTGCTTGATTTCTTGATTACAAACATTGCACAAGTGGGATTGAAAAGTGGAGTTGAAATGAAGTGGGTGTTGATGATAAGGGTGTTGAATCTGTGCAAGTAATCTAGCACATGACTCATGAACAAGGAAATCTTTGTGACCATCCATGCAACAGTAGGCGAGACCTTTCAGCGGTAACTCGCAAACACTGCAATCGCCGACCACAAAATCTTGCTGCCTACAATTGAACACAGACAAGACATGGTCATGGACGACACTAGATAAGATTTTTGCCTTAACGTGATGTATTTCGTTCAACATTTGGCACTGAGCGTCGGATAAAGTAGCGCACTTGATGTCGAGGCTGAAGTTGCAGGGATCGCAGTGGTAATACAAGCAACCGCATGAATCCCTACATTGGTCACATGAAACAAGCTGGTTCTCAGCTTTGGCAAGGAGAGTGAGTGAATGATTGAGATGGAAAGGGTGTGTTTTGTAGGTGGGCAATTGAAAACATGATTTGTGGATTATGGAGGTACAACTCCGACAATTATAACCCGCACCAATGATTGGTAAGCAACATGCACTGCAAGAGAAACCTCTACATGGACGTGATGCTAAGTATTGTTCAGCTGGGACATCATCTTTAGTCTCCATATTAAAGATCAGATCTGTGAGTGACAGGGTTTGTGAGGAGCAGGTAAGTGAGGGGGTGGAGATGGCAATGAATGAGTGATAGCTAATTGTTATTTTATACAAAGGCAAAATGTTACTTTCCCTTCTTGTTTATAATATATCACTACAAGAAATAAGTGGTTTCTTGTTCCTATTAGTAAGTTAAAAACATGCAAATCTTAATTTGTTTTCAATTTTGACCAATCAATTTTTGTAAAAATGAGATGACTTACAGTCTCACTCACTAGTCAAATTGTCAACTTTTTTAAACTAAAAGACTTATAAGAAAATTACAGGTATTTCTCTTTGTTAATAGAAAATTATATTATATATATATGCATATACATACATACATATATTCATATATATATATATATATATTGTGTTTGTTCACTAATAATTTATGTAACTATGATAAATGTTATAATATTTATAGAATGCATGTACTTTTATACGACTTGGGTTGCTTGGGCACCGACTACACTACGTCGACATTTTTGACATCTTATGAAACCTAAATTTATTAATAAGCTTTACATTTAAATATGGTACAATTGATACCGTACTAGGTCTAGGTCTTGCCTCTCTATCTCTCTCTACGAGTGCAAGTGTTGGTCTTAATTGCCGTTCATGTGCAAGGTGAGATCTAGGTATTATTTCTACCTTGGTCTCTCTTAAATTTTCGTTTTAGCTTCATGGATTCAAGGTTGCAAAGGCTCTCTATTCGGGAGAAAGAAGATAGCGAGTTCGTTGTTTCTCCAGAGGATGTTCAGACGGAAGACTTTGCTGCGGTTCTTAGGGAAGCACAAGGTAAGTTTGTGACTGCTATTTCAGGTTTTTTCCCTGCCTACCAATTCTTGCCGAATCTATGTCCTGAAGGGAAGCTCTTTCTTGGCTAAAAGACCAACAGCTTGCCAAGGTTATTGTGGAGTCGGATTGTTTGGCAGCTGTCCAATTAATATTAGCTCCTTCGCCAAATCGGTCTGAAATTGAAATTTTGACCCTTGATTATTTATCATTCAAGCGATATTTCCTTTACTTATTCTTTCAATGGACGCGTAGGATTGCTAATAAGATGGCTCATGCTTTAGCCAGGGTAGCCTTATTACATGCAAATCCACATCACTGGACTGATCGTCCTTCTTGTTTAGTCTCCATTTTAAATTCAGATTATTCGGCTTCTGTTTTTGTTAAGAGAAAAAGGCTATTAAGTTCCGGGTGTACGGGGTAAGCCTGTTGGCTTGGGTTAGTTTTCTTTGCCTTCCCTGCCTTTGTCTGTTTTTTGCGCTAACGTTGATTTTATTCAAAAAAAAAAAAAAAACTTTACATTTAAATGGTTTTTAAATTTGAATGTTATTCTCAAATTTTGATGTACGTCGATCGAAAGAAACATCATTATTTGGAAGCTATAGAAAGTCTCAGAAGGCTCGTAAATTTACACTTTACATTGCGTACAAACAAAAAGAAGAAGAAGAAGAAATCAATTCTATTAATTTTGATTTAAAACAACAGTTGGTAGGGTTCGGTCAATATGAAATGAACTACATTAATTTGGATTGAATACATCGGTTCAGTTGGTGGGGTTCGGTCATTCTTATAGACGAAACAAAACTTAACCACGTTCTGAATCTTGCCTGCTCTACCTAACCTGACCGAAGAAGGCAAAAAAAAAGAAGAGGTTTCACACATGGTCACCTAACCTAAACGCGTGGTCGCATTTACCCACATTAATTAATTTGAAGTCTTTTGGCTATTAAGCTGCTTACTCTAACAATATATATATATATATATATATATATATAAACATGTCAGACATCTCCACACTATTTTTCAAAGGTTTCGTACTTGTCAGTCTATAAAATAATGATGTTTACGATTGCCAACAAACATCCATCATGGCTACAAAACTTCGCAATCTAAAACCCTATAGTCATGGATGGAAACGATGACACTCTTCTCCTAAACGTCTGAAGCTTTGGAATCCCATAACTTTTACTTGTTAATAGGATATTGAAAATGTATATTTTATCAATCAATGTATACATGCATAGCAGATGCAAAAGTCTCTGCTACCTTGTATCTGTAAAAATCCATCAATTCAATAAATACGACATAGATAAAATTAATTAGATGTTTTCTGCTAGTTTAGGTATGTTTGCTGTTGTGAGCGTTCCTTCTGAGTCCCTTGAGACTCTTGTATAGAACTCTTTTGTATGTCTTTCTTTCATTTATTAATTCTTCTGGTTTATCCAAAAAAACAAAAAAAATTAATTAGATGAATAAATCTCAATAAAAATAGAGTGGAACAGGCTTTTAGAAATAGGTAATTTGAACCATAACAACAAATTTAATTATCTACATTAAATAAATTAGAGGTAAAAAAGAATTCCAATTTCCTTGTTTCAATAATAGAGGAAAAGAAAATACCATATCATAAAGATATGTTGTTCTTAGTATAAAGTCAGTTAACAATTAGTCTAGATCTTCTGTTCAATATTATGGTGTCTTATTGTGTCTAATAAATCTCAGTCATTTATTTATGTAGGTCTCGTAAGGATTCCGCTTGGGTTTCGCAGAATAAATGACTAAGATTTCATAAGACAAAATAAGAAAAAGTAATATTGGACAGAAGCTCTGAGTTCGTTAACAGTATGATTGATGAGTACCCAATTTAGTTAGGACTACTAAAAAGGTAAAAATGAGGCCAGTCTCAATGCTTTTATGAGTAGTGGTAATGTACATCTCATTATTTTACCATATTTATGATTTGTTAATCGTAAAAGAAGAAAAGCAGCAAAGGAGCCAATTCGATTTTTGTGAAACATTGAAGAGACTATTTCCTGAAGAGGAGATTGAGTAGTCCAATAAAAGCATATTTATGGGACAACAAAAGCACTTCGAAACTTAATTCAGTTGAGGTAATTTTCTATTTAAATAAATGTACATTATTTTTAAAATACGTTAACACGCATTACAATAGAAATTTACGAGTTCTTATATTTTGAAATTTATAATTATTTTATTGTCAATATTATCAAAAGCATCTTTTTAACGTAAGTAATTAAACAACTATTTATTCAAAAATTTCACATCCGATTTTGCAATTTGGTTCTTCTCAAATTTTATATACACGAAATATAAAGTCAACTTCAGAAGCATGTACACTACTGTCTTTTAGTCTCTGACATCTTTCTAATCTGCAAATTGTCGATTGTATCTCATGTCGATACTGGTAAGTTTCGAGTTGATTAGGTACTGAAGTTCATTGCAGCAAGCTTCCTCCTTGTCTCGATTTTCCAGTGTCATAGCATTACAACTTGGAACTTGGGCTCCATCTTCTCCCTCTTTGTTTATTCTCGATCTCTCTCCTTGCTCCTAAGCATATCCCGAGGCCTTCAGTACTTGCTTTTCCTATTGTTACTATTTCTCTTTCACCAGGTGTGTCTCGTTCTTCTTCAGTCAACTTCCTTCTTCCTCTTCAGTCACACTTTCCTCATACTCTTCCTTCACAACAACATTCCACCTTATACAACAGATTTTTCCTTTATCCCATGGTTAAAACACCATATCAAATTATGAAGTCTTCCCCTCTCTACTAAAGTTTCATTCTCCTCCGGCTCCCACTTCACCTGCTACACTCAAATCTCATTCATTGCCTTCCCTTAATATTTCACTTGCTTGTGATTTCCTTCCCGCTTCCACCAACACCAGTAGTTTTCATTCCAAGCCTTCATGGGTTCAAGTTGTAGGTAATTTGAATCCAGAAGCTAAGCTATCTTATTTTCATCTAGCATTACTTTATACCACCCCATAATCTCTCCCCCATTTCTATTCTGCATGCTGGAGTTCAAAAATGAAAATCCACTCTGGTTGGTTTCTTCCTTGATAAAAGAGTTCCTTTTCTTTAAATCATGGCCTGCTAGTAACTGGAAGAGCTTTGGACTTCTTTATGTCACAATTAATAATCAAGATATTTTCTTCTTTAATTTTAGCTATCCTGTGGTAGTGGATGCAGTTATAAAATTTAGCCCTTGGAACATTCACAGCAAACCATTTCTCATACAAGCATGGAGATGAAGTGTTAAATTTGAAGAAATCATGCAAACTAACATACTGTCTTAAGTACTGGACCACTAAACGATTAAGCTGTCTTGCTAGCTCAGCTGGCAGACCAATATGTATTGATCAAGCAATTGCAGAATAAAAGGATCAACTTTGCTAGAATAAGTGTGGCTATTGATGCTTATACTGAACTTTTTGAGAATTTTGCAATCATGAAATTTGATCACAGCCTTGAGCTAATTGAAGAAATAGTGAAGATCACATATGCATAGAAACTCCCGACTGTTGAATTAACGAAACTTGGCAACCAACTGGTAGAGTATTTAAAATAGATAGCTTTGAAGAACTGATGGGAGAAGCTCAACCGTAGAGTCTTATTGATGACTCAAGTGAGGGCCTCATACCCGAGCAACTACAAATTAATAAACATAATATAGAAGGTGCTGATTATGCCATAGACACTAACAATCATACCGTAAGCACAATTGTTGCTACTACTCTTACTATAGATGCAACATCCCACTACCATAGGTTACATACCCAAATATTTAGAAACATTCAAGTACATATCTTATGATAATGACATGTTAGAGCAAAAACAAATCCAACTTACACATGACATTAACTAACATCATTAGAAAGTCAGAAAATTTTTAAATTATTCATTGCATTTATCCCCAAAATTTACACTGTTTCCTTAAGAAAATTATTTTCAGCCTTGTACAAGTTCTAACAAAAACAACAAAATACAAGACACAACACTCCTGGAGCCAGCTGACAGATCTCTAAGTCATAACAAAATCCAAATGGTCCTTTAATCCTGTCTAAGAATTAGGTCTCCTGTCTCGTACTTGAAAAATCACGTTGCAATTTTTATGAGTTTTGCGAACTCATTGAGTGAACCATCATTAATGATTTCACCGGATCACATACACATAATACTTATTTTCCAGACACTCATTGATAGCATAAACACATTACAAATGTTCACACAATATAGTATATCATAAGATCACACAGTCTACATTACTAAGCATAGCAAATAAATTACGTCAATTTATCACTCATTCAGCATTGCAAATCATTCAATAAATTTCAGTCTTCTAATGTTGTATACATGAGACTCACATTCTTTCTTATTGTTGTGACCGAGTGCCTATCACAACTTATACAAATATTGGCCCATAGGGCTCAGTCAAACAGAATCACAGAGCATAGCTCTACGTGCAAAATTAGAAATCACGGAGCAAAGCTCTACGTGGAAGCGCTTTATACTGGCAACTCAAGTCACAACGATTTTAACTGAATATGCATTTTATGAAATGCAACAATTTCTGCATATCTCATATATCAAAATCTTATATAAACTCTCATACAAGATTTCACAGTCATCGGACCTAAGTCCAGAATGCAACTTTCATTGAGAATCAAATGTCAAATTCATAACACTCCCAATACATGCCCAACTATTAAACTTCTCGGACCCTAAGTCTGGAATCCAGAAACAACTCACAAATAGTTCAATAATAATGGAAGTGTAATAAATCAAATTAAATTCAAATCAAATCAATCCTAGGAAATCGTCTAGGTTGACTCACAGTACGCTCCAATAAGCTATTGCCTGGATGGTCCGGCAATATCTGTCTGGCATCCGATGTGCTCCTCTATAACATACACAATACATTCACAAAATATCACATTTTGCACAATTGAAAACATATTCCTTTAGGCACATGTACTTAAATAACTAAAATATGCACAATGCATAGTTCAATGACAATTCCGGGTATCTTATTGTAATTCTAATCATCAAATCAATCAGATATCAAAGCCCTCATTAATATCATTTGGTACTTATAATTTGGACCAAAATAAAACAATGTGAAATCAATTTCATAACCTAATTGACTACTTCAGATTTTCTACCCACATGATTTCAGGTCAACTTTGCATAACTAATCTGATAGGGTAAATGACAAAATTAGGCAAAACTTCTTTTTGGAAAGTTGTTCTCTAATGTCTTAAATTTTTAATGACTCCAAGATCATCCAATTTGATTCAGTATTTTATGAGTTATGCACAAAATACCACAAACTGTACACATTTGAACTTTTAGCTAGTACATGATCATACCTTCTAATTGCACAACTCATATCTTTCAGCTCAGATATCCAAAAATTACAAACTTTATACCAATTTAAAGATAAGAGAATAAGCTACAACTTTGTTGAAGACAACTTAGCCTAATTCGGCCCACATCAATACAGTTCATAAACTTATACAAGCAACTACCACCTTTTACTGTACAATCACGTTTTTGCACGTAATTCTCCACATTTTTGCAGCAACTCTCCTCCATCTTCTTCCTCTCTTCTACTTAATTTCTCATCACAAATTTATACCCTTACATTTACTCCATTTTTACACCCATGCAACTTATCTTATGCTAAAACAACTCAAAATGCAACATTAGTTACAAATGCCAAAACCAGAATTTTTTTCAATACTATTCATCATCTTCTTCACCGAACTGCACTTCCTCTCTTTTTCATTTTTTTTGTTTAAGTTTCTTACTTCTAAACCATCCATTCTACATTTCCATATCTAAAAAAATCTTGGCAACAAGTTATACTCAAATTACACTTTAAACATTTAACATCCGAAATTTCATAAATTTCCACTCTCTCTTTACTGCGTTTTTCCAAATTCTGCATGTTTTTTTTTCTTCTAGCTCTAAAAGTTACTTCATCACTATCTTAAAACCCATTGTTCGTCAAACATGCAAAAACAACATATCCGTATTCTTTCATTTAATTCTTTCATCACCACTGAAAGTACATTTCTTAACCACATATGCATATATTTCTTTACACGGTAAAACATCATTAAATCACTTACTTGATTTAACTCTTCCAGCAATGAGAATGAAATCACTAACACAAAGAGAATCACATTTAGCTATTCGGTGATGAAGAACAAGGAAGAGAGCTGCAAAGTTGAGTGTCTCGGTGCAAAACAAAAGTTACTGTCAACTCATCCTAACCAAAACACAATAGCACGTGTATTCTTGCATGACTCCCACGTATCACCCAAACAATCAGCCACTTGTCACCACATATGTAAGTCACATGTCTTATATATATATATATCATTGTCACGTGTCACTCTATCATTGGTCTATAAAATCAATATTTTTCTCAAATTTCACCAAAAATTCTGAAATAATAATAACACTCTCCAAATAAATTTTTAGCTCAAAATAATTCACCAAAAATTTCAAAATACTCGAAATGTACAAAAATTGCCAAATCACATTTAATACACTCCAATTAAACCCACAATTTCTATTTATAAACTAATTTACCTGGAAATGCCAATGAATGCATGTACAATCATATGAATGTGCAAAATAAATATGTATGTCACAATTAAATTATGCATGATGTGCATTTTTTGATCTCACATAAATTTTTCTTAATTTACTAATCTAGCCTTAACATGGGTATTG
Organism: Erythroxylum pelleterianum; assembly: GCA_027563865.1. Taxonomy (NCBI): domain Eukaryota; kingdom Viridiplantae; phylum Streptophyta; class Magnoliopsida; order Malpighiales; family Erythroxylaceae; genus Erythroxylum; species Erythroxylum pelleterianum. The sequence continues at coordinate 21,315,157 of JAOQMR010000003.1, read as the reverse complement.
GGATGTTATAATAGAGGCAAAAACTAGTGAAACCACTGCACCTACAATCATAATTATAACTCAAACACCTAGTCTTGAAAATGACTTTAAAACTGCATCATTAAGGAAGAAGTCTTAAAGGAGAAAGAACACATCTTCTTCTACTTCTTAATGTCAGTCTACACATGGAACATTAGGGGTTTGAATTCCCTTACAAAAAGCAAGTGATCAAAGACTTCATTACTAAAAATAATCCTCCTTGATGGGTATTCTCGAAATCAAGATGAAGAAGAACATCAGCAACGTCCTACCTTATAATTGGAGGTCCATTCCCAATCAAGATTATCACCCCAATGGAAGGATTATAGTAATCTACAATAGTGAAAAGGTTGATATAATTAGCTCCACCATTACTGATCTGATGATCCACTTACAAGTACTTTCAAAACATCTCTACAAGGTCCTGGATATTCCTGTTATTTGTGCTCTCAATTATGGCTTTGAAAGACTATCCTTGTGGAGCAAGTTCAAAGAGTTAGCACAAGGTATCAGCTCACCTTGGCTTTTAGTTGGTAATTTCAATTTTATCGTTAGTTAGGATGAAACTGAAGGTCATTATTCCAATAGGCCTATTTGTCATTATCTAAATAATTTCTTAGCTAATATTCAAGTTTCTAATTTTCCTTGGGGGAAATTTCTTCATTTGGAACAATAAGCATAATAATGAGACTTTTTAAAGGAAAAAACTTAATAGAGGCCTATCCAACTTGCTTTGGCTACAACACTTTCCTAACTAGGGTGTATTTTTACCAAATTCAAGCATCTCTGATCACTCTTCAATGGTTGTTAAGTTTGAACTAGACCTCACTCCTCATAGATATCCTTTTTGATTTAATAAATTCCTTGCTTCCATTTTCGATTTTTAGGATGCTATCAGAAGAGGCTTAGCTACTCACTTTTTTTGTTCCAAACAATTCCAATTTTCTATGAAAATCAAAAGAATCCGAGATGAAATCAAAACCTTTCATAAAGAAAATGTGGGGAATGTCCTTCACTTATTAATTATAGCCAAAGTTGCTCTTAACTTATCTCAAAACAATCTGTACAACGATCTTACCTGTCTAATGCATTAAGAGGCATAACATATTGCTTTGAAGAATTATTTAAATGCTATTAACTTTGATTATTCTTATTGAAACAAAGGTCTAGAATTAAGTGGCTTCAATATGGGGACAAAAATATAGCCTTCTTTCACAGATTTATCTTTACAAGGAAAGCCTCAAACAAAATTGCTGCTCTTGAAAGCAATGGTTCTTATGTCAAACTCAAAACCAATTCATTAATGAAGCTATCGATCACTTCCAATATTTATTGGGCTTTACTTTTTCTGCTTGCTCCTTTATGAAATTTATTGAGGAATAGTCCAACAAAAACTATCTACCCATGAGGTATAGGCTCTGCCATCTCCTATTACTAAATTTGAAGTTGAGAATGAAAATATTTAACCCTTAATAAAGCTTCAGGGTCAAATGGTTTCAACATACATTTTTTCTAAAAAATCTGGTCCATTATAGGCAATTTGGTCTTTGATGCAGCATTAGAGTTCTTTAACAATGGCAAGCTTCTCAAAGCCATAAACAACACTTTCATTACCTTAGTTCCTAAAGGGAAATAGCATATGTCTTTAAAATATTACCGACCCATCTTATACTGCAACTCCATATACAAAATCATCTATAAAAAGCTTGCTTTAAGATTGCAGTCTATACTTCCTGGGCTAATTAACTCATCTTCATCTACTTATATGCCAAAAAGACAAATTGGAGACAATATTGCTTTAGTTAATGAATTATTTAAGCATTACATCAAATAGAACAACCAGAAGAATTCACTTAAAATCGATTTTGAAAAAGCCTATGACAAGATAGATTGGCACTTCATCATTCATGTGCTCAAAGCCTTTGGTTTCCCTAACATATTCACATAATGGATTCATCAATGGAACACTACTATTTCATTCACAATTCTAGTGAATGGTGAGCCTACAAAGCATATCCATGCTGCTAAAGGTATATAAGGTGACCCTATCCCTCCATTCTTATTTTTTCAAATCTCTGAAGTTTTAAGTAGACTGTTTAAAATGAATGCTACCATGAAAGGTATCTTTAGTTTTCACTCTAAATGTAAGATGCTTGGGATAGTAAGATTGAGCTTTGCTGATGATATTTTTGTCTTCTCAAAAGCTGACATCTCCTTTTTGACATATGTTTGTAAAGCTTTCAAAGTCTTCACCAATCTATTTGGTCTTGTTATCAATAAAGAGAAATCTAACTTGTTCACTTCAACAAGTTCAACTCATTATGCAGATAAACTCTCACTTAATACTAGTTTCAAGATGAATCACCTACTTGTTAAATATCTAGGCATTTTAGTTTCATCAATTAAGTGCAAACTCTTAGACTTCAAGCCTTTTATTGTAAGGATCAAAAGTAGGATTGAAATCTGGTCCTCTAGATCACTTTCTTTAAATGGCAGATGTCAACTGATCATGTTTGTTCTTTCATTTATAAGCACATATTAGGCCTCTCATGTTGTCTTTCCTAAGGCTATAATCAAAACTATAGAAAAGTTGTTTCACAGCCTCTTATGGTATGAGGTATGTTTGCCTAAAAATTAGGGAGGTTTTGGTATTTTATTGATCAAAAGCATCAATTTTGTTTTATTAATCAAAAGGCTATAATGATTGATCCAATACAAACAAACATTGTAGGTAAAATGGGTGTATACATATTACATCAAGGGCGAAAAAATATGGGTTGCAAAAATTCCTACAATTGCTTCTTCCCTCATGATTCAGTTGTTCAAACTTAGATGAAGCATTAGAGACTCGTGCAGATCAACTATAGAGAATGGTAAAAACACCTCTTTTTGGTTTGATAATTTGACCATTTTTTAACCTTTGGATTGTGTTATTGAAGCCACTATCCTTAAAATTTTTAAATCTTTCAATGCCTCGGTTGTTGAAGGACTATCATCTAATAACCTTTCTAGACTTGATCCCATTATAAGCATATCTTAATTTCTTCTATGCTACAACCTAGAGAGGTCAATATAAGACTACATTATGTGGAACTTACTCCTCCGGTCTCTATACTAACAAGTGTTGCAGGTTTCTCTTTTACAATCCTTTTAGTATTGCTACTTGGAAAAAGATAATATGGATCAAGCACCGCTCTCCTAGATCTTCAGTCATACTTAGCAGTTCTCTCAAATGCCTAACTGGTGTATACTTTGAGAATTTTCTTTTAAAAATGTTGAGCACCTCTAATTTCAATGTTACTACAACAGATACCTTTGGGAAGCAATTCTTCAGCTTTGCAATATTAACAACTCCCCAATTAAAGGAAGTGAAAAAAAGATATTTTCTAGTAACTAAGTTTAACTTCATATAATCTATACAAATCTTCCTCCTAGTTTGAATACGAGTTGGTACCGACTAACTATCACTGTTCTCTATTACAATTACTCTAGTTTTTTTTAGAACCACTTGAACCAGACTTACCTATTTGCTATCCAAAATGGGATAAAGTATCCTAACATCAAGAAGCTTCAATATCTCCTTTTTAATCACCGCCATTATAGGTGGATCTAACCTCTATTGGGGCCATCTTACCTCTTTAGCTCCATTCTCTAATAAAATTTGGTGTATAGAAATTAATAGATGCCACTGTCTAGCTAAGAGCTTCCATATGATTCTTCAGAAACTTAAGTAGTTGTTCTTCCTACAAAAAAGTGAGTTTAATCACCAACAATATGTTTTGTTTATCTAATAACGCTTGTTTAAATGGATGGGGAGGCTTTTCAACCCCAACTTTGGTGCTTGTATGGATGTCAATAGGTAGAGTCGGGCCAGGGGCCCGAACGATAAGTTGGGTGAACTGTGGTCTGGCCTGTGACTTGGCGGGCCACAGACGGGCTGGCCTATATATATTTTAAAACAAATTAAAAACCGACATCATTTTTTGCCAAACAATTTTAGCCCGTGACTCGGTGAACTTGAGCCAAAATCGGGTTGGACTGGACCAAAATTGACATTCCTAGGTGGTTGAACCAAAGAAGGTAGCAACTTTGAATGGTTTCTTGTTAACTCCACAAAAGACACGTTTCCCACCAAAATTTTGAACTTGCATAAGCTATAAAGCATAAAGTCTAACTCCTTAGAGGGTGTGAAAGTGAGTGAGATGTTGCTAAGTAAAGGGATCCATCCCTTTATAAAAAATTATCGAAAGTTCATCTGCCCAATGCAAAGAAAAAGTATCATACGCCAAAGTGTCAATGAAATTCACAAAAACGAAGGCTTTTCATCATTTGGAAATTCCATAGCATCATAAATATTGAATTAAATCACATCATCATCAAACTCCATTGTTAAAGATCCATCATAAATATTAATTTTTATTCTAAAGGCTTTCAAAAAGTGTCTTCCTAATAAAATTAGGACTGAACAAGAAACATCCTTACGTATCTGTAAGAAATAAGTCAGCTAGAAAAACCCTATTATCCACTTGAACCAATGCATCCTCTACATCTCCCTTAGGATAAGCATTAGAATAATCAACTAGTTGGATTATAACATTAGTTTCCTTAAAAGGTGCCATATTTAAAGACTCATAAACAAATTGGATAGCAAAGGGATGTTTACTTACAACTTATAAAAAGTCTCTAGAATTTTTTTTAATCTATGCCTTCCTTAATTTGGAAAATTCAACTAGAAAAAGGGGTTTACAATAATTCTTGGCAAGTTATAATTTGGCTACGCCCCTTATATTTATGGCTATTTTAGCATTTTTCTCTATTTCTTATTTAATTTCTCTCTTATAAACCTTTAGGCCTTTTTTCCTTTAATTCCTTACCATTTCATAACATTATAACCTTACCACTTTGTAGCTCTAACCTATTAATAGTTGTCACCATTTGGTTTACTTGATTTTTAAGATTTTGGATACTAGCTTAAGAATCTTATTGAAATTTCAAAGTGTTAGTGTCCAAATAATTAACTATATCCTCCAAAAGAAGTGTTACCTTTAAAATTTTGCATCGGTTATTATTGTTTAGACATATACGACTGCTTGTATGTCTAAAAATTTGGGGCTATATATTGTCCTTAAATATTCCCATAATGCAAATTTTGATGGTGACATTAATCCAAATTATAAGTATTTGAAAATGGTCCATACTTCCTTTGGGATGTTTAGGAAAACCATTAATATTGCCTTATTCCACATGATTTTATTACCAATTAAGATATGCATCAGTAGGACAACTAACTATCAATCAAACTCCACAAGCCTTAGCCTCTTCCTTCTTGACTACTATGAGTTGCCATACCAAGGATGCCAAATCCTCCAATATTTTCTCCAATGATAAAAGATTCACCTTACAGGCCTTAAGGTATGTTCAGAATGAATTCCAAATTATTGAGTGTTGGAGGCTATGTCCGCTCCTTTATGGATGTTAATGTTTTGTCAACTAGAGCTCTACTACTTACAACATCAATCACGCTTCTATAAGTTGGTTTTCATAAAAAATATCCAATTTTGAGTTGATCGCTAATTTGGTGGTAAGGGCAACTTGCATAAAGCTTCTTAAATCTCTCCTAATATTTGTATAGTGACTTGCCATTATGTTGATGGAAATGACAAATTTTTTTTTGATGTTAGTAGCCGTAGAATCTGGGAAAATTTTATCCAAATATATCTTCTTCATCATAGCCTTTGCACTAACACTCTCGATTGACAAGTAGTATAACCAATCTTGAGTGTCATTTTTTAAGGAAAAACGAAAAGGGCTTTAACTTGATCTTCTCTTCAATAAGATTTTTAAGCTTCATCCTCATACAAACCACTTCAAATTCCTTTAAGTGTTTGTAAGGATCTTTTCCCACTGTACCCAAAAAGTGGGTAAAAAATGAACCAACCCTCACTTCAGCTTAAAGGTATTATTTTCACAAAATTTAGAAAATTAATGTAATTGGGTTGTTATACATCAATCGAAGTAACCAATTCACATAGTGTGTGAATTGCAGCCATCATTTCTTCTTTTAGCAGTTTCACTTTTTTCTTTATTTCCTTCCTTAATTGTTTGACTATCTTTTCTATATCAGGATTGAATAGCAGATCTTTCAATTTTATCGATCATATAATGTATATATGTTATGGAAAACTCTCAAAAAATGGAACCAAAATTTGGTACTGCCATCACCTATAATCAAATTAAACCAACTTTTACAAAAATAAATAAAGTAATTAGAGAGTTGGATTGTTTCCATAATATTAGCCCCGGAATTTTTTTTAATGATTATGACTAATTAAGCATGGTTAACTTAATTAATTAAGGTTAAGTAGCATTAATTAGCATGAATTAAATTTAG
>JAOQMR010000003.1:21265469-21280869 GCA_027563865.1 Erythroxylum pelleterianum | reverse complement strand
AAGTAGATGTTGTATGTGAGAAGTGTAGATTTAGATCCTTGCTTCTTACAACCAATTAAGCAGGTATAAGGATTAATTAAACGAATAGGTCATGTCGGTTTTCCAGTAGAATATAGAAAAGTTGGGCTTACTTCGGGTTTTGGTGGCATTAAGCTTACCCATTCCCTAGTGCCAAAACGGCCCAAGAAGGCGGGTCGTGTCATATAGTTGAGACGAACTCAATATGACAATAACTTCCATCTTATCATTTTTTGAAAATTGAAAATAATATATTGATATGCAAAATAAGTACATAAACAGTAGTCGTAGCTACAAGTATAAGCCCAAAGAAGATTAGGTTGAATTAAGAAGAAAAAAAGTGAGAGTACAAGCTAAGATCTAGTATGAATCTTTTCCCTAAAACTAATTCAAAAAAGTTCATAAAGACATTAATGAGCTCCTGAAAACCTACATCTTGTTAAGCATTCAAAAATTTCATATAGACATCAGAGGTTTAAATATTTATAAAATAGTAATTAATCTTTTTCATGTAGTTTGCACAAATATTGTTATGTAACATCAAATTAAATCCCATCTTTGCAACATTACTTTGCTTGCTTTCTTTTCTATTTTGCAATATAACAACATTTCTCTGATCTAGTTTAAGCTCTTAAAGGTGAACTGATCATTAGTTAGTTTTTCTTAAGTCTCCTTGCATTCCTTTCCCTCTGTATTGAATATACAAGACAACTAAGGGCTATTCTAAATATATTCAGGTCTCCCTTTCTATTAAATGTGATTTTGCTAGCCCATTCAACCAAATTATCCCAATTAGTAATGTGAAAGAAAAGTTACATTTAAGTTATACCTACTTACAGAGATCGGTTGTAAATTAGCACTCGTAGAGTAAATGTGATATGCTTTCATCCTTTAGGGCACATAGTTTAGATTTCAAATCATTGATCCCCTCTATTCTATCCTTGGTTTTCATCATTTTCTTAGTTGCAAGCCACATTATGAATGATGTTTTTGGTTTTTTTTGAATTTGTACCTATAAGTTTGACCTAACATAATTCTTTTTTATGCTCATTAATCGAATCTAAACAAGATTTGTTTGTGAAAACACTAGTTTTATGCCCAAGCAATCTAATTTATTCGAATTTGCTATATTCGAAATGAAACCTAGTATCTTATCTGTAATGATTGTACAACCTCCTTATTTGTTGTTCCAATAGAATCCTTGAACAATCTCATTTACTCTAGCTTTATCAATTATTATATGGTGAATTAATTGAGCTTTAGGAATATTATGTAAGGGACCTAATTCACACTATTTCTCATACTAGAACTAGATATCTTTCTTATTTCCTATGATTACTTTGAAGTCAAATCTCATAAGATTCTTTAGCTTTAATATTTGGTTTAAAGTCTAAAAATTATCCATTTTTCTTTAAAGTTCCAAAAGTTAGTTATTTTTAAGTGATGGAAATGCATCCATTTCACCCAAATGGATAAATTTCTTCCAAATATTTTTAATTATGAGCATTTTTTTCATAATGTGAATTATGGTGAACCCTAAGCCTCCTTCATGATTGGGGACATAAATGTCTGACCATTTCACCATGGATTGTTCCCCTATGGATGAATTTCATGACCAGAAAAACTTCTTAATAATTCTTTCAATTTCCTTGACTATGATCTTGGGAAGCATGATATGTGTTATCCAATAATTGTGCATATTACTAAAAACAAATATTACCATATGTAATTTCCCAGCATAAGTGAGGAATTTGTTTTGGTAATTACCAATTTAATAGTGTCAAAGATTGATTAGTAGTTTATATATAAGGTTCTCTTGGAAGTAATTGGTATGCTTGATTATTTAAAAGGAGTATTTATTACTTGAAATCTAGATACTCTTACTAAGTATTAAATTAGTTGCTTCACTAGAAACATAAAGTTTACTCTTAAAGTATTTTATACTCATATATGAAATCATTTTAAATTCTTACAAGAAACACATCAAGATTTGTGTAGATCTTTTATTTTACCTACTCAATAATCGTAGATCATAAGTAAAAACAAGGCTAAAGTATTTGTTCTACATGCATTTTATATGATATTTAAAGCCTATTTTATTCTCTATCTTTGTGAAACTCTTCTAAATAAGACTTCTCCGTAAAAGTTGAAGAGGAAAGGGGAAATAAGATCCCCCTACCTTATTTCTTTTGTAATAATAAAGATACTAGTAGGTTCTCCATTAATAAAAACCAAAAAGGAAGTGGTAGTTAGGCATTATCGTACCCAATCTGTAAATTATTCGGAAAACCAAATGCCACCAAATAGTCAAATGCCTTGTGAAAATCAATCTTTAGTTCACCATTTCAAATAGATTTCTTATTCTAATAGTTCTCGAGCAAGCCCTAAATTATGAGTAAGTTATCCCTAATACTCTTTCCTTTAATTAAAGCACTTTGATTAGGGTGTATTACTCCTCTTAAAGCTATCTCTAGTCTATTTACTAGCATCTTTAAGATGTTCTTGTAAATTACATTTTGCAGAGAAGTTAGTTAGTTATTTTGAGAACTAAACATGTGTATGTTCTATTCATTCTCTTTAGCATTTTTCTATTAAAGGAGAACTCCAATATGGATTCAATTAACAAGTCACCAATTTCATTCCATGTCTTTTGAAAGAATGGTGTATTATAACCATATGATCTAAAGGTTATTTTTGGATTATAACTAAAGATATCTTTGTCCACATCATCTCTGATGAAAGGTCTTTCAATTTTAATACCTAAGTCCTTGTTCAAAGGCATCCTTATGTCCTACTTGATAAGTTATAGAGAAGAGCTATAAGAGGATTCACCTATACGTATCTTTCTTTAGATCCTCCTGACTGGTGATGGAGATACCTAAGTCATTAAATTATTTTATTTTAGTTTCTTTTAGCAATGATTGAGCTATATTGTATTTCTATTACAATCCTTAATCTAAGTCACTTTTAATCTTTGTCTTAATAATTATTTTACACATTAAGAGCTTGAGTGTAGTTATAGAGTATATGCTTTTTCAATATCTTTTAGAACATTATTATCAAGAGATTGTACAGGTCCTTCTAAGCTTTAGAGAGAGTTTCTCTTTTTTTCTAACTACCGCATTAGTGTTTAGAAAGGTTGTTTTATTAAGGAGCTTTAGTTCCTTATAAATGCTTTTAAGTTTCTGCATAAAAATATAGTCCTTATACCTTATAAATTACTTTTGTATTCCCTTCTTAATTGCTTATACATAACCTAGAGTGGTTGAAAGGAAGTTGTTAAACTTCAAAAGGTCTTTGACTGACTTTTCATTGATGAAGCTGAAGACTTCTATATAGGAATGATATGAGTTAAATGAGTTTTTAAAGAAGGCATACTATGAGAAAGTTTGCCATCTATTCATTGTTAACTAGTGCTCGATCCAATTTCCTCCTTGTTTTCTAGGTCTCTTTCTTGTCTATTATCTCAAGTGAAAATTTGTTCTTTAATATGTTACTCCAATTTTCCTTAAACATTCTCTTAAGTCATCATTTAATTACCTTAGATTTCTCCTAGAGCTGTTAACTTCCTAAGAATAAAAATTATTGTTAAATTCCCCTATTGTAATTCTAAGAAGTTGGTTAATAGCCTTGAAAGCATAAAGTTCACTCTATAAATTGCTTCTTAGAAATGTAAAGTTTGTTGCATAGAAAATGGAAATATTAACCTATGATGGTTATTTACAAAAGGAATTATAAGATGGATTACCGATCAGTTTAGGAGGAATGTTGAATAAAGATTTTATTCCTGTCAAAATCCACCAATATTCTACCATTGTAATGGTGTTGGTGGTTTGAGATTACTTCACAATTCTCTCCAAAAAGCTATAATGCATTTCTTTTATTACTATCTTTTATTTTGGTTTTTAACAAGTTTAGATGACATGGCTTTTGTTTGGAGCAAAATATTCTTAACTAATTATTGTTTTCTAGGAACTCTTCTAATCTAGAAAGATGTTCTAAGTTAACTAAAGGTTCCCTCTGAAGATATTGAATTAGGGTGAGGTTAGAATGGCTTGTAATAGCTATAAAGTAAGGTTTGAGAGGAGCAATTAGACTGGGAGGAGGAGAATAGAGGATAGTTGGGTAAATAAAAGGATCTAAGGATATAGAAAGAAAAGGAGGAGCAATGTATAAAGGAGACAAAGGAGATGAACTTATTGGTGTGGAGATGAAAATGGAAGGGAGAAGAGGAAACAAATTGCTGAAGGATAGATGGGTTAAGCTTGTTGAATCTTCAATTATAGAGGAGAAAATGATAAATTGAAAATGAAAAGTGGCTTAAAAGAAATTAGTTAAAAAAAGAGGGGGAGGGGAAAGAGTGAAAACTAGAGAACAGTTAACGAAAACAATCTAGAGAACATTGGACTCTACTTTCATCTTTAACTTTCTACGAAGTAAAAATAATTATGCAATCTAATTTGTTAATATTAAACTTTGTAATCATTGTACTTTTATAAAATAATTATACACTTAATATTAATTTAATATAGATACTATGGCTTAACATTTAAAATATTTATAATAAATAATTTTTCGAAAACTTACTCAAATGAGTAAATCAACATTATAGGTAGCAAAAACATCAATGTAGTGAACTTTTAGATCACCTAAACAAATTTATCCATCATATATAGGAAATTAATCCTGAATCCATATATTATATTTCTCACCCTCATTGCCTTATTATAATTTCTCTTTTAGTGACTTATTATCCTACAACATTTTAATTATTTAAAAATTTAACCATTTTATATTTTGCATTTTTATACTTTGCCAAAGTACTTTCATCTACAACCAAAAGTAACTATTTTGATTAATTTTTAATTAATTTGTTATTTTAATCTTAAGCATCTTAAACTTATCACCAACATTAAAATTTACTTTAATCAAAAATAAATATTTAGGCTTAACAAAAATTGTCCGGCTTGATCAGGTTTGATCTGAGTTAATCTGAAGTTAATAAACTTGGCCTAAGTTAATATAAGCTTTAGGTCGAGTTTAGACCTTTTTCTAATTTTTGAGTTTCGGTCCAAGCTCAAGCTTGGGCCACTCAACCCAGCTTAGCTCACAACCCAAAATTGTAATTTTGAGTAAAACAATATCATTATTGATTTTTTAAAATTAAAAATATTTTAAATTAGGCTTGGCTCAGACGTGAGCTTCGCACAAAAGCCTCATAGGTTATATCTGACTAAAACACAAATTTTTTGGCTAGGCTTGGATCTCAACCCTTTCCCATGCCTACAAGTATTTTTAATAAAAATAATCATCAATATAAATTTAAAAACATTTTTATTACAAATGTGAGTAAATAATAAATGTGAGTTGCCTTTTTCCTAATTTTTATCAACTTCTCATGTGACAAATAAATACATGTAAATCATGGAAATCAATACTTAGAAGAAAGATATTCTTTATATTATTTCCAATGATTGAGAAATTAAATTGATTCAGTCGGTTTAATCATGAAAACTTTAAATTAACCAACTTTTTGATGTAGTTTTTAATTTTTCGGTTCGACTTACTTTAATAATACTTTTTGTTAAAAATCGATCAGTTTATTAATTAATTAGTCAGTTTTTGTAAATCAACCAATTTTTGTAAACTAAAATAAATCAATTAGTTTTTATTTAATAGTTACATTTTTCAATTAGACTTTAAATTGATAATCTAATACCGATCGAACCTTTTAAACCTTAAACCTCTCGTCTTACCGGTTTAACTTTCGATTCGATTTTTAAAACATTGATTATTTCGGCTCCCTTCTTAAAAATGTGACTTGATCTGTTATATTACAATATGAAAGATTCTTTTTTTTAAAATATTTTTAGTAATAAGTAATTCAATTTAATATTTGAATTTTTAAATTCAAAACTAAATCCTTATTATCTAAATAGAAGTCTGAAACCAAATTATGTTTAAAAGGTATATACATTATAATATTTAATATGAGTTTAAAGCCAAAATCCATTTTTTTAATAGAGCCAAAATCCAACTTTAAACATACTACTACTCCCATGTAGCCTACATCTATTTCTTCATTATTGCTCGCAGTAACTTTTAATTTTTCTTTATTTGACATCTTTGTAAATTAAGAGTCATATTATGATGTAGAAGCAATATGATTAATAATTCCACTATTTAATGATGAAATTTTGATAAAATTATAATAAAATTCAATTCATAGATAATTAAAGCAAAAAAGTTACACTGCATTTAAAATTGGGAGTCTCGTAAACTCACTTGTATTATATGTAGATTTATCGAGAAGCAACTTCTTTATTTAGCAGAAGTAAGACTGCATATTAGTAGACTTTTCTATACTCTAAATTTTAGCGAGACTTTTACTTGATGTTTTTATTGTTGCAATTGACGTTGTAGTAGTCTTATAAACTCACTCTTTTACACAACATTCCCTCTCTTATACTCTCTACTAAAAACAAAACTAAAGAGGTAACCTAGAGCCGGCATGGTATGAAGAAACTGGCTTGCCAAATATTTGGCATCAAAATCATCTACTCTTTTATTAGTAATGTGGCCTATACGCTCACTTCAATTGCCTGCTCTTTCAAAACTCTTATTTCTCTAAGCACCCAAACAAAAGGGGGCTGTGGTGTTGCTCCTTCGTGGGGTAGGATTTAATGCCTAGACCTACAGGTTCCTGGTGGAGGCAATAGTCTACAGCAATTCCAGAAAGCGGACGACGTACTAAGGAGAAAACATTGCTTTTATATTTTCCCACCGCATCCAAACCTGATCGGAAGATTCAAAGTGCACTTCAAGAAATGACGCTCGCCTATGGCGCTTGGTATTATCTGTGGAAACTTAACAAGTGTTTTTTTTTTTTTTAAGAAATTTATTTGACCAGCACTTTATCTCTTACACAGTTCGAGCGGGGAATAGACATAACAAGTGTTTTCTTATTACAAAATTCAGGGTGATGTTTTCCGCCAAATACGTGTCTTTATAGCATTGGTGGTCACGCGACGTGGTCTGATCTTTTGGCCACGATTTCCTAACTGCTAGTTATGTACTCCACAAGGTACGAGGTACAACAATCTAATTAATTAATTTGCATAAAACCTCCCATAACTTTTCTGCAGTTATGATTTCCCGGGTTGCAGCAATGTGATACTTACTGCTTCAATAGTGATCTTCCTTGACTAAACCCTCCCCTACAAAACGCTACCTAGACAATTGTGTTTACAATACAGACTACTCGGTCTAAATGATTCTCTTAAGAAAAAAAGAAAAACCAACCATTTTTGTAACTATTTCCTGACCTGACTATCTTACGGAAGATCTCAGTCCACGTTCGCAAAATAATTGTGTTCACACCGGACCAAACTTCCCATAACATATATTAAATGAGTTTAGTCCTGTTTTATATTAGCTATTTGTTTGAGATATTTAATAAAATTGGTTATTTAATATTATCAGTTTATGTGTAAAGTAATTTATAAGAATATGAATTTAAAAAATTATAAGGGTATGAATATTATATATCTTAATATTTTGTTAAATATTTTTATAGAAATTTAAATTTTAGATATATAATTTTACAAAAATTAAGTTTATATCTCTAATAAAAAATTATAGAACATATAATAATAATAATAACATCAACAATAATAATAATTATAATAAGAACAACAAAAACAAAAACAACAACAACAACAATAATAATAATAAATCTAAATATAAAATATAATTGTAATTAGGGACAAATTGACTTACAAAAATTAATTAATATATAGCTTTGTTTATTTAAAAAGGTGTAATTGATTTTTTAATTGCACATATTTAGCTAAAGATGAGAGCTATTATACAACAGTTTGGAATAAATTAGCTAATTATTCATCTTTTTACTAAATAAAAAATTCAGTTTGAAATAATCAAACAGTTGAAAGATTTGAATCACCTAAAAAGTAGCTGATCCCTTGATCACCAAACGCAAACTACTGATAATATAAGATTGAGGCAGGTTCTGGTAAGACACATGTGGTTGATTTCTTCAGGAAGTAAACATTCAGATATTTGGACTTATATTACTTGCAGCGTAAATTTCTAAGAAGTGCTGGGAAAACCAATGTCTCAAAATTATTACTTTGCAGCTAAGAAGTGTACGCTGAACTTCTCTTATGAAAACTACTAGGTTCTCTCCTCTGTCACTGTCTATTCCCACCTGTACTTTGTATGCCCCACCTGCCACCATTTCTTCAATGACCATGTCAATCGTAGTTCCCTTCTGCGTTCACCCTTTACTTGTATTTAGGAGCTAGGGACATCTTCACTGCCATCCGTATCTTGTATTTGGCTTTCTCGTTCTCTTTATGAATTTGTTCCTTTGTTCGTTTGCTGCTAGCTGATGGAAGGAAAGCCCAGACTTTTTGCTTCTTTGGTAGCTAGCAGGATCAGAAAGCCTTTGTGAGTATCTAATCTCGTAAGTTACTGATCTTTAGGATCTGTTTCTAAACTTACTCAATAACAAATTTCTTGTCTCTGATTTCTTCAACATTTCTTCCCGGCATCTCATGTCCCTCCGATCGCAATTTTTCGCTGTAAACCTCTTCAGTTTTATCTCTTGATTGTCGTTCTCTCTGTTATTTGTTCTTGATTACACACTATATTCTGAAGAGGGGCCTTTTACAGTCCTGAGGAAGATTGAAGAAGGAAAAAGAAGAGGAGAAACGGGAAAAGAGGGAAGTAGAAATGGCTAGTATCGTTCTTTCCATTGCTTTGATGGTTGCGGGCTACTTGATTGACCAATTGATTGCTCCTATTGGACCAATGATAGTTGAGTACTTGCTTGGTCCTATAAGGACTGTAATTGCTTATGTATACTATTACATGGACAACATCCAGGGCCTGAAAGAAGAAGTAGAAAAGTTGGTGCTTGTCAGGGAGAGGGTGCAGCATATGGTTGATGATGCTAGAAGAAATGGGGAAGAAGTGGAAGCCGATGTCAGGAAGTGGCTAAAAGCAGTGCATGATATTGTAGAAGAAGCAAGTCATTCTTTTGATGTCGAAGAGCATGCGGATACGAGTTTTTTTGATGGGTTATATCCCAATTTCATGCTTCGTTACCAAATAAGCAAGAAGGCAATAGACATGGCAAAGGTTGTTGAACAACTCCAGGAAAAAAGTAGGTTTGATAGAGTTTCCTACTCTGTCACTTCAAGATGGAAAGGAATCACAGCTGTTGAAGGTTACAAGAGCTACGAGTCCAGAATGCCTACTTCAAGAAAAATAATGTCTGCATTTCGCGATAAAGGTATTAGTATCATCGGTTTGTATGGAATGGGGGGTCTGGGTAAGACCACTCTCGTCAAAGAAGTTGGTAGACAAGCATTGGAGGATAAGATATTTGATGAAGTGGTTATGGCTACTGTAACTCAAAATCCTGACCCCAAAAAGATTCAAGGGGAAATTGCAGACAAGTTGGGTATGAGATTTGATGAGGAGAGCATAGCGGGGAGAGCGGGTCATCTACGGGAGAGGTTGAAAAAGGAGAACAAAGTTTTAGTTATTCTCGATGATGTTTGGGGTAGCATTGATTTAGAGGGAATTGGAGTTTCTTGTGGAAATTGTAAAATATTGCTGGCATCAAGAAGTCTGGATGTATTATCCACTGAGATGAATGCTCAGAAAAATTTTGGTGTGGAAGTACTACCTTACGAAGAAGCCTGGGATCTTTTCAAGGAGATGGCAGGTGATTGTGTGGATGATCCTGAGCTGCATTATACAGCAACTGAGATAACCAAAGAATGTGCTGGCTTGCCAGTAGCAATTGTAACTGTTGCAAGGGCTTTGAGAAACAAAACTTCATTTGAATGGAAAAATGCCTTGCGTCAACTAAGAAGGCCTAACTCTAGCAGTATCAGGGGCATGCAGGCAGTCATATACGCAACTCTGGAGCTGAGTTACTCTCAGTTAGAAAGTCAGGAACTTAAGTCGACTTTCTTGCTTTGTGGTCTCATGACTCATAATGCTTCCATACATAACCTGTTAAAATATGGCATGGGTTTGGGTTTATTCCATGGTGTTTACACAACTGAAGAGGCACGGGACAGAGTGAATTCGCTAGTCCGTAGCCTCAAGGCTTCTTGTTTGCTGGAAGATGGTGACACTAGTGATTCATTCAGTATGCATAAAGTTGTTCGCGATGTGGCCCTTTCAATTGCATCCAGGGAACAACATGTATTTGTAGTGAAGGATGAAGCTGAGCTTGTTGAATGGCCAGATGAAGATATGTTGAAGAAGTGCACTTCAATATCCTTACAAAGTGATGTCGGAGAGCTGCCTGATCAGTTAAATTGTCCAGAGCTTAAGTTCTTCTACACTGGGGGTAAAGATACTTTTTTAAAATTGCCAGACAGAATTTTTGAGAGACTGGACGCTCTTAAAGTCTTGCACATGACATATATACAGTCTCCTACACTGCCTATATCGTTTAGTTCTCTGGAGAACCTTCGCACACTGTATCTTGATCAATGCACCCTAGGCGATACAGCCATTATTGGAGAACTCAGGAAACTGATCATTCTTAGCTTTGCTGGGTCCGACATTAAGTCCCTGCCAAGAGAATTGAGAAACCTGACCAGGCTGAAGGTACTCGATTTGAGCAATTGTGTTAATCTAACTGTGATACCGCCAAATGTTATCTCTAGCTTGTCCCAATTAGAAGAGCTATATATGGCGAACAGTTACGTTGGCTGGGAGCTTTCAGCATCCAAATTTCAGAAAGGAAATGCTAGCATTGACGAATTGAAGAATTTGTCTCAGTTGGTCTCATTAGACTTGCAAATTCAAGATCCCAGGTCTCTTCCAAAGGACATACTGTTTGAGAGCTTGACAAGATACAGAATTCTTGTAGGTGATTGCTGGGACTGGTCTGGTGAGTATGAAGGATCCAGGGCAGTAAAGCTTAACACATGCAGGAATTTGGAAAGCGGCATTATGGTGGTGTTGAAGAGAAGTGAGTATCTACTTTTGGACAGATTGAACGATGTTATGAATGTCCTTGATGAATTAGATAGTGAAGGCTTTCCGAGATTGAAACATCTCCATATCCAGAACAGCAATGGGATTCGATATGTTGTTCATCCTGTGGAGGGGCATCTTCGCAGTGCTTTTCCCACATTGGAATCATTGTTTCTTAAAAATTTGGTTAACCTTGAAAAGATATGCCATGGTAAGCTCACGGCGGAATCTTTCCATAAACTTCAAACACTAAATGTAGAGAAATGTGAAAGGTTGAAGAATCTGTTTCCCTTGTCCATGTTTAGAGGCCTCCTGCAGCTCCAAGAGATGAAAATAACTGACTGCCAGGTCATGGAAGAGATCGTCACTTGTGGAGATGACAATCAAGTAACTGCAGAATTTAATTTCTCACAGTTACGCTCCTTGGAACTAAAATATCTACCGAAGCTCATGAATTTCTGCTCCAATACCAGGAGAGTTTCTGCTGGTTCTCAAGAAACAACGCTCGCTACTTCCACACCATTTTTGAATGACAAGGTATCCTCAGTATTTTTCATTAGAACTTTCTTTTAGTTAAAGAAAATTTTAACGATGATTATGCCTGCAGGCCTTGAAGACATGCTCAATCGTCTCACAGCAGTTGCCACGTCCTTCAGTATACCCACTAGAAATAACTTGCTTTCAGAATCTGACACTTCTACGCGTAAAGGGCTGCCATAATTTAACTTATCTGTTGTCATTCTCTGCTTCTACAAGACTTGTCAAACTCAAACGTTTTGAGGTACACAAATGCAATTTGATTAAAGAAGTGCTTACAGTGCTTGGGGAGGAACGGATGGATACGCTTCTGTTTCCAGAGCTTGAATTCCTGAGCTTGAAGGACCTTCCAAACCTCACAAGATTTTGTTGGGGAAACAATGTTTCATTTCCATCCTTGAACAAGTTGTACATCAAACACTGCCCAAAACTGAAGGAATTTGTTTTTTGTCCTCGTACGAGCAAGGAGAGTCTTCATATTTCCAGACTCTCTCTTTTCAGTGAAAAGGTCTGATTTTAAATAGCCGAGTTTTAGTCATGTTTCCATCATTAAGTTGCTTATTTGTTTAACTACATGAATTTGTTTTCACAGGTCCAATTCCCTGATTTGAAAGTGATGAAAATCTCGCACTTACATAGCACCAAAATGCTTTGGCACAATCAACTCAGTCAAGATTCCTTCTGTAACCTCAAGACACTCAAAGTTAAACACTGTCAAAAGCTACAGTTAATTTTTCCATCTACTACACTCAGAAGATTGCAGAACCTAGAATCACTGGTAGTGATTGACTGCCATTCAGTAGGAGAGATATTTGATGTCCAAGGTGATAATGTTAAGGAAACACCTGCTGGAAGAGCCGGATTAAGAAATATTCAGTTATCCCGTTTGCCTAAGCTGAAGAATTTATGGAGTAAGGATCCTGAAGGAATTCTGACTTATAAAAACATACAATCAGTAAACATTTTCAATTGTGCAAGTCTGAAAAGTGTTTTTCCGGCATCTGTAGCCAGAGGTCTCGAGCAACTCAAGCAGCTTGAGGTAGACTCTTGCTCGGTGGTAGAAATTTTTGCAAATGGAAAAAGACTTGATGTAGCAGAGATTCTCATGTTTCCCAGAGTAACTTGCTTAAGACTTCAAGCTTTACCTGGACTTGGTAAAATCTCCTCTGGTTTACATATGGAATGGCCATTACTGAAAAGGCTAGAGATAAATGGATGCCATGAGGCGGAGATGTTTGCTTCAGATTGTCAAAGTTTCCAAGAACTACAAGGGGTTGGCCAACCTCATCTCCCGGTTCCACGACCCCTCTTCCTTGTTGAAACGGTAAAAATTTCATTGAGTACCAAGTCATAGTTCTAAGTAGTTAACTGGATAGGAGTTATTACATAACAGGTGCCTTAAACGTATTTTCAAGAGATGAGTCTCATGTTTGATAAACAACATTAATATTTTCAGGACGCATTTCCTACTTTGGAAGAACTGACATTGGAGAGAAATGTCATTCTGAAGGAGATATGGCATGGCAAATTTTTGGCCAAGTTCTATGCGAAGAACCCTTCACAGATAAGAGAGCTGAAGCTGTCAAAACTTTTTTCTTTGACATATATATGGAAAGAAGATTCCTTTCGGTCTCTGATTTTCCAAAATCTGGAGAATCTGGATGTTTCATACTGTGGGCGCTTAAAGTCTTTAGTACCATCCTCAGTTTCATTCGAACACTTGATAATTCTGGAGGTCTCGTATTGCGACAGATTGACATATCTGATAACCCCCACAACAGCTAAAAGTATGGGGCAACTTGTAAGAATGAAAATAAGTGACTGCCAGACGGTAAGAGAGATTGTGACATCCAAGAAGGGTGAGGCAGAAGATGAGATTGTTTTCCGACAATTGGCGTACTTGGAACTCAACTGTTTGCCAAGGCTTTCATGTTTTTGCTCAGGGAATCAGACCTTCAGCTTCCCATCCCTTGAAAATGCAATTGTGAAAGACTGTCCCGAGATGAACAGATTCTCCGGTGGGGTGTTGAGCATGCCAAAGCTCAGAAAGTCTCTAACACTGAAAAAGAATATGGATGAGGCTGCCAGGATGGTTTTTATGCCAAGATACAACAGATGGTCCCTGAGGTGGTAAGTATTCCTAGGCTAAATTTGTTTCGTCCGTTGCCATTGATTCGATGAAGTTGATGATCTCCATAAAAGGCAATCTGAACGAAATTAATAAAATACCTTCCCAATTCTGAAACTGGGATTCTTGTGATTACAGAAAGATGATGATATAGAAGAAGGTGGCTCTGGCTGATCCTCATTGCTCATGCTCTAATATAACTGGGTGAGATACACTTGATCACTCACTATTATTGTACTTTTTATCTTTTATCCTTTTCAGACTGGACAATGTCACTTACTATTATTTCATGCTTTGGGGGGACTTCGGCCTTTGATTCATTTGAGTTTCTATGTAAGATTAGCAGTTTAAACTACGAGTTGAGCTTTTCACAAATATGAATAAGAGTTCAATAACACTGATTTTGTAATTTTTTTGTTTTTGAATTCTCCAGACTTTGTTCTAGTTGATCTTTTGTAAATATATCAAGTGCTTGTTTATCAACATTTACATAATTTAATTTGATTTCACCTTCAAGTACTTTTACTTGTACAAAATTATATTGAATCTCTAAGTGCTTTGTACTTGCATGAAGAATTGGATTCTTTGGTAAGCACAATATAGAAGCGTTGACCGATTGCTGAAGATCCTTTAGAAGAAGCACCAGTTATGTGCTATCTTGAGCTGCCATAACCGCAGCTCTATACTCAACTTCAGTTATTCATAACGATGCTGTTCGCTGCATATAACCAATAGTTGATCACCGAGTATAATGGTCTCCTCCTCCCACAGTCCAGCATCATTCAATTTGATTTGAAGCATTTTTCTTGTATAAAATCCCAAAATCAGTAGTTCCTTTCACGTAGCTTAGAATTCATCGTGTTGCATTCAAATGGAATCTTCTTGGTTTGCCACAAATCGGCTAACCGCTCCAACTGCAAATGTGTATTAAATTAAACTACCAACCATTTGTATATAGCTGGGTCTTCCAATTCTGTTAATCTAGCCGTGATTAAATCATGAACGTAGCAGAAAAACAAATTTTTTTTACGGATTTTAATTGGATCTCGATAATTGTATAACTTGAATAAAAACATGAATCGTAAAATATGAATCATACTTGATTCACGTTCCTGTTGAAATCTTTTGATAAGTCCTTCACTACGTCAACCATGAATTGTTCAATCATCTAGCTTCTAATGGCATCCACCAAAGTAATTTTTCAACTTTTGACAAGAAAAACAAGAAGTGCTAGCTTCGTTGTTTGTTCTTCCTATTAATAGAAAAATCATTAGGGATTTTTAAATTTATTAAAATTAAATTCTTCTATTATAATTATAATTATAATTAAATTCTAATTCTAATTAATTTAATTTTAATAAAATCAAATATTTCATGTTTGATCCTTAAAGTTTCTCAAACTTCATAATTAAGTTTAACTTAATTAAATAGATTTTTCTTTCACAAATTGCTCTTTGATGTGTAACCCGTTAGATTCCTAATATATTGGCAATGATTATAAATTATAATTTTAATTTACAATTAGAACCTTTTAATTTATCTTTATCTAATTAAACAATTTATAATTATAAATCAAAATTAACGTCTAACATGTCATGACCACCCAAATGTCAATAATGTCAAAGTAGTTTGACTTAACATATGCATGCACGGTTATGATGTATAATTTCAAATTTTCGTCATCCAATATTT
>JAOQMR010000003.1:21248251-21260918 GCA_027563865.1 Erythroxylum pelleterianum | reverse complement strand
TCCCGAATTTCCAGAAAATTTCCTATAGGCTACTATCAATTGCCAATCACTCTTAAACTATTCTAAATTAGTCATTCTAATACACTTATTCTAATTTCTCCATCAATCATAATCCAGTCAGTTCACAGCCCAATCAGTTCAGTCAGTTTCCAGTTCACAATCCGATCAATTCATACTTACAATTTAAAATGCCGGAAAATCATGAATGCATGAACCTATGAATAAATGCATAAGCAAGAAACCTGTTCCTCTATGATCAGAGGCCAGTAGCATGCTCGGTCAGTGAATGCAATGAAATCTATCAGTCTGACTCAATATTATCATAATACTACCAGTAACGGGATGTTACATATAACATTTCATATAGGATGAGGGGTCAATTACCATGCATTTCTAATATACATGTGCCAATCCTTTTGCATAACTACTTTGGAATTGTCACCTATATAAAGCTATCTCATTCCATATGAGATCTTTCGAATCTCTACAAAGGCATCTCTATCTTTCACTACATAGTTAGTTGCTTCTGAGTCTACAATCAACAAATGATGTAATTCAGCTAAAAAAAGGAACAAGAAATAGTCAATAAACAAATGTTTATACTATAATCTTATACCTTTTTAGGCTTATTATAATCATGAGCGAAGTGACCATTATTCCCACAATTATAACACTTGACACATTTCGTGTTCCTCTTTTTGAAGGGACACTTCCACGTTGATTTCATTTGGCCTTCTTGGAATCCTAAGCAAATGCTGGAGCCTTTTATTTTTTTGTCCACTTATTCCAACTATGATACTTGTGCTTCTTGTTTATAGCTCCACGTGAGCTAGAACCAATTATGTATACCTTAAAAGAAATCTTTAAGGCGTCCAAACCCCCTTCTTCCAATATGAGATGTCTCGTAGCATCTTCCATGGTCTTAATGCTCTCATTATGAGTCAGATGCATCTTTATATGCTCCCAAATTTAAGTCAAAGAGTGAATTATAGCTTGCACTTGTTGCTCATCAGACAAATTGTGACCAATATCTCTTAGCTCACTTATCATATTTGACATTTGCCTTAAATGCTTTTGCATTCTACGGTTTAGATGCGTCTTATATGTATCAAACTTAATAGTAAATGACCTTATCTTGGTCACTAAGGTTCCCTCAAATTGTGCTGCTAATGCAAACCACATATCCTTAGCAATTTCATATTTTTTGAAATCATTCATGATGTCATTATTCATACTACTCAACAATGTAATACGAGCGAATAAGTTGTTCTTCTTCCAAAGCTCATGTGCATCATGTTCCCTTTTATGTTAGGTTGTATTTCCTTTCTCAAGAACATCCACAGTCATGTTCAATGGCTCAAGAGCCTCTTACTTCTCTGTATATTGGATTTTCATACTCCATATTTCATGGTTATTGATGTTGAGTTTCTCTCCCTTATTGAGTTTAGCGAGAATGTTCATTGAAGGAGTAGCCATTGTTGAAACACCAAGTTTCTACAAACAACAGAAAATTTATTACACATGTCAATAGTATATAAATCATGTAGAGGGTAAGTAATCAAATGTCAAATGCTTATGTAATCAAAAAACCACTTATGTGTTCAATCAACATTCATATTACACTTGAATACCAATTGTCCCAGTCTACACGAACTTGTTATGTACAGTACATATCATATAAGTTATAATATATCAATTAGGTGTATTCATAAATGAACAAGCAACATCAAGTTTATCATAACATATTTCATATTACATAAGTTGTTTGTTCAATACACATGTTGAATATAAGTAATGAACCCTATGTAAAATAAAGTTAATGAGTTCACATGACAAAGTTTATAAACCTCAATACGAATTATATCTAACAATTTCTAACGGAAAACTTATAAGGTACATGGTTGTAATTAGTTCCTTTCTTCGAATTTAATTATTAAATGTCGTTATTAGTCAATCATATGTCTTTATTTTAGGTGTCTTCATATTCTATAGCATTCTTAACAGTTCACCTTCAGGCTGTGACAATGTTGAAAGTAATGTCATATACTTTCCGTCAACTTGTGTGTAAGTTAAACAACCATTGAATATTGTTTTTGCATCAAATGATTAACTGCAATCACATGTTATGTCAGATCTTCTCCATGTACCATGCTTATATTGAATAACTACGCTAACATAACAATGATATATCTTATCGATGTTGCAGTACAAAGAAATATGTGTCCTATAAACAACAAGCGTTCTCCTAAAAACAAATTTTCAGACATAAGAGGCTTATGCATATACTTATAAAATAAATGAATTATTTTATTATCATAACTGGAAATATAATTCATAAATTTAATTGATTAAATTCAGTTACTTAAAAACATATTTGTAATTAATTTATCATATAAGGCATTTTCATACAATTGAAAACTTGATTTAATTGAATCATAAACTTATTTTTAATTTGTTTAATTAAAAATTATTTCTAATTATTATATATAATTTTTTGTAAGTAGGAACTCATTTTTTATTATTATTCAATTTATAATAATACCAAATCGAGTTCAATCCCAAAACTCCCAGCATCTTGATGCCCACTCACCCAATCACCTGTTAGTAAATTACAAACAGCCACAGTAGCCAGCACTACAAATTGGGAGTCTGAAACATCAACCACCTACACAACCCACTGGCAGTGAACGCTGGTGGAGGACCACTCCTGATGCTTCCACTGTTTCTGGCGGTGACTGGTGTGGGATGCTTTCCCACTCTTGCAAATTTGTTTTCCTATGTCTCGCAGACCCAATGGCAATTAGTGTTGAAATGGAGACCCATTCTCCTCGCCGTCATCACCTGGACGCCTTGGAGGGACTGAGGGTCGATACTGTCGGAGACCCATTCTTCCCGCCGTCCTATCATGGCCTGGAAAGGGGTTGTCTTGTCGGCCATCAGTTTAAGGAAGCGGTTGGTGGTAAGGGAGGACATCATCAGCTGTGGTAGCACCCTACTTCCATAATTTAAATGACCATGTTCAAGGGTAAGCCAATTATGTTCAATTCATGCCATTGACACATTCACACAATACAAACATCATGCAACAAAATGTTCACAATATGCCAACCTAATCAAAACTAACCCAATGCAAATGCCAATTTCACACACAAATGATATGTAAGTCCATAAACGTGCCCACACTTGAAACAACACATTGTCCTTAATGTGAGAAACAAAACAATACGAATAAAGAAAAACAATAATAAAGAAAAACTAAAAGCAAGAAAACTTAAGATGATTCAAGTGGAGATGGCATTGGCGATGGAATTTGGTACCTTGAACGAAAAATAGTTAATTATTTTCATCGTTTGATACCTCTGTTGATGCTTATGGCATATGACCTCCTTCAGTTGTGCCTCCATAGTGTCTAGACAACCCACAAAGTGCTTGTTATGTCTTCCATTGTATTGAGCACTTTCTCCTATCCCTCCTATTCTTCCTCCTTGGAGTCTTCGTTTGATGAGATTTATGATTGGTGTTGTGGCAGTGTTGAAATAGAACTTACCTATCCTACCTTATTTTTAAATTTTGATTTCAAGTTGATATCTCAGAGTTTCGTAGTATGGACTGCCAAGATCTCAACTCACATCAAATGCATATGATTTAAATACTTAAGAAAAGCAAGGGTTAGTTCGTTAATAGAAACACCATACAAATGAGCTAGCACAGTGACAAGAAAACCCATACCTAGATAGCTACCTTTCTTATTAAGTGAAGTAACTATCATTTGAAAAATAAGAGTGGATGTACAAGCTTGAATTTTATGATCCATGCACCAAAGGATAAATAAATCTTTTGTTGAAAAATTGTTAGTTTGAGTTTTTGCAAAAAAAACAGTTTAGCACATAAATTTATGTAGTAACAAGTGTTCAAGATTTAGCATAACATTATTATGTGCATTTTTTGAATTAAAACCATCCAACCTTGTCAATTTCAGGATTTAACTCAATTAGCTGATCGTGTTCATGTAGCTCCTAAAATAAAACAAAGAGAAAGGGTTTAAAAGTAATTAATGGAAGAAAAAGGTAACTAAAAATAACTAGAATTAATAATAGCAAATATAAATTAGACCCCAAAAACGACACCAAAAACTTGATCGACAAAATCTGCAAGTCTACAGAATCATTCCTAGTACCTACAAATCAAGTATTCCAAGGTCGTCTCCCATAAGGACTAAGATACTTACTACTGACTAATCGTAATTACTTGAACTAAAATAACAAAAAACTTAAAACATGATTGGATTAGAGCAAACAATAAATTGTAAAGGATGTAAATAAACAAACAAGGGAAACAAGGGAAATCTGATGATTTAGACTTAGGGCTTTGAGGTTCACCAATTTAAGAGATCGATCAATAAATTATGGAATTGATTGAATGACTGGTTATAATAACAATTGCACAAATTTACTTATATTCTCTTTCAAGAAATATATGAATACCTAACTAGTTGATTACCATCTCTCAATGCGAAACCTAACTAGTCAAATTCATTAAGAGCAAGAAATCATAAGTTATCACACTAGTCCAGGATATCTCTGTCTCTAAATCTAATGTGTTTATCTTCCTAGGGCACAAATCATACTTCACGTCTCAGTTCATTATATGATTCCTAAGGTTGCACCTATGGTGATTAAGCATAGAAACAACAATGAAGTTCAAGAAAGATAAACATAACCCAAGAACTATAACATCCCGTTCTCATACTAAGGGTTAGAACCCAAAAATTTGGTATTTGTGAGATTAAAGAGAGATTTAGAAAATTGCATTTCATGTTTATATATAATATAGTATGCTCACACCAGAATAGTAGTGCTTGCAAATTAAAATAATTGTTCATGCACTCAATTGACACTTTTCAGGAATAAATGGTTGTTTTAATGTGAATATGATGCGAATTATGGTTTTGTGTCTTAAAAATTGAGTGGGAATGTATAAGTAGTGAATTAGAATTTTTGGTGAAAATTTGGGAGACAATTGGAGTAGAAATTGGAGACAAAATCGACTAGTTATTAAAGTGGATCAAATGGAACCATGGGGAATTGACATGTGGCAAGTGACATTCACTTGCCACACCATATGTATAAGCCACAAAATTGTTAAATGAAAGACTCATTTAACCATTCACGACATATGCTACATTCCTTCATCTTCTTCACTTTTTCTTTATTTGCTCTCTCTCCATCTTCGACACTCTCTTCTCCAAAGCCTCAAAGTTGAACCTTTTCCATCATTATCCACATAAATATCTTGCCATCTTCTTCTTGTTTCTAAAGAAACCTAACCTACTCCACCTCCATTTGTGATGAACGTTTGATGCTTAGGAGCTAGGGCAAGAGTTGTTTTTGAAGAATTTGAAGTGAAACCAAGTAAGTTATGCTTTAAATGTTATGGGTATGTTAAAATGAAACTAGAATAATGAGAAATGTGGGATTGATGACTTGATTTTGTGAGCTGAATGTGTGTGACATGGATGGTGAAAAATCTATGTAAATGTCTTGTTTTTGTAGTTTTGAATGATCATTAATAACCCATGATTTGTTATAGAGATGCTTTGGAAGTCAGATGATCCACATAATGGTGTTAGGATGAGTATAGAAAATCAATTATGAATGAGAAAGTGTATGTGTTTTGTTTTTGGTTAATGATTAAATATAGATCATAGATTGATTTATGAATGTTTTGGATTTGAAATGGGGTTGAGAATGAGGAGTGTTGTGGTAGAAAAGGTAATCTTGGTATGAGTGGTGTTGGGGTAAGATTTGGAAACAAAATTGATAGTTGAGTTGGAAAATATTGCAGCAACATGACCTGTGAGTGTGCTTCTGTGTTTAGCCATAACTTACTCTATAGTTGTTCAATTGAGATGATTCTTGATTTGGATTAAATTAGAGATATATGGATACTTTTTGTATGAAGACATCAAATTCAAATTATGTCCCTAAGAGTTTCTAATTTTGACTTGAAGTAGAGTACTGGATGTAGGAAAAAGTGCAGAAAAACTGGATACATAATGGGTTCTTGTTCTATTTTCTTGATAAATTGATGTGAATCTATTTGGGTGTTTTTTGATGATGTAAAATGATTCTAAATCTAAAGAAAGGGATTAATGTGGTGTCTTGAAATGTGAAGGATCAAAGTGATAGTTAGAAGTGAAATGAAGTTGAATATGTGCAGAAAATTGATGATGAATGCACATGTATGTGTATGTTCTGTTATTAGTGTTTGTGAACAATCATAGGCTATAATTTGGTTATATATGATATTGAGTTGAAATGGAGTTATAATAATGGATAAATGATGAGTATTGAACTAGAAATGGTAGACTAAACATGAGAAATTGAATGTTAAAAGTGAAGAGTTAGAAATCTGGAAAGCATAGAATGCAATTGGACATACCTTAGTGCAAGAGGCATAACTTTTTCTGTATAACTCAGATTGAGGTTTAGGTATGGTTTTAAAGAGGACTTCTAGATCTACAACTTCTATGAGACTAAGAAAAGAGATTTTGACTTTTAGAGGGTCAAATTTTCAAATGTTTGTAAGTGACCTGTAAAGGTTTGTTTAACGAATATTCACGGGTCAAGTGACCCTAATTAAGGCTTAAATGGATCTTAATAAACCTAGAATGATCCTTGGTTTATGGGACTAATGTATGATAGGTTTGAAGTGAAAATGAAGGTTAAAACTT
Organism: Erythroxylum pelleterianum; assembly: GCA_027563865.1. Lineage (NCBI taxonomy): Eukaryota > Viridiplantae > Streptophyta > Magnoliopsida > Malpighiales > Erythroxylaceae > Erythroxylum > Erythroxylum pelleterianum. The sequence continues at coordinate 21,254,185 of JAOQMR010000003.1, read as the reverse complement.
AGTGAACGAATGGATGAAATCAAAGTATCAAATGCATGAGTATAATAGGAGTGAAGATGTTCATATGATTGTAACTATGATTCAAAGAAGTGAGTAATATGTATTAAATGATTAATTATGGATGAGAATGGGATATTATGAGATCATATGAGGTTAGAAAAGAGATGACAAGAAATTGAGTTATAATATAGAGTGACCAAGTGTTCTTGAGGAGTAAGCTTATAAATAAGCTAGACACATTAGAATGATCATGTGCAAACGAAGTGTAAATCTAAGTTCAATTAGATAAATATGAATCATGAAATGAGAATGAGCATAAGATGTGAAATTGGAAAATATACCTGAGTATACCTGAGATGGAAAATATACATGTGTGAAAAACTAAATATTTATGTGATTGTGCGATTAATAATGTGCGTGCAATATGTGTTTTGCATAATGATGATACAAGAAAGAATATCTGCATCCAGACGTTTCTGTATCATGGAAGCTAATGCTAATCTAGAGCATACTATGAGTAGACTTAGACGATCTCATTCATTGTTTGTTCTGTTTTGAATTTTGTATTGATTGACTATATGAATGTGATTGACTGTGTTGAATTCCAGACAGAAGGTCCAAAGATTATGATATTTGATTGGGATATTGAAGTGCTACTTGTATGTGAATGAGATGAAATAAGTGTACATATTTTGATTGTTAAATTCCGAACTACGGTTCGATAACAAAAGTGTTCTGAATAGGTATTTGCATATGAATAAAAAATTGTGATTCTCAACTTAACGTTGAATGTCGGACTAAGGTTCGACGATATGTGAATGCGATTACATGAGTATATGAAAATGTTGTTGAGGCATTCCATTTCATGAATGCATGAAACATAACGGGAGTTGTGACCAGAGTAGCCACTGATCAAATTTTAAAGCTCAAAGTGTGAAAAGAGCCTCGACAGGCTCAACGTTTAATAAGCCTTGTATCCCCCAAGTGGATAAGGGACAGTTATCAATAAGTCCTATATAAGACAGTATAGGCACTCGGTCACAACAAAGTAACAAATAGAAGGTGGGTCTCATGTGCATTGCATATGCATAATATGAATGATTAAATTGTATCGAATGTGAAGTGTTAAATTAAATATGAAATGTGAAATGATGTGAATGTGAATTATGTGTTATGTGACTGGGTGAGCCATCGATGATGGTCACTCATTGAGTTCGTAAAACTCACCCAAAATTTGCAAATTTTTGTCAGGACTCCGAAGAATACCTCGTTAGACAAACGGGAGTATCCCTACTACATGTGAGTGAAAGAAGAGGTCAGAATCAGTTCGCATATGCATTAGTGTTTTCCTATTGTTGTATCGATTTGAGTCTTGCACAATTATTGTAACATGTATATTTGAAGATTTCTATTTGTAAAAACTTTCCAAAGTGGAATGGTTTGTAATTGATTATGAAGTGTACTAATATTATGATTACAAGTGCTTGAAATGTTGTAGGCGCAAATATTTATGAAATAAAGTATGGCCAATTTGATACTTGATTTCCGCATACATGTGCATTGCTTTGTTTTGTAAGAAAAAAAATTTTGTACCGAATGTCAATTGATTGAGTGTTTGAGCACGCCACCCTCGTGAGGCACAGACTTGGATATCGCTCAAGATGTCGGGTACAAGTCTTGCGAGAGTGGGATTCTACAAGAACTTTCATTCAACACCAATCAATCCATAAAATATAAATCAATGCCCCAAAGTAGGCTACACTCTTAACCCTAAATGGGGTTTAGTTCAAGAACATGATAAAAGAATCCAAACAAATAAAGACAATCAACATCCAAGAAAGAGTAGAGAGAAGATTGAGAGAAAGCACAAAACAAGATTGCTTCCAATACTTGATTCAATCCTCCTTGATCTTCTTCTTTTCCTCTTTTGGGTGCCTCCTTTTGTGCAGTCTCTTTTTAATGCAGAACCCCCTTCTTTTGGTCTTAAAAATGAGTATTTATAGTGTTTTGGGCTCAAAGAAACCTAGTTTTTGCCAAATGGATCGTAACAGTGCCGTCAAAGTCTGTTAGGCGAACGTTAAGTCCGTTGGGGCGGACCTTTTCTGTTTTATAGAGCGAATTTGGCCAACAAATGTCTGTTAGGCAGACATCATGTCCACTGAGTGGATATTCTCGGGTTTTCCAGCTTTCCAGCTCCGCTCATGTCCGTTTGAAGGGACATCATGTCCGCTGAGCAAATATACACTAGGCATCTAGAGAAATATGCAATTTTGGCCCTTTAGATGGTAAAATCTCTCGTCGGAGTCTTCACGGAAGTTATAGAAGTTGGAGTCCTCTTCGAAAACATACTTGAATGATCTTAATCCGACATCCATAGCAAAAGTTATATCTCTTGTCCCAAAATCTATCTATTTACACCTATTAAGCAATAAAGTTGAAATGTGTAAGAATTAACCAAATAAAGCTCAAAATTCACTTAAAGATAACTCAAATTAGTTCCAATTCATCAAAAATCATATATAAATAATTTGACTTATCATGCATCAAATGATTAACTGTAGTCACATGTTATATCAGAGCTTCTCCATGTACCATGCTTTTATTGAATAACTACACTAACATAATAATGATATATCTTATCGAAAAATATGTGTCCTATGAACAATAAGCGTTCTCCTAAAAACAAATTTTCAGATATAAGAGGCTTATACATATATTTATAAAATAAATGAATTATTTTATTATCATAATAGAGAACCCTTACTCTGAAAATATAATTCATAACTTTAATTGATTAAATTTAGTTACTTAAAAATGTATTTGTAATTTAATTTATCATATAAGGCATTTTTATACGATTGAAAACTTACTTTAATTGAATCGGAAACTTATTTTTAATTTGTTTAATTAAAAATTATTTCTAATTATTATATATAATTTTTTTAAATAGGAACTCATTTTTTTATTATTATTCAATTTATAATAATACCCAATCGAGTTCAGTCCCAAAACTCCCAACATCTTGATGCGCACGCACGCAACCACATATTAGTAAATTACAGACAGCCACAGTATCCAGCACTACAAATTGGGAGTCTGAAACATCAACCATCCACACAACCCACTGGCAGTGAACACCGGTGGAGGACCGCTCCTGACGCTTCCACTGTTTCTGGCGGTGACTGGTGTGGGATGCTTTCCCACTCCCGCAGAAATTTGTTTTCTTACGTCTCGCAACCCAATGGTGATTGGTGTTGAAATGGAGACCCATTCTCCCCACCGACATCGTCTGGACGCCTTGGAGGGAGTGAGGGTCGATATTGGCGGGGACCCATTCTTCCCGTCGTCCTGTCATGGCCTGGAAAGGGGTTGTCTTGTCGGCCATCAATTTAAGGAAGCGGCTGGTGGTGAGGGAGGAAACCATCAGTTGGGTTTTATTATCAAAGTTTGAATCTTATCATCAAAATTCCTTAACAACTCTACATAATAATTATACTACAAGCAATAAAACAAGTTATAATCATATGTTGTATAGTTGAATTCACCATCATCGACTGCTTAAAGCTCTTCCACCACATAAATCCTATAGCCAAGATGAAAATGTGTGTGTTATATTATATATACAATATTACTTATTGTCATTAAAACACCCACCAAGTTCAGCATCAACATATTTAATGATCTTTATATCATCCGCATACATATAAACTCTGGTCTTGCATATATAAGATAACATATTTTTCATCGTAACCTAGTGTTCACGTCCATAAGTTTCTAAAGATTTACTAACTGCAAAGACAATAACACTAACTGCAAAAACATTTTTAGGCTTAGCTCACAATTCTGAATATATCAAACTCTCAACTAAACTATTGTAAGGATGGAAATCGTCAGTGCTTTTTTTTGTTTTTAACCTTATTATTAGAATGCTAAACCTTGATCAATCATCTTTGATTGGAAGTAATAGGTTAGGCTTGCAGTCTTACATGTTCAACGTCTTTAAGATTTTATCAACATAAGCCTTTTGGTGCTAGGCCCAAAACCTTCTCTCACATATTGGTATGAATCCCCATTCAAAGAAAAAGATAATGTCTAAGATATTTTATGTCAAAGTTTTTTCAGAACATTTTATAACAGGCTCAAGTCATTGTTGACCAGTAATTTAGAAGAGTCAAATGTTAGATAAGTCTAAGTCTGAACAATTGAAGGTTAAACTTAATTAAAAAATTGTTATTTTATATTTTTAATTAAAAAATTATTTTAAAAACAATTAGTAAGTTCGGAATATAAATTTTCTTCGACCAACTTTGCTGTGGATATATGTCGTCCGCATAAACATTTTGCAGCCATCCCATCATGATCAAGACTTGACTGTTGCTACAATCATACACGTCTTGTGACCTAAAATTTTGTTTCGGGCACTATTCTATCTTAAAAGTCGAATGGGGCGGCTTTAACTTTTGATTTCTTAGTACCCCACCACATGTGCCTGTTGCTTTAAAGTCGATCATGACCATTTTTGGCAGCATGATAAACAACGCTAGTGTTAGATTTGTATTGGTTAAATTAGGCTGACAAAGACTCCATACGAGTCATATTCTATGAATGCACGCAAGTGTTATTTAGTGGAAATCATACTCAAATTGTTAAGAACAAAGATTGTATGCGTTATTTGTTCTGAAAAGGCATTACCTATTAGAAAATGTTAGGTCTTAAGTTTGCTGATAGATTGTTTTTTAATTTTGGTGCATTAAAAATGTTATCTCCATGTAGTCACAACTAATTAAATTGATCATCGATTACGTTTACTCACTTGACTTGGGCATGTTAAGAAATAGAATCCGGATCCTCTGTCCTGTATTAATCTATCTTATTTTGTCCATTTGAATCTTAACTATTCATTTATGTATGACCCATATGAATAGATACAGGGCTCACATAAATAAATGGCTGAGATTTAGTCGACAAAATAGGACAGAGTAATATTGGACAGAGGATCCTAATTCTAAGAAATAAGTCTGGATCCTTTGTCCAGTATTACTTTGTCTTATTCTGTCCATTTGAATCTTAACTATTTATTTATGTGGGACCCATATAAATAGACACGGTGCCCACATAAATAAATGATTGAGATTTAGTGGACAAAATAGGATAGAGAAATATTGGACAGAGGATCCTAATTCTAATAAATGAGTCTGGATCCTCTGTCTAGTATTACTCTGTCTTATTCTGTCCATTTGAATCTTAACCATTCATTTATGTGAGACTCATATAAATAGACACAGAGCCTACATAAATAAATGGCTGAAATTTAGTGGACAGAATAGGACAGAGAAATATTGGACAGAGGATCCTAATTCTAATAAATGAGTCTGGATCCTCTGTCTAGTATTACTCTGTCTTATTCTGTCCATTTGAATCTTAACCATTTATTTATGTGGGACTCATATAAATAGACACGGGGCCCACATAAATAAATGACTGAGATTTAGTGAATAGAATAGGACAGAGTAATATTAGACAGAGGATTCTAATTCTAATAAATGAGTCTAGATCCTCTGTCCAGTATTACTCTGTCTTATTCTGTCTATTTGAATCTTAATCATTCATATATGGGTAAATTAATGGTTAAGATTATCCATGAAAGAAGTCTGCCAGTATCTTTGCATCATCACTTTCCTTGTTTTTGTTTCTGATAATGGCATGACCAGCACCTTAGTTTATGTGAACTTTATCCTGAACTAACAACAAGAGATAGGAATGCCCAGCATGCAAGTTAAACTACTGATCATTATATGTTATTAACCAAAAAAACATTCTCGGAGACTACGGTTTACGTATCAATCTTCATTAATTCTTGGTTGGGTCGGATATATCGGGCCCAAGCCCAATCTCATAGGCCGATCGATCAGTCTCACCCCATAGATTGATTTG
>JAOQMR010000003.1:21194785-21207513 GCA_027563865.1 Erythroxylum pelleterianum | reverse complement strand
ACGGTCTACATTGGTCGTTATGGTTTGATTGTTTGTACATACACTTGGATCCTGGCTTTCGGGAATGTCCCGGGACTTAAAATTTTAAATTCCGCACTGTGTTCATGTGATGGACACCCCGGGATTTTCCTACAGTAACACTTCACCACATGCAAATGGGCTATCATATGGAGACCATAGACTCTCACAAGAGCATCCTCTCCCACTCAATCTTTTTAGTCTTTAAGTTTTAATAAATACCATCTTGTCTAGACGCAATTTATTATCCATCATATATTGTTTCATTATATATTTCATACATAATGAATGCATGGCAAAGCCTAGGGTTGGCAATTATTCTAAATGGCATACTATCATATAATATCACATATTATTACCATCCATTCATCCATTCATCTCATGAATAATAACACTACTTTTTATTGTCCATCCTAGAACATAAAAATAAATTACAAGGCTCTTGGCCCAAACAAAAAATGTCTTAGACTTAGATCTTTCGTTTTGAACTCTTCACTCACATGACCGGCCCATTCGATAAAACGTGTGTAATGTCATTATTATAAAACTGGATTTTGTCCCTTTGAAAACAAAAATTCTAGCACTTGTTTTTGGTAAATCCGAAACTCAAAAAATTCCAGCACTTGTTTTGGCGAAACCGAACGTCAAAAATTCTAGCACTTGTTTTGTAAAAATTGAAACTTTGCTACAACCAAAAAACCAATATTCTTGTTTTCATAAAATCGAAACATTGCCAATATACCAAAAATTCCAGTATTTTTGTTTTCACAAAACCGAAACTTTGTTACAACAAAAATTCCAGCATTTTGGTTTTCATAAAACCTAAACTTTGTCAATACACCAAAGGATACACCGAAACCATTACCTAGTCTTTTCTTCGATCCATGGTTGCTCCATCTTCAGTATTATAGAAATTTGTACATTACAAAATCAAAGAAAACAAAAATGAACCCAAGGAGGAAACATGACGTTTGATAGGCCACCTCCTTGTTACAAACTACAAAAAGAAAACTTACAAGGTAAAACTATATTTTATGGACAACCAAAAGAGCAAAACATACACTATATATTTTCTAACACATAAAAATATGCAGCATACAAAATTTAATTTCTAACCCATTCATCACATCTATGAATCGAAATCATGCATAATAAAATGGCTCTGATACAAATTGTTGGATCGAAAATAAAAGCATGTGAGATTTGGCTAAAACGGTAGATTTCAAAACTTTTCCCAAAATCAAAATGCAACGGAAACAAAATAACCAAATCAACATGTTTCATCCATACATGATACGGTATAAGGCAAAACAATTAACATGAGAACAAGATGGAAATTATACTAACTCCTTACTACAGCTTTGATTCCTAAATTTTGTATCCTCTCCTTGTCAATATATCCTCTCCTCGTTATTGTATCCTCGACTAATCTAATCTACCAATTCTTCTTCTTGGACAACTTAGTTAACAAGATCCTTTGGTGGGAAAGGAGAAGAAATATTTTAAGTAGATTTTCCTTAGTTGAAAGAATCCAAAAATGAGACTCTTCTCATTCAAGTTTTGGTTAGGCTATCCAAGAGATGAGAGAATGAGTCAAAAAATGCAAGAACCCCTTATTCTCTCCTTCTCAATTTTGGTTAAACATGAAAAAAAAAAGAAGTTTTGTGCATCCAATGCACACTTCATTCTTTAATCAATCATAAAGAAGGCAATAAATGAGAATCTTCTCATTTGTTCCAGGATGGCTATATGAAAGACCAATTGTAGCGCACCCTTACCGCAGTGTACACACCGAGATGCCTGGAGATCATTTCGGTACACATCCTACGATAAGGGTGCGCTACGTTCGATCATTACATTCACTTCATATGGCATCATATCAATATTCACTTATCAAGAATCATAACAAAATCATAATATTTTTAAAACCAACTTTTCCTCATTTCATTTCACAAAATTGAAGGTCTACAAGGTGTCCTCCATCCTTTACTGTAGGTGCATCAACAAAATCTAATACAAAAGTATTACAAGAGTGAGGACAGTATGTATAATTTAACTAAGCCATCCAAAAATCCCAAGTGACCGACCTTTGAACCATGACTCCAATCTACACGGCAGTAAAGCCTCTCAAATCTTAGAGTCGTCTCTCGGTCCTGAAAAGACAACGCTGCAATTTTGGTGAGTTTTGCGAATTCAATGAGGCAACCATCATTGATGGTTCACTCAATTCATGCAACACATCATTTCACATAACAAATATTATACAAAAATTGTTCTTCACATCAATATCACATTTCCACTTAAGCTTAAGCAAACTTGGCACTTCAATTCAATGAACATACTTAACAAAATGCATATGAAATGCTTATGAGGCACTTTTCCAATTATTACATTATTGTGACTGAGTGCCTGAACTGTCCCGTATCTATTTGGATATCCGGCTTATTAATCGTTGGGCCTCAGGCTCTGAATCACTTTCGAGCTCGAGGCTCGGTTTCACTCGTCGAGTGTTAAGCTCTAATAGGTGGCTACTCTAGTCACAACTGCCATTATTTGATTATGCATTCATGAATGGAATGCATGTACCACAATCAAATGCATTACAAGCACATAGGTCTCGTATTCACATTCAAGCATTCACTTCAATATTTCAATCTACATTGCACAATCATCGGACCTCCTGCCCGAAATTCACAATCAAATCACATTCATTCATTGTTCAAAACATAAGCATAAGCAAACAATAATTGAGAGAAACCGTCTAGGTTACTCACAAGTTGCTTCTGAAGTTAATGCCTGAAAGATCCGGTAACGTCTAGAGGTTGACGTTCTAGTTGCCCCTCTATAACAAATAAAATACACAATATCACAATTTGCATCATCACAAGTATTTGATAATGCATATGTATAGCATGAATTATGTACAATGCATGTTCATGATAATCCCGGGAAATTTCCAGCATAAAATTGATCTCATATCACAACTCATCAAAGTATAATTTATACTTAGCTTCTTGCCTCACGAAAACCATTGAATTCATAATTCATTCAACATTATGTCACTTCAAATTTTTCCAAGGCACCCCCTTTCGGTTCTACTGTTCACATGCAATCAGAAGGAGAAAATGAGATAATTTGGTCATACTCTATTCTAGAAAAGTGTTCCTCTATGTTTTATCTTTCCATTGATACTAAAATCACTCAATTTGGTTTAGTAATTTGGAAGATATGCCTCAAACATTTTCGAACTATTCCTAGCCAAAATAGTACACTGTATCCATATTCAGCTTATTCATATGATTTGTATCCATATTACTCTAGTTTACTTCACAGCAAGAATCATCTCATTTGGATCAGTAGAACTCCAGAAATCATCAAAATCCTAATGTATGTTCAGTGGAATAACATCAGTTTATATCCTTTAAGAGTACACTTACGATACCCGTCCTACTCTTTTCACTCAATCTTCCTCCATTAATTTTAGATAGTTATGATTGTTGGAGGAGATATATGTCAATGTCTTAAGAATCTAATGGTTCAAGAATCAAGTCATTTTGATGTCTAGAGAAGAAGTTATGGCCGAAAGAATCTAACATATTCATCTCTTTACTAGTATTGTACATACCTTGGTACAATTGCCATAACTCTCACTACAGATGTCAGATTAACTTTGTTTTTTGACTATTAGAAAGAGGACTTTTAGATCTACAATGTTCATGAAGACCTTAAAGGCCAATTCTATATTCAAACTTTTGTATCTTTTGTTTTTCTTCCGTCTACTTTCTATCGTCTGCTTTTCTTCCGTCTACTTTCTATCGTCTACTTTCTATCATCTGCTTTTCTTCCGTCTACTTTCTATCGTCTGCTTTTCTTCCGTCTACTTTCTATCGTCTGAACGTATCCACTTATAAGAATCATAACTTTTGACTCCGATGTCCAAAGTTTTCATACTATATACCGTTGGAAAGATAAAGAGAGATATACAACTCTTCAACGGAAACGTTGCCAGAATCTATCTAAATTAGGTCCAGATTTCCTCCCAAAGTTGGAACACAAATTTTCACTCAACTCCCAACGTCCTGCACCCAGTTCTCAACTTCATGACAACTTTTGAGATTCTTAGGGACTGAATTGAAATTTGATGTCTTCATAAGAAATATAGCCATACGTTCCTAGTTTACTCTGAATCAAGAATCATCTTGTTTGGATCACTAGAGAAAAAGATATGGCTAACAACTCGAAGTATACTCAGTGAACATTTTTCTAGATTTTCACCCTTTCAATATTTTACGACACCCCAAATACTCATGATCTTTCAAAACACTAAGTTTACACATAACCAGATTTCTCATTCCCTAACAACACAGTATTTAAGAACAAACATGCAAATACCATTACTTATGCAGATAACAATAACTTACCTGCTGAAAACTCCGAACTCTTCAAGCCTAAACTCCACACAATTTACGCACTTCACAGAGTATAATGACCAGCTTCTGGTTTTTCTTAGGATAGGGGACACAAATAATAAAGTGGGTTAGGTGAAGGAAAGAAAAAGCATAGAAAGCTCTTAGGATGTATTTTATGGAAAACTCTGTGTTTTGAAAGAAAGTTTGAAGAAGGTGATAATGAAGAAGGGACTTAGACATGACTTAACCTGTCAACTCTTAAAGAATAGTAACCTACTTCTAGCAAGAGTACAAAAGCCTAGGTGACACTTGTCACTTTCTTAATGAGTAAACTCTAACTTAGTTTCTTTTGAAACTAACTCCATTTAGCTCTCCTCTTTCCAATACAACTATCATCTTTACAAACCAACTATCTCCAAATATCTTTTAATTTCTTGTTCCCTATTATATATATATTTCTCAACACTCCATAAATTCACCAACGTATACAAATACAATATTCCCTCTAATCACTAATATTTCTAATGTACCCTATTCAACTCTAAAAAATTCACAAATCAATTTAATTATACCCGGAATTATTCATAAATGCATGTACAATTATTTTCATGTACAAATACATTCACTATTCATGTATAAGTGTATGGCATATTATGCATGAACAAGAAAATGCATCTCTAACTCTCATTAATCACTCACATTTACCAATCTAACCTTCCCACAAGAAATGGGATGTTACACCAATAACCTAAATGAGACGCTCTCATTTTTGGTTATGATATGAAAGAAGGGAGAGAGTACATCAAATGGAACTTCTGCTTCTTTAATTAAATAAATGCGAAAAAGTTTCATGCCATCATTAAAATAAAACCATAAAACCATTTAATGATAAGATCATTATTCCATTTAATGATGATAAAGCATGATAAAAACCATCTTAAATTTAGCAATTCAATGCTAAATGTACAGCTGAACATTTAGCTATAAAACACCGAAATATGCCCTTCTTTTTTCTTTCATAACTTTGTTTAAATTTAATTAATCTAATTAATCAAATCAAACCAAAGTCAAGCCCAATATTAAATGTTCATTTGGGCTTCTAATTAACAATTAATTAAAGTAAGCCCAACATTCAATCATAGCCTTTAAAGCCTCTTTTTATATTTCTTACTTTACTTAATAACCTTCCTAGAAGCCAAATGGAGAATCTAATTGGATTTTTATAATTCAAGCTCCAATAAGCCTGGAATTAATTTAATCTTATTAGAATTAATTCCAGCTTATTAATCAAATGTCATTCCACTAAAGACAATTGGTTGAACTCTTGAATTACTAAATATTATGAGAATAAATGTTTCAAATAAGATGTCCAATTTGCAAAATTTATTAAGAACCATATCATAGCCATCCACACAATAAAGGGTAAAGTTACAGTTTTGCTATTATGTTGGGTTTTCCTTCTAGATCCCTCGTTTTACTCTATATGGTGATTAGCACTCAAGATCTCATCTTGGTGTTAAGCTTTGATGGGTAGCTAGTCCATCAAACTACTGGTGTCAGTTTAATCACCAATCTCCATAACCCATCTAGAAGTAATGATATCACTATAAACTCTTTATTTGAGTGAATATTCCCCAATACATTTTTCAATTAATAATTCCATCATGCAGACACTAGATTAATACTCTGTAAAAATCCATTCCGAGTATATCAAAAATTATAATGAAACACATATGAGTTCACTACTCATCAAGATTGTGGTTCGTAATAAAATAATGTTAAGGTGTATGTTTTAAGATTAAAGTAATGGCCTACTTTATTCTTTAAAAACATACTTGATTCCAGATTCATTTGATAGTGCCATTATCGACAGTGAACTACTATCATGACATAAAACTCATCATTCCCTTAAAGTAAACTTTTTTACTTACACGGAGATAAATTGCAACACAACAGTCTAAACCATAACCAAGCGACCAACTTAATTATTCAATTGTGAATCAACTTATTTAGATTCTAATAATATACATGACTAGATATATAATTCTCAAACAAATAAAACTAAACTCTTTTGTTTTATTAACAATAAATATTTTCATTACAAAAGTAATTGGAAGAAGATTAAGTTAAATGTAAATACACTTGTTTTCCAGGGCACTATATTTACATTACTCCAGCAGCTACCCAATGTATTAACATTAAAAGAAATCACATTAATATTGATTCAAGAACAAATCCCTAAAGGAGTTTAGAACATCATTAACAACATATTCAACATTCTCAAACCGATGTCATACATCAAGATTAAGTAAATAGATAAGAGAAAGTAAGAAAGAATTTGAAATGGCTAGGTTGGAGTGGTTGGATAGCAGTCGTGGATGCTCCCCTCCCCTTCTCTCCTTCTTCTCTCTTCCTTGTGCTCCCTCTTAAAGTGGCAAATGGAGGCACAAAAAGTTAGGGGTCTTTCCCTGTTTATAGTTATTATATTGATATACACTGTCATGTATGATGCCCGTGTAATTCTTTATTCTCTTATGAAATCATAAATTTAGGTGTTTCTAAAGATACACAGTCACTCACATGCCCATGTAAGTTGATCGGGTATAAGTAAGAAACCCTAGTTTTTACTATAAAAGGACATTAATGGAGGAAAAATAAGGAGAGCTGAGTTATTAAGCAATTTTGAGATGTGAGACACCTAAATAGGTGACAGTTTTAATCAAGGGACAAGGAGAACATAAACAAATGTCATGAGATCCGATAAAAAGCTTCATACAATCCAAACTTGCAAGAAAATTTAACACAAGAGAATAGGAGATTTAAAATTATGATTTCTTTTTTTAATTGTTTTTTCTACATATTTATCTTTGTTTTTATTTTCTATGAGTAGGAACTGAGCTTGTTTAGTTTCTAGGTGTGATGAACCCTAAGTGGAAATAATAGTATGTTTTGATCTTATATCTAATGCAATTACATTGATTAATTTATTTTTTATTCAATTATATGTTATATTCTTATTTTAATATATCTAGAATATTAATGCATAATTTGATTTCATATAATTGAGATTAAGAAATCCATTTGTATGAATAGAACTACTATAATTGGAGGGAGTTGCATGCAAATTGAAAGATAGAGTGACATAATTCCTCTGGATTAGGGTCAAACCTAATAGCAGAATTCACATATTGATAAAACAATCCTAACGGTTTTAAATAGAAAGATTTATATTAACCACCTGATGGATTATTTGTTAATAATCTTGAGAAAGATATTAACATAAGATAGAAATTTCTATAGTCCAATAATCAATAATATAATTGCATGATAAGGGACTAATAATCAAAGGATTCTTAATGGGATTCATACCTAGACGCTATTATTTGATATTGGCATCTTCTTAGTATTTGTATTTTTCTAAATTCAGTATTATTTTCAATCTTACTTTATTTGTCTATTTTAATTTTTAATTAAAATCCACAATATGATTTATAGGTTAGATAATATAAAAGGTTAATTTTAATATTGATATAAATAAGAAAAATATTAATCAAGTTTTTGGCGTCATTGTTGGAGATTGTAATATTAGGAACACCTTGTTCATTTTTTATCTTTTGGACTTCTCTGCTTTGACTCTATGTTTATGGCTTATTGTTAAGATTTGAGATTCATCACTATATCCACAACTTATAATGGAAGCATGGAGCAGATAGTATTCGCATGGGAGTTATGATATGTCATCACCTATACAAACATCACAGTTTTGGAAAGAAAGGTTTGGTGACATATTTTCAAAAGCTTAACCAAATTCCATGTTGAGTTGTGACATTGGAGTAACCATTACATGCCTAAATTTCGAACATCAAATTATATATGGGAGCAACCAAGCATGCATATCCAACCTCAAATTACCCCATATAAGAATAATTATCAATCAGAGTGGAACAATCCTTACGCTTATAGATGAAATGATTACACTTCAACTAAATATTTATAGCAGCAATAACAAGAATAAAGTCTTACAGATAAAATAATGGAATACCTTGCCAAAAGTGAAGCTAGTCAGCTGAATTTCAAGATAGATTTTCTTCATCCGAATACATTGAGTATAATATAACATATTATTTGAGCTTATTAACACCTCAGAGTGAAGAAAAGATGAAGGTTGATTTCATAAATGAAGATGCATTTCAAGAATACAAAGGGGTATCTATTGCTTTAGAAGAGAAGGACCAATAGAAGATAGAGGAAAAAGAGGAAGAATCTGTTAAAGAAGAGGAAGTAGAGAAGTGGAAAAAGATGATTGAAGAATAAAAGGAGGGAGAAGCCTTTGTCTTGGAAGAGAAAGTAGAAGAGTGGATAAATGAGATTGAGGAAGAAAAAGAGGAGGAGTCAATTGAGGAAACTATTGATGAATCATTGGTAGTCAACTTAAGTACTGATGGTTTCCACTTCCTACAAGACAAACTAGTTGAGTCAACAAAAGATTTAGGGAGTTTTGTTATTCCTCATTTTATTAACAGTTTGTCATTAAAAAGGGCATTTATGGAGTCTATTGTAGTTATTACTTTGATACATTATGTTCTTATTATATATGTCTTATTCATAGGTTACGAAACTACTATGTGGTGAAACAGATGGAAGAAAACAACTAATTATAGACCCAGGTTGATGGTAAATATGAAGGGGGACTTCGAGCTAATGACGTTAAACAAGCGTTGCATAGAAGGCAATCCATGAATTAGGACAAATTTCATTTTTTATTTCATTTTGCTTCCATTTTTGTGTTGGAATAGGATATCATTTCATGTTGCTTTATTTTATGTTATTTTCATGTTCTTTACTATTATTTTTAATGTTTGGTTTTCTTTTATCATTTTATCTCGTGTTTCTTATAATTTTTGTAAGGATGTTAATATCTAATATCAGATGGCTTCTTTATCGAAATCAAAATATGAAATTCTTATTACTCAAAGGAGTACCAAATTCCTCCACTTTCTCACTTTTCATTTAAATATTTTTATATTGTGTACAATGGGGACAGTGTACAATTTTAAGTGTAGGGAAAAGGATAATAGTTTTGTTAAGCTTATTATAATTTTGGTTATTAAATTTTATTAACTGATGTTCTATATTAGTTTAAATATGCCCATAAATGCTTTATTTCATTATTGATTATTGATTTGAATTAGGATGCAAAAGTACGAAAGTTAGAATAAACTTAATTTTATAATTCATGTTATTAGTAATCATTGAGATAGTAAATTCTTAATGAAAATTACATATTATTTACACACATATAACCATTTTTTGTGAGCTTTTGATCCTAAGAGCAAACACATAAATTTTAAAGCTCTTTTATTCTTTCATGTGTGTTATCAGCATAGTGAATAATTCTAGAACTTGCTTTTATTATACATATTGAGATCACATTTGTTAAATTAAAATCATTAATATAATAAAAACACTTAGATTCAACAATTGTATAGCCTATTTTTTGATAATTATCCTACCATATTTTATCCCTTAGGAATATCCAATTTTGAGCTTTAGCCTTTTTCATTAAGTATAACCCTATTATTAGCCTTTATCCTATTTTTCCGGAAGCCTTTTTATTAATTTGAACCTTGAAGATTATTTAAATTACTTGATTGTTTGAAGCTTAAAATTTTGAAACGTCCAATATTTCTTTCATTGTGGTAGATGATGAATGATCAATTATATTGATTGAAAAAAAAAGTATGTTGCTAGCATAGAAAAAAATGTATAGTACCAATGGATTATAATACAAAGACCTATACATTGTAAAGTAATAAGTTTCTTGTAATGTTTCCTTTGTAAATTTCCTTCAATTTTATCACTCTTTTGTTATTCCAATCGTACTTTACCTAAGCTCCATTAAAACCTTGTATTAAGACCTTGTGATTTTTTTTCTAGTTTACATGTAAGTGGTGAAGATATAATAATATTGCAAGCCTATGGTTAAGGGTTCTACCATGCAATGAATGGAGAGTTTGATACTTTTCACCCTAAACATTTGAGTGCATTGAGTGAAACCTTGGTGGGGGTGTAAAGGCTTATGCTTTTGATTTCAAAGAGACTACTGACGTGATTATTATTGATATTGACTTATGAAGTTACTTTTAGGATAACCTGATCTAATTCTATATTAATTTGATTAATATGATATGATGACTTAGGGTATAGGTTGATAGGTTGAGATTAATATAGGATGGATGTTTGTAAAGTTAATAAGTCAAATTATGGTTTGCTTAAGGCCAAGTAAAAGCTTAAATGTAGGGAATTTTTATAAATGCATATATGGATATAATTATACACCCATATTTCATATGTTTTGCTTGTTATTTCATAGTTTAGTTGTATTTTTGGTACTTATTTCTCTTCAAGTGCATTTAAAGGTAATAATTGCTTTCTTGGATCAAAAGGATAAGAATTTAGATAAAATTATGGCATGGAATGAATATTTGAAGCAACTAAGGACCTACACAACTGTGTACAGTGACTGTGTAAGTCTCTGTAAACATGTGAAGCTTGAAGAATTTTAGTTTTATTCATGTGAAGTTACACTCCTGTATATGTTGATATACATAGTTGTGTATGATGCCCATGTAAGTTTCTATGTTTATGTGAAATTGCAAATTTATGAGTTTTTGGAGAAACATGGTTACTCATATGCCTATGAAAGTTGGTCATATATAATCTGAAAACCTTAGTTTTTACTAAAAAAAATGGATATAAGTAAGGGCAAAACAAGGAGAGTTGTGTTATTAAGCAATTTTGGGATGTAAGACACCTAAAGAGATGACAATTTTGATCTAGGGATAAGGAAAACATTAAGATAACGTCAAGAGATCTAATATAAAGCTCATCCATCAAAACTTGCAAGAAGAATCAATAGAAGAGAAAGGGAGAATTAGAATTATGATTTTTTTAATTCATTTTTCTGCATATTTATCTTCAGTTGTGATTTCTATGAGTAGGAACTAAACCCTTTTGGTGTCTAGGTGTGATGAACTCTAAGTGGAAATAGCAATATGTTTTGACCTTGTATCTAATGCATTGATATTGATTGATTTATTATGATTTAATTATGCATTATATTCTTTAATATATTTAGACTATTAGTGTATGATTTTATTTCATATAATTGAGATTGAGAAATCCTCTCATATGAATAAATCTAAGTTAATTGGAAAGAGTTGCATGTAAATCTAGAGATAGGCTGACATAAATCCTCTAGATTAAGGTCAAACCTAGTAGCATAATTCATAAATCGATAAAGCAATCCTAGGGATTTTAACTAGAAACATTTCTCTTAATCAACCAATGGATTAGTTGCTAATAGTCTTGAGAAAGATATTAAAATTAGATAGAAATTTCTACGGTCAAATAATCGATAATATAATTGCATGATAAAGGTTTAAAAATTAAAGGATTCTTAAGGGGATTTATAACCTCAACACTATTATTTGATATTGACATATTCTTAGTATTTTCTTTCTTCTGAGTTCAATATTGTTTTCAATCTTAGTTTATTTGTTTATTTTAATCTTTAATTAAAATCCATAATACGATTAATAGGATAGATAGTAGAAAAAGGGCAATTAATAGTCCTTACAGTTTTTGCAAAATTGAATCGTACTTGCCTGTGTTACCTATAGCTACGCTGTATACTTGCTGTAATTTTTAATATTGATATAAATAAGAAAGACATCAACCATTATTCTTTAGAATCAATCATTGTATTCTAAATTTAAATTTTAAATGTTACTTATTTGTAATATATGATGGTATTTTTTATAAATATACATGGTATGTGATGTATGTATTCATAATATAGTGTGATATTAATGCTTATTATTATTTTTACTCATATATGGTATTTCCATATTTCATTGAAGGTAATTTTTGCACATAACTATCATATTGAATGTACTTAGTCCTAGTATAGTTTGTATAGAGACATGGTACTATACTCAATCATAGTATTCGCAATTAAGTTTTAGTTACTGATAACGAATAATGTTATCTTTTATGCATAGGCATGGTATTGAATGTATACACTACTAGTATAGTTTATATTAAAACATGGCGCTTTTTTTTACTTATAGTATTCACATATTGTTGGGCCCCGAAATTTTCTTGATGAATTAAGCATGATTTAGATGAAATAAATTATGAGGTTTTGATGGAATAAACTTTTGGAGTTAATTATCAAGTTAGTAGGATTGATTTCATGGATTAAATTTAAGTGATAATGTTATAAGAATGAATAAGGGC
>JAOQMR010000003.1:21144352-21154954 GCA_027563865.1 Erythroxylum pelleterianum | reverse complement strand
TCATCTTTAAAAATATTAAAACAATTTAAAAGCAATAATTAAGAAATAACAAAAGAATAATAAATAAATAATTAAAAAAAATTTCGGGACCCAACACAATTATGCAAAGTTTACCCCATGAACAGAATGAGTCCAATTTCGGAGCTCATATGCCACAAGCGGGCAGCCGGAAGAAGGCCCTTGTCAATGTGCACGTGACGAACAGAATAATTCCACTCTCGCCCAAACAAAAGCACATATTCGTTTTCGCATATGCTCATACTTTATGCTTTGTCTTCTTTTCGTTTAATACAAAAGTCATTACATCTTTTAAGATATAACATAATCATAATGCGACATGTATTTTGTTTTCAGTCAAGTCACAACAATTTAATTTCAAGCAAAATCTATTTTGAGAACTCAAGTACACATATTGGAAAGAATTTGCCTAATCACACAATAACCATAAATAAATTACCCACCTAATTAGCTTGCAAAAATTCAAGTTAAGCTTGCCTTTCTCCTTGCTCTTGGGTGGGATTCCCTTGGTTTCCTAAAACAACCAAGGTTCCATTTAAAACAACATTCCAATGAAATACATAAACTTCAAAAAAATCACAAAATTTTAACAAACATAAATTTAACCTACCCATACCCCATCTAGGTCAGAAAACTTAGGATTTAGTTTAGAAACCCTAGAATCAATTGGGTTCATCTAACTCTTCTTCTTCCAACACCAACCTTTCATTCTCTACACAAACTCTTTTCCTTCTCTAACTCCTTCATCCTCAACACAACCCATTACTTTGATAAAGCAAAAAGAAAAGATGGTTAACTTACCTTAACAAACTTGATTTCACTTCTTTTCTTTTCCACCAAAACCTCTCTTCTTCTCTCCTATTTTTGACACTCTCTTCCTTTCTTCTAATTCAAGACAACTTATATGGACTTTCTTCCTATTTTACCCTCCATTAGTAAGTCTCTTCCAAGTTTTCCCCTTCTTTCATTTATTCTAAGTCTACTAACTCTCTTACCATTAAACACTATATTAATTCTAACTTAGTTCTAGCACTTCATTCTAACTTCTACCTTCTAATTTCTATTCAAACTTGCTAATTTGCTTACTCAACTCTAAAAACAATGAAACAAAAAATAAATAAAATTAAAAAATTTTGGGGTCCAAGGTCCAACATATGACGTATATATGGATATTTCCTTTAAATATTCTTCTATCTCCTTCTATCCAGCTTATGAATTCCACATAACTTTTTAAGTGACATAATTACTGTAATTTTTCCAAGATGTTTAAGGAATAAGTGCAACTAAAGAAGAGCTACTTATGACTTTCTAGGTATAACTTGCATAAAAGGCATAAGCCTAATTGGTTATGGTAACTTAATCTATTCATTGTTGAAAATCTTCGTAATACTACTAAACAGAATATGAAAGAGACTAGGAATTAAAAAACTTGTTCCATATCACTTTATGCCAAACCATTTTTACTCTTCTAGGTCTTAAGACTTCCTTGTAAGATTTTTTGTTAAATTATCCATTGGAATTTCCAAATCATAAATAGTTATCCTTTATCCTTAAGCTTGGAGTGTAATTGGGTGTAATTGGAACCATGCCTAAAGTAATATTCCTTCACTGATTGGAGATTATCCAAATCTTTACCTTTGACTTCCTCGGAATATACTAGATGTGATTTAACATTGAGGATTCTATTAATGGAAGAATATTACTCTAGTTATCAAAGAACAGAGAAGTTTTTTTCTCTATTGCTTATCCTATATTTGATATAGCTTACAAGATTCCTTCTCAGCTTTAGCAATTAAGAGTGTTTGGAATACCGTACCGGTACTCCTTAAAAAATTCCGGTGGAAAATTTCGGTCGGTACCGGCCGGAACCAAAAATTTCGAAAAAAATGAACTTTTTTAGGGACCATTTTGCAAAAAATCAAACATTAACCCCAAAAAAATCTAAACCCCCGACTCTCCCTCTCAGATTTCATCTCTCATCGTCTTCTCTCACTCGCTGCCGGTCGCCGCCCGCCTCACCGTCTGCCTCGCCGCTTCGCCAGTCGCCACCGCTCCTCCTCCTCCTCGTCTTCTCCTCTCCTTTGTTGCCAGTCGCCAGTCGCTGCGTCTCTCTTCTCCTCCTCCTCTGCCTCCTCTTCTCCTCCACCCGAAGACGAGCCACCTCCCCACCATGACCAGACAGCTCCGGCGCCTCACCAGCAACCGGTCCAGCAGTCAGACAGAGACTCACTCACACCACCGAAGCCCCAACCCGAAAACCCGACTGAAATAGAGAGTCAGTCTGAAGCTTGGTTTTGAAGTTGGTTTTAAAATATGTAAAACAGACGAATATTAGTGAGGGGTGGAGATGTGTCTTTAAGATATGTGATGTTACAATGTTTCTAACCTTGGATTTGAAGTTCAAATTATAAATAATTTATAATTTATAAATATGTAACAAATATTTCAGTTATCAATACCTTTTACGTGTAGATAAGCTCAAATTTATGACGAAGAGATGCTTCTCTGTCATCAGTCACATTTCTGATAATAATAATAATACACAGAATTGACAGGTTGTCGGTGCTTTTGGGATACAGTTGGCTTGCAAAGTCAGATAGTGGAGTTGCTTGGTTTTGAAGTTTGTTTTATTATTGCTCGTACTTATGTGTTCCTAATTGTTTTTCCCTCCAAGTCTATAAAGATGGTGTGTTTGCACGTGGCATGGCTGTGATCTACTTTATATTTTGCAAAGGTCATGATGTCCGTCTGTCACACCCTTAATTTGCCTTCAATTTTCGGTTTGGCCCTGCTTTTATTTTATGTTCATCTCATTTGTCCTGGTTGTTGAGATACCATCAATTTTCAGTTTTTTTTGGTCAAAATCAATTTTTAGTTTGACCCCTGCTTTTATTTTATGTTCATCTCATTTGTCCAGCTTGTATGAGATAAATGTATGGTTTATTTTTTATTTGTTATGAATCCAATAATGGTGACTTCATAGTTCATAGTAAATTGAATTTAAGGTTAAGATATTATGTAATAATAAAAATATGGTAAAATAAATTTCTTCATGCTGAATTTTTCCTAGAAAAACATATCTCAATGGCATTAAATAATATGTAAGAAATTGAGTCGTGTTTTATTCTGTTATAAGAATGTTTTAAAAATCGAACCGAAAGTTAAACCAATAAGACAAAAATTTAAAGGTTTAACCAGTGTTAGATCGTCCTGAATCTGGTTAAAGATTAAATAAAATTGAAGAATTTAAAATATGATTGAAAAATTCTTATTTTAAATTTTAATTAAACTAAATTGTAAATTGTAAATTGTGAAACTAGTAAAGTATATAGTACAACTGTATAATATATCAATATGAACTATTTTGCAATTTTTTAAAATTTTAGGGACTATTTTATAAATTTAAAAAATATCCCGGAACGGTACCCGGTACCGACTGGTACCAGTATTGTTCCGTTCCAGAGCACAATCTGGTACCAAGCCACGTACGGTATTCATAACATTGGTCTGATGTGGATTTAGATGATCTCTTTTTCTGAATTAAAAGTATTACAAATAGCTCTGTATGTCATCAGTTGAAATATTAGAATTTGTTCAAGCTGCAGATTGTTATCCAAATGTTTCTCTTGCTTATTGAATTTTATTGTCTATATCTATGACTGTAGCATTAGTTGAGAGAAGTTTTTCAAAGTTAAAATTATTGAAAACCTGCTTGAGGTCATCAATGTCATAAGAAAGATTGAATGGTTTAGCTATGTTATATATTGAGAAGGATATGTTGGACAATATTAATCTTGATAATATTATTAATGATTTTGCATCTAGAAATGCGCAGAGAAATTGTTTTTCATAAATCATGACCCTCTATGTATTTGTTAGTGTTATGATCATTTAATATTTAGTTGATTATGTAAACTTATAAATTGAGTCATTTATGTTTCACACAAATATGTAAACTTAAGTATATTGTCGATTTATTGGGGCCTTTTTTTTTAATTTCGTCTAGGCTTATAAAACTATAGGAACGACCCTGCAAATGGGTAAACTACCCTTCAAATACTCTGGAGTTCACCGTCTTCCAAGAAATTAAGAATCACCCAATGCATGTCTTTGGTAGGCAGGATTGTGGCAAGAATTAAATCTTAGACCTCAAGGCTACTCTCTTATAGTGGTAGATTGTAGTTAATTAAAAGTGTCTTTTTTAGTATACAGACTTATTGGGAGCATATTTTCTTGCTATCAAGAAAAGTGATCAAGTTAATTAAACAGGGGTGCAGAACTTTTTTGAAGACCGAAGATCATAAGCTTTCAAAGAGGTCTCTGGTTGCTTGGGATAAAGTCATACTTCTCAAAGTTGTTGTGGGTTTAAATATCCTTACCTTACATGCTTAGAACAAAGCAGTAATTTATAAGCAATTGTAGGCAAGACAAATTATAGATCCAATAGGTCTATGCTTACTACATTAAAAATAATAACTTCTGGCAGGTGAAATTTCCACCATATGTGGTATGGATTCTTAGGAAATTTTTTTTTATGCTAGACAATTCCTACAACCCAATAATCAAGTCCATTTGACAGCTTGTGTCATATAAGGTAAATTGCTTATTAGAAAGGTGTACATCTCTTTGAGACCTAGTTTCCCAAAAGTTACTTGGCAAGGGCTTATTCTTGGTTAAGGTGCTCTATCCAAACATTTATTTATTGTATGGTTATCACTGAATAATAGTCTTCCTACAATAATAAATTTAAAGAGATAGATTAGCTAAATATATGAGGATTACACACTCTGCAATTCAGGTAACGGTAAAATTGTTGACCACCTTTTCTTTAAGTGTGAATTCTCTACAACAATACGGGAACATTTTTTTTCTTGGCTTAGAATACAACTACAAGTGGGTTATTGGCAGGTTGAACTGTGGTGGCTAAGTTAGATAGTCAAAGGGAGAATAATGCAATTTCAAATCCTTAACTGTGTGTTTGCAGCTTCTATGTATATGACCTAGAGGGAGAGTAACTTTCGAAATTTTCAAAGTAAAAGCAGATCCTATCAATAGGTGGTGAGAGAAATAGTGCAGCTTGCTCATTCAAAGAGCAATTGGTCTCGAGGATGGGCTCTACTACTAGTTATTAGGAATTCCTATCCTTGTTAATTGATTTGATTTGTCTACCATAGATTATTTTGGAGGAATGCTACCATATGATGAAGTTGGACTATAAGCCCTTCTTAGAAGGTAATAAAGTACTAGTAGCTAATGGCTTTTGCGTCTCTCCCTATGTTTAGTTCATTCGAACTAAAGTTCACAAAACTTTAGCATGTACATAATGCATTTTTGGTATTACAAAACTATTTTATTTCTAAAAAAAGAAGAAATGGGTTAGTAAATTTTTAAATAGACCCAAATATGTCTGAAGCTTGATTTAGCTTGAGCCTGAGTTTTTTAAAAAAAGTTTTTTGGATTTTTTTGAGATTTATGTCAAGTTTGGGATAGTTTGGGCTTCCAAAGCCTTATCTCGCCTCAACGCTCTATCATCTTAAACTTTGCTCATTGACTCTTGACTAGACTAGGGTTGGACCAAAGTATTAACTCCATAAGGAGCTGGTTGTTATAATAATTAGTATGTATAATGAATATTTGAAGGCTTGTTAGTTATAATAATTGAGTTTTCAGTTATTAAATATCTTTATGATATTTTATAAATACAAAATCTATATTTAAGAGTGTTTTCAAACATTTAAAGCAATTGACCTTTCATTATGATTTGAAATTGAGCACTAAAGCATTAAATTGAATAAGTAAGGGATTATTTGTGTTGTAATCTTGATTGAGGACCATTTATAGAGTAATTTGGGATTCAAGTAAAGCTTATGATTCCTCTTCATCATTAAAGAAGAGATGTAAAGATGTTCCTTTACACTTCAAGAAGTGAAGAGTTTATTAAATATTCTTTCACCTATTTAAAAGAAGTTAGTTAAATTCTAATTGAGATTACTTGAGGGGTGAATGTGGACAAGATTTATTTATTGAACTGTTATAAAAAATAATTGACAATTTCTCTTCCTAACTCCTCTCATTTGCTATGTTTGGGTGTTTCACTTTATCTAAATTACTTAATTCAATAACCACTTTTTATATAATAAAGTTTAAACAAACCAACTTTCTCTATGGTTTGATAAATTCCACCAAAACCTTACGTATTTTAAAAATCTTGTAGGAAGCGTTTGTACTATGTGAAAAGTTATGAATTAATCAATATGTTAAATTTTGTTATTAACTTTTATTGACTTGACATTTGTGAGATACACATCAGTTCATGTGGATGACCAAGTCACGAAGGGGTGATTGAAAAAATAAAACATAGGGGTGCTATACTTCAAATAAATTGATTTATTGAATAACCACTCGGGTACGCTGGCTAGAGGATTATAGGGGTAATAGGAACCACTAGCGATACGATAGAGCAGACCTTTATGAGAGCTCTAAGATATGCAAAGAAAAATTATAGCTAAGACTCCAAATATGCTAGCTGAGACACAAGCCATTTCTTCTTAACGGTAACTCTCAAGGCCTGCCTGTAACATCCCGTTTCCATCCAACCCTAAACATTTGGTATATGTGGAATTGGGACAATACATCTCATGCTCATGCATTAGATAAGGCGCGTATGCACGTGAATAGTAAATTCTTGTGTATAACAGGAAGTGTACATGCATTCATTGACATTCCGGGTATAAATGGGTAATGGACATGACCGTTTTGAGATTTATGGGTAATTGATATTGAAGATTTACTTGGAAAATGAAATTGTTGATTTCGTAACTTTGGAGAATTGTAGGAAATGTTTCCGAAATCCTTGGAAAATTTTCGGACTAGCAAAAATGCCAAGTGGCAGGTTGATTGTTTACTGGTAGTGGAAAATTACTGGACAATGGCACTGAAAAATGGGTACATGATTTTAGGAATTATTGTTGTGAGTCATTGAGGTTTTGGGTGACAATGGGAGTACAAAATTGAGCGATAAATGAATTAGAGATAAAGTTGTATGAAATCATGAGAAAAGATATGTTTTAACCCCTTTATGGCAAGTGTCATGACGTGTCATGACATTCTTTAAGCATTAAATGCTTTTATGACAACCACGACACCTTGCAAAGGAGAAAGCAAAAATGAGTTTTGCCTTCGTGCTTTCTCCACCATCATTCTCGTAGCTTCCCTTCTCTCTGTTCCTTGTATAAAGGTATCCTTGCACCCTGCTTTCTCTCCCGTTAGCCCACCTAAGGAGCCCGGCTTAAATCTCACCCTTTTGAGATGATGAGTGTGTATGGTGGTGAGAGGTAGAGATAATGTAGTCTTTTGAAGAGTTGAAGAAGTAGAAGCTTAAGCAGGTAAGAATTGTAGAAAGTGTTAGTTACTGCACCAGTTATGATATTTTGATATTGCAACGTTTATGCTTGTGTCATGGGTAATGATAAATGACGTTTAGACTTGGTTTTTGTATATGTGGGGTGAGTGATAATGCATGTAAGGGTATAGTGAGGTTTGGACATTGGATGGATTCAAAGGGGCAATTGGATGAGTGTAAAGGTAACAATGTGGACAGTGTGGAAACTTGATCATAAGTGTACCGACCGACCTCTGGACTTTTGACCAATCGATCTTTGAGTTTCTGGTCAACCGATCGACCTTTGATCCTTTGGCTGATCGACCCTTGAGTTTTGATCGACTGACTAACCGACTGAGCTCTATTTTCTGTCCGAGCTCTATTTTCTGACCGACTGACTTTGCTCTCCTGACCGATCAATGTTGATCCTTTGGCCGATCGATCCTCTTAAGGCTGACCGATTATTTCTGACCGATCGATCTTCTGAGGCCAACTAATTCTCTGGCCGACTGACCTCTCTTTCTTGTGTTGGCCATAACTCTTTGGTCTGATGTCCGATCGATCTAATTTTCGAAGCGTTGGCTTCGTAAGACATTGCTCTATCTTTCCATATCAAGTTTATTGATTCTTGAGTTTTAACTGAGAAGGATCGATCGATTCAAAGTGGGATGCTTAATTAAAAGAGTGTACTGACCGATTAAAAGAGTGTATCGATCGATTAAAAGAGTATGAGTTGTATATCTTTCTGAACATGCTTTAGTAATTTGGAGATATCTTGAACTATAGGGCTCCAATCGATCGGAATCTTGTTGCAAATTAAACTAGAGACATGAAGTTATAAGGTATCTGAAGGGGCCGATCGGTGTAATGTTCAATCTCTGTCTAGTATTGATCTAAAAATGGTTTGGTCATAACTTCTTCATTGCTGAACCAAATTGATCGATTTTAGTGGCAATAGGAACTTGAGACATCGAAGTACCACTGTCTAGAAGGGAGTGTTAATGGAATGATACCCGAGATTTTCTTAAACATGCATTGTACATATTTCATTCGGTCATACGCGTTACTAAGTACTTATGATTGTACAATTTGTGATACATGTGTATCTTGCATAAATGAAGTGTGCAGGCCGAATGTCCACATTCAGGCGTTCCCAGGAAGTGGAAGCGAATGCTGACCTGGAGCGTACTGTGAGTAGACCGAGATGGTCTCCTTTTTATTGCTGCTTTGTTTGAATTCTTGTATTGATCGATTATTGATGGGTTATATGAACTGCTACTTGAATGTGAATTGCTTTATTTGCATTCTGGTACCGATCGAGTAGTGACAGATTATATATGAGTTGTTACTTGAATATAAATTGGATGCACTAAGTGTTTTCTGAATGCGTAATTCATGCAATTGAAAATGTGAAAATTCGAGCCGGACTAAGGTTCGCCAGCTGATAATATGGGAATGTGATTGTGTGTCATCGATGCATTTCATGAAACATAAAGGTAGTTATGATCAGAGTGGCCGACGGTCGGAGCTTAAAGCTCAACATGTGAAAAGAACCTAGAGCTCGAAGAGAAGTAGTGCATACCCAGAGGGCCCTCCTACCCCTAACATGAGCTTTGAAGGGAAGTAGTGCATACCCAGAGGGCTCTCCTACCCCTAAGATGCGTTTGACGCTTAATGAGCCCTTTATGGGACAGCTTAGACCCTAGATCACAACAAAATAACAAACAAAAAACGGATCTCATGTGTACCGCATTGCGTGCTCTGAGTGATTAAAGTGTGTTGAATGTAAAGTCTGAAATAGAAGTGAAATGGGAAATGCTATGACTGTGAACTATGTGTTATATGACTGGGTGAGCCATCGATGATGGTCACTAACTAAGTTCGCGAAACTCACCAAAAATTTGCAAATATTTTTCAGGACTCTGAAGAATGCCCCGTCAGGCAAACGATGTACATTTACTGCATATGAGTAAAGGAAGAAGTCGAGATCAGTTGCGTCTGCATTATGTAATTTATTATTTTTGACTAATTTGTATTCCGCAATTTCTGAAAAATGATGTTTTGTAATTACAGTGGGCCCCAATTGGATATTGAAATTTGTTTTATTGTACTGTGTTAATTAATAGAAGTGGTCCAATTGGTAATTGATTTATGCTCATGCTTAAAGTATTACAAAAGTAAAATCTTTAAACACCGATCTGTGACTGCGTGAGTGTTCTAGCATACCACTTTTGCGGGCACGGACTCGGATGTCACCCTCGATATTGGATTCGGGCTTGAGGGAGTGGGGTGCTACACTACCTCTTAGGTATTTAAGTTGATCAATCCTCCTCATATAACTTACGACTCAAATAGGATCATAAGTCTGATACTTTTTGATGCACAAAATCCTTATAAAAAGACAAGAGCAGAGCATACTTGTATCTCTATGTGCAGAAGTAAACTTATTGGAGACTTAGCCCCTGTTTGTTTCAGCTTTTGGAGGGGCCAAAAGTACTTTTGTCTACAGCAAAAGCTGTTTTAAGAAAAAAGTTGGTGTTTGGCTATAAATTTTAAAAGCACTTTTGGAGTAGAAACAGCTTTTTTAAAAGCTCAAATACAGCTTTTTTAAAAGCTCAAATTTGGAGCTTTTCAAAAAAGCCCAAATTTGAGCTTTTCCGGAAAGCTCTTTTTTTGCCCCAGGTTCCGTCACTTCCGTATAGAAAACTTTTCTATTTCTTTGTACCAGCCGACCTTTTGTTTCCTCTGCATCATTTCCGTATAGAAAACCTTTCTGTTTCTCTTTACCAACTGCCCTTTTCTTTCCTCTGCTCATCGTTCTCCCTCGTCTTCTCAGGTTAGCATCCTTATATGTTTATTTATCCTAAGCTTTTATTTGCCTGTGTTTTTTATTTACGCAGACGAAGGTATGCATGTTAAACGCAGACCTTACCACAACGCAGACCAGAACAACGCAGAACGCAGACCATCTGCGTTGTTCTGGTCTGCGTTGTTCAACGCAGACCATCCGCACCTGGTCTGCGTTGCATCTGGTCGCAGACCAACGCAGACCAGGTTCAACGCAGACCATCTGGTCTGGTCTGCGTTGTTCAACGCAGACCAGAGGACAATTTTAGTCAATTAATTTGTTAAAAGAAAAAATAGCAATGCAATGAAAAAGATCCAATAATGATTATAATGACTATAAACTATATTATTGTATG
>JAOQMR010000003.1:21126542-21144252 GCA_027563865.1 Erythroxylum pelleterianum | reverse complement strand
CTGGCTTTTAAAAAAAGCTCTTCTCAGAAAAGCTCTACTGGCAAAAGCTCTACTGACAAAAGCTCTACTGACAAAAGTTCAACCAAACGGACCCTTAAGCTTGTAAGGGATAGAGAAAGAGAGAGAGAGAGAGAGATTTTAAAGGGAAGCTATATAGAAACACACAACTTTTTTTTAGAAACTTATGGAAATTTGGTTACAATGAAGGAAGCCCTTTGCTTATATAGACAAAAGAGATTACAAAAAGACAAACATCTGTAGATAAGCTCAAAGTTACATCACATCCTAAATGGATAAGAAGAACATCACATCAACTAAAGATAAGAATGATGTCACATCGTATAATAAACAGATAAGAATGACGTCGCATCATAAAAGACACTTAAACATAAAGATGAAAAATTAAATAGAGGGACCTATAATAATAAGAGGAATCCTAATCATCATCCCCGTCAGATATGTTCTTTCCACGATTGCAGATTTAAGGGGAAGCCTTTTTACTTGTGTTATTAGTACCATCATTAGTCTCTGTCTTTTACTGGGGCTTGCTTCCTCGGTGCGTAAATGTTTCAAAAATTTATTAAGCTCTTTTTCATCAATGATGAGAATATCATTATCTAGATCTTAGAATCTTAGAGGGAGGAGGCTTGAGTGTGAGACGGTACCATACTGTCAAAGCCCAACTCCATTGGGTCATTTAGAATGTCAAAGTCTAGCATTTGAGGTTCTCTAGGAACTAATTCTTCTAGGTAAGGTCCAATAGATATAGAGACAGTTGGTGGTGTATATTTAAGAAAATGATTTAGGTTCTTAAAAAAATTCCTAAGGCTTTTAAGGAGATTTTTCTTATATCTTGACCACTAAACTAAGGTATGCTATATCTTGACCACCAAACTGAGGTATGCTAGAAATACACTTGATTATCAGAGTAGATAGATCCATCATGTGCTGTGTTATATTGTAGCACCCCCTTACCATAGAGTACCCACCGGGACGCCCGTAGGTCATTCCGGTACGTATCCTATGATAATAAACCACTACTGACAACCACCACTAAACTCCTCATGGCATCACAATAATAAACAGCAATACGAAATTGACAACTTTTTAAAATCAAACTGGATTTTATTGCATGAACTTACATATATGGTCGATGAAGAATAAAAAAGCATTAGATGGATTGCTTCTCTAATGGAGTCTCCTATAACCTGAGATCCTTAATAACTTGTAAGAGTTGCGTCCTCCATCTTACCAGTTGTTAATACCGCTCAAATAAAGTCTATAAGAGAGAACCTTCATTTTCTCTAGCACATAAATGTTGATAGACTCGTAAAGGAGGAAGATATATAACACATGCATAGAGAGTAGATAGCGCCCATAAGTATCATAATGCATTCTCTGAGAGCGAACCATTGATAAAAACACAGTGAGATATAATGCCTGAATGTTAAACAAAAATGGACATTTATGTAATTTTGCTCGGTTGAGCAAGAGGTTGAGATAATAGAAAAGGCTTATCCAGGGAAGAGAAGTTATCTTACCAACAGTAGTGGGTGTGCTGGCATAGCGAGGAAAGAATTTCTTTGTCTTAGCAGTGTTGAGCAGGTTAGTCATCGAAAGAATAAGAGGAATATTTCTGCAAGGAGTGATAAGGATGATATACTTTTGAGGTCAAGAGAGAAAATCAGCTAAGATGTTTTGATGGCCTTCGATGTGACAAACTGTGAATTTATAGCAGGAGAACCAATCTTTCCAGCAAAGAAATTAGCTCCCTGACAGAAGTTTTTTGTTTGGATCTATTATGTTTGGAATGACATGTTGTCCATTTCTATTGTAAAGAGATAAGGCCGGAGGTGGAAATTGAACTTTTCCATACTTCTTTTCATAACCAAAATCTCTTTGTAGATTGCGTGATAATGCCTTTATGAGGGTTTAAATTGTTAGCTAATATGTCCATAATAAAACCTTTGTCCTTTTTATCTCCTCGATTAAGATTGCTTCCTAAACATCTTCACTCGCATTAGTCAGAAGATTGATTTTACCTAATCAGAAATTTTCAGTGGAGGTAGATGCTGAATGATCTCCTTTAATTGGTTAACTGCCTATGTCTGGTCAGGATGCCATTATAATAAGTACCTCATTCTCGAAGCACTCATAAGGAACTCCCTACTCGAAGCCCTTACAATGAGAACTCTCTCCAAAAGCTCTCAACTCTCAAAGCTCTCTCCTCTGAGTGATTTCTCTCAATAAGTCAATCAATGATCGAATGAATAACTCTCATTTCTAATGAGCTATTTATAGGCATCTCTAGATGACTAAGCTAGAATCCTAATAGAACTTTACTAGCTAAGATCGTAATCTTATCCTAATCAAATTACAGCAAACTAACCAATAGAAGACATCCCCATCCAATTAGGATTCTATCTAATAGGATTAAGTTATATCACGTTAACAAGATAAAAGATTACCCTATCTAGGAATGATTATCCTTATCCATGAATATCTCCTTTATCTTCAGATGATCTTTCCACATGATCTTTATCTCTTAAAGTTGATGTTCTTCCACTGTGATCTTATCCGCCACATCATCATGTGCCACATCACCCACAGTTGCCACATCACTGCTGATATGTTTTCACCACGACCTATCCGCACATAAGTCCATTAATACACGTCTATGGCAAGTCCATCTTCTATGATCAAACTCACTCATGGTGTAGTCTCATCACTCAATAATTAAGTACAAGTCACAATTCGAGTTAGTATAAGATCTTGCACACTTTACATACCTTCGACTTGCCTCGTCGAAGTTAAGTGCTCATGCGCCTTGTTGCGCTCACATGCCTTCGCACATCCTTACGAGTCTCGCACACCTTTTTCGCATTCTAGCGCACTCTTAGGTCTCGCATGACTTATTTCACCAACTCCACACGACCTCGTATCTGAATCTTATGTCTAGTCGAAGATTTCAGCCAATGTGCATTTACGAGTGCTCATACATATCGAATCTTGGTTACTCTTGAGATCTTTTCCAATACTTCCCATATCCCTCGCCTACTTCGCAAGTTCATTAGGTTTTTCTCACCAACTCGCAAGACTTCGCCTTGTTCGCTTGTCAATACAACTTCCTCGTGCCGACCTGCGTGCCAAGCATTGGCCAAAGCTCGTCAACACTCGCATGATCCTGCAGTCTAGACTTAAGGGTCTAATTGTAGGCTTGTATATAGGAGTAACTTTTTGTTTGACTGATTCAGTCATTGATTTTGCATCATTAATCTCAGGTTTAACTTCTGTATGTGGTTGAGAAGAGTGTGGAACAAACATCATTATTTGTGATATCTAAGTGAGATCTACAAACTGCTATGAGCTTTTTGAGTTTTTTGTAAAAGAATCAGAGTCTTGTCTGTTAGTATAACTATCAGAGCTATCTGGTACTGTGTGATTTTCAGAGCTATTTGGAGGTGATTGAAGGAAAACTATGAATTCTTGGTTGGGCATGAGTTCTTTTGCTGTGTCTGGGGAAGGGTTTTTTTTTGGTGGAGATGTTGGTGGTGTATTGATATGTCAAGGTTTAGAAGTTGACAGAATGTTTTTTACCAGTGGGTCTAGCTTTGGACAACAAATAAGACATTTGAAGACTCTAGACTGTTCTTTAGCCATATCTAACTCAATTTTTTTGAGCTCTTCTTAAACTTTTTGAAGTTCTTTTCCCTTTTTAGAAAACTCTAGTCCACAATAATGTTGGTTAATATATCTTCTTACGTTTGAATCAAGTTAGCCAGCTTGACTGAGTAGTCATTGATGTAATTGTCAAACTTGAAGAGTTATATCATATACCTTTGAATTTGGTTCTTGTGTCTGTTGAGATAAACCATCAAGATTTGAATCAATTCTAAGTTTGGTTCTGAAAGTTGATTCAAGGTAGTTGTGGCCATTTCTATCCTTTTGTCTTCCTTTATGACTTTGATTTGTACTTCAGTTTCTTTTCCATTTCTTAATTTCATAAAATCATCTTTTCTCTTCTTTACCAATTTTTTAAAACAAAAGAATTATTAGGCATGATTAACAAATAAATAAATAAATTAGGCAAATAAAATTTTTCCTGACAACGGGGCCAAAATTTAATTAGGCATATACAAATTAAATCCTTATTTTTCTTTCAATTTATTAATTTATTTAATATAGAGAAAATAAGAGTCGATCCCACGAGGAAAGTTGGTTTACTAATTTATTTTATTAATTATAATACTTATTGAAAAATATTCCAATAAATCAATCTATTTTAAAAAAGACAATTACATCCTAATAATTTCTCTTATACGAAAGGAATTCCATAATAAAATATAAACATCATTAACACATTAACACATGATGTCCCCTTTAACCATACTAGTAAGATACATCATCAAAAATTTAAAAAAATAAACTTATAACACGTTCTTAGAATCACACAATCAATATTTAAATGCTATAAAATTATTTTCTTTGTCAAAGAGTCGCAATTATTCAAATTATATAATGCTGGAATTTTTAATGATGAAATCAAGTTATACAAATCTGAAATTTTCAGTAGACAACACCTATTTCATCTTGTAATACTTTTAAGTAATCTTTAATTGAGGATTGCATATTGTTAGAACTGTTTGATTATTACAATTATGAGTTTGATCATTTTGAAATTTTATCTTTATTATAGATATAGGGATTTGACGATATTTTAGGTTTGTTAAAGGTTCAGTAAACCTTGAGTTTACTGCTCCTTTGGCACCGATCATGGTGTAAGATTGGGATCATGACAATATTCTTGCTACTTATATTAAAAATAAATCTCCCTTAACTTAAATATGATACTTTTTTACTGCTCCTTTGGCACCGGTCACAGTCTAAGATTGGGGTTGTGACAATATTCTTACTACTTATCTTAAACATAAATATCCCTTAACTTAAATATACCACTTTTACTCAATAATTTGTTTGTGATCATGCTTGAACATAATATTATTGAATCCAAATTTAGTATCAAATACTCAAAAGCATGAATTAGAAATATATATTGATCTCTATTATATGTTATTGATAGTAAATTCATAAAAGTATCTTTGTCTAATGACATTATTATCATACTATAACAGATGCCTTCAATTATAGTTCTTAATTATGCTTTTAGTAGGTTAAATTGGCTGAAACAATTCCATCAATGTACTATACCTTTCAAGTATATTTTGTACAACTATTTTCATTATGATATCAAGTTATTGACATCGATCTTACATATTGCCATTAAAGTTTGTGAAATATTAGTCAATTTTAAAATGTCACCACATTTTTTCAGCTATAAGATATTGACATATCTCTTAAACTTCGTCACCAAAATCTTCAAAATTGATTAACAACAATATTCCATAATGGATATTCTTTATTTTTTTATTCTTTTGAGAACTCTTCTTAAACATGACCTATATTCAAGAAATTTTAATCACTAGTTCCTAGTATCAATTATACTAAATGAAGATATTTTCTACTTGAAACAAATCTAATGAAAAGAAAGCAAGCAACAAATTATATCCCTCACTACTATTCCAGAAAGATTACCCAAATATCTCTAGTAGTCTAGAATCTCTTTTAAGTTTAATTAGGTTTGAGTTTGTTTGATAAAGTAACTAAACTAAATTAGGCAAATATCATGCCATAACATATCTTATATGTTATTCTTAACCTTGTCTCTAAATTTATTTGATCTTGAGTTTGATCATCTAAATCACACAAATTTGATTTAGTAGGATCCATTATTATAAGCGTAAACATAGTCGAGTTAAAGTGACATTGAGTTTGCTTAATAAGCCTAACAATAAACAGAACTTTGGCTTATTCTTAGGTAATAAGATTTTCATCAAAATACAAGTTGAATTTTAACATTTTATAGCATTCAAAATTAACTTTAACATGTTCGAAACATGTAAGATGACCCCAAAATTTGCAAAAAATTATATGGAATTAAGTTTCTATCTATTATATGGCACGTATATGACATATGGCACAGTATGACTCACCTTTAAAAATAATATTAAAATTATTTAAAATTTGATTATATAATTTATATTAAAGTTAATAAACATTAATTAACCTAAATAGCATTAGTTAACCATAACAATTGTAAATTTAAAAACTAAACTCTAATTCCTAAAATGAAAACCCTAATCCCAAATTTATAACAAAAATAAAGCTTTGGCAATGGTGGAATTAACAATGGGGGTAGGATCTTTAGTGAGCTTTTGCAATGATGGCAACACCTTTATTAGCATAGAGCAAAAATGATTGTAAATAGCTTCTCATTATAATGACAATTCTAACTATTTAGGATTTTGCAACATAGGAAATTTAGAGAAATGTTTAAGCACCAATGAATTAAATACAAATCAATAGACATTAATTTCACAATTGTAAAGACATAAGACAACAATGGTGAAAGTAGTTTACATGATAAGCTATAATGGTAAGTTCAATTCAAGTATATGTAGTAGGGCAAGATAGCTTGAAAATGTATGAGCATGTCTAACAACAAAATACGCAAATAAGTTTCCAAGAGATATTTGAGCAAGTTTGGGAGTATTTATGTAACATATTTCGATTGACCCTTATAATATTTAACTGAATCAAGATTAGGTGTATAAATCTTAAGATATCTCAATCACGAGCTAGATAATATTTCTAAGTAGTTAGGCTTGAGCAAAGGACTAGAAATTTCTAGGATTATAAGAGAACTTGATCTCTACACACCCTTTAACATTTCAAGAAAGTAGTAATTGGATATTATGTACTAAACAACCTCACTAACCACTTCCACATAAAATAAATAGAGGACTATTAAAGGATCAAGGCTATATTTTCAAAGAATCTTAATTGGATTTGGGGACTGAAATCTTAGCAAAGTGAAGTCACAAAGAGAAGGCAAACCAAAAGTTCATACATCCTTCTCTAGTATAAAGGAGAGGATCAAGTGTAAACTTATCTTTGGTAAGTTTATTAGAAATTCATCATCTTCTTCTTCATTTTCCTTATCTCATTGGGTTTCATCATCAACCAAAGACATGATTGTGAAATCAATAACAAGTCTTCTCTCTTATGGCAGTAGTAGGAATTGGAGCTGGGGTTTTTTTAGTCGCATAGTAGGGTTTTTCTAGTCCTATCATAAAACCACCACCATTGCTAATTCTGCCATTACTAATGCTTTGAATTGGATTTTAAATTTCATATTATGGTTTTCATTTTGGGCATTATATTTTATTTTTAATTAAATTTAATATTATTATAATTAAGTAATATTGTTAAATTCGTTGGATCCTTCTATAGTTTGATATATTATGAATATAAACCTTAACTTTTAGAAACTATCAAAACCCTATAGTTTTGGTTTTATAACACCCGTCCTCCTGCCATCAACTTCCATTAAAAACCATAACTGCAAACTCTAAAATGATGTCATTTTCAATATATGGAATTATACGTGACATTACTCTACGTTGTTTTGAAGTTTGTAACTAGGTTTTGTATGAGACTTGATGGCAGAGAGACAGGTGTTATAACACCAAAACTATGAGGGGTTGTTGATAGTTTTTAAAAGTCAGTAAGTATATTAATAATATGCCAAACCACAGGCAAGTCCAACGAATATTACCCAAAGTAATATTATTTAAGTTAGTTAATATTTAATAATTAATTTAGTTTTTTTGAAATTAAATTATTTAAAGATGATGACATTTGGTAGTATGGAACCCACTTTTGTCAATAAAAATATTGAACTCATGCCACCTTAGTATTAACATATCAAGATGCAATTTCCTTTTAGGTTCAATAACTTTCTAATTAAGGAAGAGTGATTCAATGAGGCAACATATAAAAGGATATCCTATCCTATATCAAGTCGTAAGCCCTTCATATGTCTCATGAAATTGAACTTAATTAGGAGCTTAAAGATCTCAATGCGAAGAGGAAAAGTAACACTTTTGATCTTTTATATACTACTAAGGATAATCTATTCCAAGGATAAAAAAAAAACGTCCTAGTGACAATGTCAAGATTATTAAAAAAAGAATGCCTTCAACTCTTACATTAAAGTTGTAGCAATCTATAAATCTTTCCTCAAACAAAGATACAGGATTTAATGGCTTAAGGAGGAGATAGAAATCCTAACTTCTTTTATAAGCCAATACTGACAAGAAGGAACATCAACAAAAATTATTCTCGTCTCAAACATAATGTTTAAGTTTATCTCTCATAAGAAGGCTGTAAGAATGAGCCTTGTTCCTTTTTCATAAACTCTTTAGGTACCCTGCCTTAAGCTATTCTTCAATGTAGATCCTAAACTCCTATATTGGAAATTATATTTCTGATGCAGAAAAGGAGCTATTAATAAGGCCTTTTAAAGAGCAAGATGTTGATGAAGCATTGTTTGCATTAAATCTATATAAGGCCTTAGGCTTTAATGGATAAATTGGTTATTTTTTTCAAAAAGCTTGGCCATTGATCAAGGAGATGGTAGCTATAGTTGTACTTGAATTTTTTGAGAGGAAGAGGCTTAAAGAGGTTAGTAAAACATTTTATGCCTCATACCCAAAATGTTCAATCCTGATTCTCTAAATGAGTATAACATAATTTCTTGTTATAATACATTATGCAGAATCATCTATAAGGTATTGGCAATGAGACTGTTGAAGCCTTTAATCAATGACCCATAAAGAGCATTCTTAGAGGATAGACGAATTGGTACTAACATACTTATTACCTAGGAGTTGTTCAAGGGTTAGGAAGAAAGAAATTCTTAAGGAAATATGCTATTAAGGTTGATTTCTATAAAGAATTTGACTTTGCGAGCTAGGATTTTCTTTTACGTCTATTTGAAATGTTTGGTTTCCTTATCATCTTTATTAACTAGATAAGACAATGCATTATAACCACCTTGTATTGTGTAATAATCAATGGTGAAACAAAAAAAAATTGATAATTGGAGGAATAGGATTAAGGTATGAATATCATTATAACCACCTTGTATTGTGTAATAATCAATGGTAAAACAACAAAAATTGATAATGGGAGGAATAGGATTGAGGTATGAATATCTCATTTCTCCTTATCTTTTTATCTTATGCATAGAAGCCCTCACACGATTGGTGAAACACAACATTAAGAAAAACTCCATATTTAAATTTCACTCTAAGTACAAGAAGATAGAACTCTCTAACTTATCATTTGTTGATGATATGATTTTATTCTCTGGAGCTTATGATAAATACAATAAATATTTTGATGGCTTCTTTGTCAGCTTTTAAGGAATTATCTGGTTTGGAAATCACTCCAAACAAAAGCTAGTTGAAATAATCAACTAGTGCTTAATATATAGCTGCATGGCTTTCCTCCATATTAGGGCTCCAACTAAAGTTCCCTCTATTCACTTAGTTAGGCTTACTTATCACAACCTAGAAGTTGCAATTTTGAGAGTT
Organism: Erythroxylum pelleterianum; assembly: GCA_027563865.1. NCBI lineage: Eukaryota > Viridiplantae > Streptophyta > Magnoliopsida > Malpighiales > Erythroxylaceae > Erythroxylum > Erythroxylum pelleterianum. Next base: position 21,134,755 of record JAOQMR010000003.1, on the reverse strand, counting down.
CTTCCATTGATTGAAACTATCCATTGAGACTCATTGGTGTTATAAAGCTCTATCTTTGAGGGAAGATTGCAATTATTTAAGTTTGTGCTCAACTCACTATATCTTCTAGTCATCTCACATATTCCTTTCTAAGTTATTGATCAAAATAATCGAGAAAATAATAAGATGCTTTATTTGGCCTATGAAGTATGATAGTAGATTCATGTAAACCTAAATAATAAGGTGGTTATGGGGAAGAGATTTTTTAGACTTTTGACTAACAAAAATGCCCTATGGGTAAGGTGGATTTACACCTATTTCTTAAAAGGAAAAAGCTTTTAAGAAATCACTCATAAATCTTCTACTTCATAATTTCTCTGCCAACTTCTATAGCTAGGCATTTTGTTAATTGCGAATCTTAAATGCATTGTTGGGAACGGGAACATCTTCTTTATATTTTTATAAATGGAGAAAAATTAGATCTCTTAATAACTCTCAGGTCTTGCTAGAAGTGTTAAGTAGATATCCAAGCTCTTCTAAAGTGAATATATGGATCAATTTTAAAAGATTGTCAAATTTCCCTTCTAAATTTACTCATACCATACCTGAATACAATTTAGATATTGAGATGAATGAATATTGCCACTGGATTAGTCACACTTTTGGAAGATTTACAAAATAAATCATATAGAGAACTTCTTAGGATTATAGGGAAAAAATGGACCTAGAGTAGTGCAAATTGAAGTAATAACTTGCTTACCAAAATTATCCTTCTTCAAGTGTCTGGTTGTCAATATTAGATTAACCACTCTTGATAGAATGAGTTGGCTCAACTTACCTATTACTTGTTGTTTGTGTAAATGTCAACCTGAATCCTTAGAGCATTTCTTGTTTAGTTGGGGTTACTCCAGTTCCATTTGGAGCACCATTATGGCCTTTGTAAGCATAACTTCAAAATTTCCAACTATACTAATTTCTTGTAATGGATAGTTACAGATGTGAAAATTACCAAAAGGAATATAACTATCTATATAGTAACTTTTGGTTCATGCATGTATAAGATATAGAGAGAAAGGAACAATATATGCATTAAAGTAATTGAAATCACGATGGAGCAATTGAAGGTTGACCTCTTTCAATGGATAAGGGATCAACTTTTGCCCTCCAAAGTTGTGAGAGAATGCAGTTCTGCACTAGTCTCAGCTTAGAAATCAGATATCCATTAAAAATTGGAGGAGTTAATAGTCCTATTTTATAATAGCATGTTCCTATCTTTATTAAAGTTGCTTTCTCAATAATCATTTTGTAAGCAACACTAGGATTAGACTTGAAATCTTTATTAAAGTTGCTTTCTCAATAATCATTTTGTAAGCAACACTAGGATTAAACTTGAATCATATAGTCTTTACATTATGTTGTCAGAATAGAAAATGTGGAGCTTACAGAAAGCATGGAGGCCTTTACCAAAAGGCTTTTATTAATGTTGTACTCTTGATTTTATTAATTTCATTTCTTTAACTTTTCAAAAAATTGAAATAATTTATTTTAATTATGAAATACCTTTTTAATTACTTAAGAAAATAACTTTCTTATTTTTGAAGAAGTCTAAAAATTATTAATCTAATATGAATGAAATATAATTAATTTAATTTTAGAAAATATTTTAGAAAATATTAATTAATAATCAATTTTATTATTAATTTGATCTAATTAAAATAAGTAATTTAATTTTAGAAAGAAGGACTCCTTGTAATTAATATAATCTTATTTATGAATGACAATAGATCGGATTTGGCTCGAGTCTCCTATAGTCTCAGTCTGGCCTAAAATTCTTTTTAAAGTCAACTCCTGACCTAAAGTTTGATTGAGCTTAAGAGGCGTAGCTTGAACTTGGGCCTAATCGTGTTTTAGGCTACCTAAAGCTTGATCGAGTTTGAATAACTTGGATTAAGCTTAGGTTCAATTAGTATTTAATTAGACCCAATTAGGTCAGGTCAAGCTTAATTGGGTCGGGTTAAACCTAAAAGCCTAACCTTTAAAGAAATAAATGGTTCAAAGTCAATTTAGACCAAGTCAAGCCTAAAAGCCCAACCGTTTTAGAAAAATATTAAATGTTTCAAAACTAACTAGGTTATGTTAAGCATAAAATCCCAATCAATTGGGAGATTTGTAATTTCTCAACATCCATATTGAAAGTAAAAATACAAGGGAGAGGAAATATCATCAAGCAAAATTCCTCTAACTAGAAGGTTAGAGCCACCAGGATTGAGAATAAAGTGGGATTCTAGGGTGGCACCTGAGAAAGCGTTCCATATCGCCGAATTATGAGAGCCATCCAAAACAGTATATTTGAATAATTGCCTATCATAAATCTAATAAATGATTGGGATTTTAGGCTTAACTTTGCACAATTGGGCTTTGGATCCTTATATTTAATGTGCTTTATTATTAAAAAAAAGTTTTGTTTAAAAATAAAACAACATTATTTTAAAAATAAGTAGGCTTTAGGCTTCGAGCTAGGCTAGGTTGTGGAGTTCAAGTTCAAACTCAATTCAGAATCTAAAACTTTAAAAAATGGAAGTATGGGTCCAACTTAGAGTCCAATCAACTCGGACTAACCTTGTTGAGTTTGCATAAGACAAGATTGGACTTAGACTATTTGACATCCATAATCTTATTATACTAATTATATCTAACATAATCTAATTATGAAAGATAACCCTTTTAAACTTTGCTTAAATCCAATTGTTAATTTGATAATTAATTTAATATAATAATTCAGCTCTTGCAAAATTAAATTAAAGTTTAAGATATCCATAATAACATTTTTACCCTTTTGAAAAATATTTCAATTAATTAAAATTATTTTTATATTTATAGGGAATTTAAACTAATTTAATCAAAATTTAAAGGCTTAAAGCATATAAAATTGAAAAAGAAAATTGAAAGGGTAAACTATTTGGCCTGTGCTCTGCATATGCTATGACTTTTGTGTCACATGATGTCATCCCCTTGAGGGGCGCATATGAGACATGCACCACGCCACCACCATTGTTTTTCAGAACTAGGGTTATTGGCCCTACGCGCCACCGCCTCTCTACCTGTTTCGGGTTCAACTCTACCATCTGTTTATCGAGCTGTTTTGAAGGGTTTTACGTCTCGTACTGCCAGACACTAGCTTCATCTGGGCAAGTCATCTTTAATAGCATCACATACATAAGTTCCCATTGCTCTTTTCCATCGCTAGTAGCATAAGGATTGATTGGCCATCGATTTCTCCCCACTGGCCCATCGCCTCTGGTGATAAATGCTTTAGTTCATAATTAGTAATCGATTCACAAATCCTAATCATGATTAGTTAGATCCAAAATCAGTCACTGAGCATCAGAAATTAGTGATCTCAAGACAAGTTTTCCGTAAACTAAAGCTAGGTGGACAAGCAAAAGTTTTTCTACATTGCTCTAAATAAATGTTCCAAAATCATAGCTAACTAGCCAGAGCATAAGCACACGGATTATCAAGTTTCTTGAAAATCAACATAAACACCAAAACCTTAGGGGATATGTGATTAAGTTTCGAGAAACAACACAAAAAACAAAGTTTTCCATAGTCAATACTATGGGGCAAGCAAATTTTGTGTTTTTTAGAAATATAACTCATCACAAGGCCAGAGTTAACCAAAGTTTTTCAGAAATTCAAAACAAGGTAAGGCATGCATCATGTTTTCAATAAACAAAAACAAAATTCCTAATGAATTATGCCCTAATCTATATTAGGTAGATATGTTAAAAATGTTAGTAAGTTATCAAATCAATAATAATTAAGCAAATTTAATCAAGTTAAATAATTAAAAGAAGCTCTGGTGTCACCACTACAAGAAAAATGTCGTTTAGCGACGGATACTACCGACGAAAAACGTTTGAATTCTGTCGATAATATAAATTGGCGATGGAATCAACCGACGGACAAAGGTATTGTAAAAACGGTAGTCGGTAACTTTACCGACGGACATTTTATGTAACTGTCGGTGAATATACTAACGGTTGGTTGTGATCGTCGATAAATTTACCTACGCCCTTTTTTTGCTATCGAAATATTTGCCGACATTATTGGTTATTCCGTCGGTAATATTACCGATGGTTATGAGTGACCGCTGGTGAGTATACCAATAGTTTAGCAAATCTTGACGGTAAAGTTAGCGACAACTGTCAATATTACCAACGGTTACTCTTTATTCCGTTGATAAATATCTTACATTTTATTGACAGTTTCTAGTGTTCCGTTGGTAAATATACGATTTTATTGACGTACTTGTATTTTCCGTCAGTAAATAATTTAAGTTTTTTTACAATAAATTTTATTTCATGATCTTATGATTAATGCATAATTTCAATAGTTATGAATTATCTGTGCATAAAATTTTGATTTGTTTTTATATATAATTTGTTTAAATAGAAAGTTGATTGATGATATAAAGTTAAAATTATCTTAATTGATAATAAAAACATTAAATTGTACATAATAAGTCTTTGTAATTCAAACCAAATGACTATAACAATCCTATTATCCTGGTGACCGCGGATAGTCTGAAGTACCACCCCTCCCTTTCAACTCATCCATCTCATGTCTCAGCTGAGCTATGTATTTCATCAATGTCTGCACTATGGTCCAAAACTCATTGACTTCATTGGTTGTCAACCGTCTACTAGATGTTGTTGTGTTGGACGTGGAAGATTGCGAATAATATGTATTCGCAAATAAACCTAATCTGAAGATCCTTCCATGACGATCCCTACCACCCACTGCATCAAGATATATCTTACTCTCATCAACAGTTTGTTCGTACTGAGATTGTCGCTAAATGCTTTCTTGTATTTGGTCCTATTAGGAGGCAATGTTTATATTAGTAAGTGATAATTATTAAGAATTACTATTAAAGCATAAATTTCACATATATTAAGTTCTTTACATCGGGTGTTGACGAATGTCACATCGTGATGCTTCTTATTGTGCAAAAAGAGCTGATGGGATATAGGCCTCATGCCCATAGACTTTTCCTGCATAATAATAAAATGTTATAAGTGAAGTAGAATTTATAAAAATTTCAGCAAAATTTTCTCTATTTTTATGATATTTACCCCCTGTTGAACAAAGAAAATAACTCAACACAACGCATATATTGCACCAGACATTTATACCATTATCATTATCCATAATACACATATTTTCATTCCAAAATTTACACATCAATTTGGATTGAAATACAAAAAACTAAAACAATTAGAATATAAGTGTAAAGTTTAGATACTTACAAGTCTCTCTGCATGCTCGTGGTGGGTAATAGATCCTCCCATATGTATGAGAAGACTCTCTCCCCCCGGACCTCCACGTTTGTTGGTAAAGTTACGCTCTGAAATATGGACATTGCCTCAAGTGATGTCTAATACTGCTGCCAACAACTCCACATTTGCTCAGAAATATAAGGCGGTTATACACCAGCCTTGTGTATCGCACCAATAAAGTCACGATAACGTGTACATACTCATCTCTCCCATAATAAATTAACCATAATCGAATTATGAGTTCAGTAATAAATTTATTTTAAAATTTTTTATTCAATTCTCTTTAATTGAATAACTTGAAAAGTATAAATTGGAAGTAAAAGTATTGAAACTGTAGCACTCTCTTACTGCAGGGTACACACCGGGACTCCTGGAGGTCATTCCGGTACATATCCTACAATAAGGGCGAGCTACGATCGATCACTACATTCACTTCATATGGCATCATATCATTATTCACTTATAAAGCATCAATAGAAAAACCACAAATTTTTTTTGAAAACTACTTTCTCCTCATTTCATATCACAAAACCAAAAGTCTACATTATGTCTTTTAACTTTACTACAAGTACACCAACAAAACTTAGTACATAAGTACAACATGAAAGAGGAAAAATATATCAAATCTATCTAAGCCATCCAAAAGAAATCCCAACTGACTGACCTTTAAGCTATGACTTCTCTTGCCCAATTCGCAATCTACATGACAGTAGAGCCTCTCAGTAGCTAAAGTCATCTCTCAGTCCTAAAAAGACAACGTTGCAATTTTGATAAGTTTTGCAAACTCAATGAGTGAACCATCATTTATGAATTCACCGGATCTTATGCACATATCACATTTTGCATAATTACTCATTTTAAGCATACATTTATTGTTCAGATACTCACATATCATGCCATGTCACATAGTCATTCAATATCACCTTGCAAACCATTCATGATCTTCAATCTTATAATATTATATCTATGAGATTCGTGTTCATTCTTATTGTTGTAACTGAGTGCCCATCACTTACATAAATACTGGCCCATAGGGCTCAGTCAGAATAAAGTTCACGGAACATAGCCCAACGTGCAGAATCAGAGTTCACGGAGGAAAGCTTTACGTGGAAGCACTTTAAACTGGCTACTCAAGTCACAACACCTTTATCTGAGCATGCGCTTAATGAAATGCATCACATACTAATCGTGTCATATCACATATGATGCTAAATCAGAAACGTACATTCATCGGACCTGAGTCCGACATTTACCTTTCTTGAGAATACACATAACATACAGAATTTCATAACGGATCAAAACACTTCCAATACATGCCAAACTATTATACTCCTCGGACTTCAAGTTCGGAATTTAGAATCAGATCACAAACATTTCAATAATATGGAAATTTAAACAAATCAAAACCATTAAGAACAAATCAATCCTAGAAAAACATCTAGGTTAACTCACAAGTTGCTCCCGAAGCTAATGCCTGTAAGATTCGACAACGTCTGGAGGTTGACATTCCAGTTGCCCCTCTATAACAAATAATATACACAATATCACAATTTGCATCATCATAAATATTCGATAATGCATATGTATGCATGAATTATGTACAATACATGTTCATGATAATCCCGAGTATTAGCTCTCACAAAATTGATCTCATATGGATCAGTAGAGCTCTAGAAGTCATCGAAATACTAAAGTAAGTTCAGTGGAATAACACCAGTTTATCCTTTAAGAACACATTCACTATACCCGTCCCATGTTTTTCACTCAATATTTCTCCATTCATTTCAGATAGCTATGATTCTTGGTGAAGATGAAGAGAAATGTCTTACGAATCCAATGGTTTAAGGATCAGGTCATTTCGGTGTCTAGAGAAGAACTTATGGCCAAAAGAATCAGACATGTTCATGTCCTTACTCATATTGCACATGCCTTGGTGCAATTGCCATAACTCTCACTACAGGTGTCAGATTGACTTCGTTTTTGGATTATTGGAAAGAGGACTTCGGACTTTCATGTAGACTCAAAGACCAATTATACCTTCTAACTCTTGTATCGTCTCACTTTTGCATCGTGTCACTTTCTATTGTCTTACTTTCATCGTCTTACTTTCATTGTCTTACTTCTATCGTCTTACTTTTATCGTCTTACTTTCATCGTCTTACTTCTATCGTCTTACTTTCATCGTCTTACTTCTATCGTTTTACTTTCATCGTCTTACTTTCATCGTCTTACTTTTATCATCTTACTTTTATCGTCTTACTTCTATCGTCTTACTTTTATCGTCTTACTTCTATCGTCTTACTTTTGCACTCTTTAGAATATCTCCATTATAAAGATCATAACTTCCAACTACAATGTCCAAAATTTTCATACTATATACTGTTGGAAAGATAAAAGAAATATCTACAACTCTCAATAAGGCATGTTTGCCAAAATCTATCTAGATTAATCCATATTTTCTCCCGAAGTCAGAACACGAATTTTACAATCAGCTCCCAACGTCCTGCACCCAGTTCTCAATTTCATGACAACTTTTGAGATTCTTAGAGACAAAATTAAAATTCGATGTCTTCATATAAAATATAGCCATATATCTCTAGTTTAATCCAAATTAAGAATCATCTGGTTTGGACAACTACAGAAAACGTTGTGGCTAAAAGACTGAAACATACTTAGTGAATATGTTGGGACCCGTTTCCGGAGCCCAACTGTCGATTCGAAAACGATTCATCACCTTGACGATCCCGACTAAACGATCAAAACTTAACTAATATCGCTTCATTCATTCATTTTTTTTCATTTACACATCATTCAGAGTAGTTTCAAATTTCCAATTTGAAATTCATTAATCCTTTATAATCAAAACATATCCATTAATTTATTAAAAACTTA
>JAOQMR010000003.1:21078102-21104298 GCA_027563865.1 Erythroxylum pelleterianum | reverse complement strand
TTAAGTGTAAACACCGATTATTTTCATTTCATAAACTTTACACACACTCTCTGTGGGATCGACCTAGACTCGCCACTTTACAGTAATAGTCTAGTTATTTTAATTTTGATTAGCGTTACGACGCGCGGTCAGCACTATAAGAAGACTATGGATAATTAGGAGGATGTGAAGGTGATCATGAGGAGACGTTTTATCCCTTATCACTACTATAAGGATTTATTCTAAAAATCACAACATATTACCTGATAAGTGCTTAAATATTCATATTTTTAGGTTTATATTTAGTTCATTTTGTTTGTTTACTTGGGCATTATTATTGTTTTTGGTAATTAATTCTTCCATATTATGTTTTTAAGTTTTAATTCACTTATTTTGCATAAAAAGAACAAATTAGTATATGAAAAAGTATATATGTGACAGGCTCCTATCCTGAAATGACTAAGCGGCCTACTTGGCACCACCCCCAGTGGCCCTCCAATCGATATCTAATCCAACTGGAAGGCTTTTGTGGAGCTAAGCCTATTGCCCCTTTTACCTAAAAGCCTTAACATTAAAATACATAAGCAGTGGAGTTTTTTTTAATTTCGGGAGCACAACAGCTGTATTTTAACCTTACTAAAGCTTTCAAGTCTTTGTAAAAGTCCAAAACACTTCTATAATCATCTCAAAATTCCTGCTACAAATTTTGGACTTTAAGTCCAATCATAAGCAATCTCAACAATCACTTCAATAATCTAAAAAAAAAGCTCTGACATATTGATGCATTTAACTTTAAAACATTCATGTACATGCGTTCTTTACACAAAATACAATCCAAAACATATTCATAAAAATGCAAATGTTTCCAAAAACATTTACAAGGCAAAAATGCCTACACAATAGCAAGTGACGAAGTTGACTACTCGTGAGATGGAGTTCCTACTACTGAAGCCCCAGAGCTTACACCTGGGAGGTTTCATTTAAAAACAAAAAGGAGAGTGTGAGTTAAACGAGCTCAGTGAATGCTAACTTTTCTATTCAAATCGTAATTAACAATTTAAACCTACCTAAAACAAATTCATCTCAATTCGTATAATTCAATACTAATATGAAAAATATATGCTTCTTGAAATTAAGTTTCTCAAATCACTTTTCAAATAAGTAGTAGTGACATTAAAAGTTTCATAAATTTCTTACACGATATAGCCTATCATTAACTTCTTTTTCATATGGTACCCTTAGGTATAAAGTCATGGAGCTGATTCTACATCGCTTACCTGTGACTAATTAACCACTAGTTACGGAGCTAGTTCTACATCGCTTACCCGTACTAGGTTAACCGCAATATACCAATAGTTATGAAGCTGGTTCTACATCGCTTACTCGTAACTAATTAACCATTATAAACGGAGCTAGCTGTACATCACTTACCTTTATTAAGTTAACCATTATACACTTGTATAATAACATATATAAAACCTATCGGTATACCATATGCTATAAATGATTTCCTTTTTATCAACCAATAACATCATCTCAATGTAAACTCAAATCATATAAGATTTAACTTTCAAACTTCAATTCATATATTGCTAAAACATAAATTATACTAGCAATATTCACATAAAACTCATAATCAATATTCACTTCACAATAGAATAGAAATCATTTTCATAAAATCAATTTAAAGAATACTCACTGTTTTGCAAACTTATTGCCAAGCATACTTACGCGTTCAGTGCCTCTCCTTTACTTACATAAATTTCATTTCTCTTATAAATTTATTTCTAAATTTGGAAATAAGGCATTAAAACTATAAATTCGATTTAACCAAATTTGAGATTAGTATTCAATTGGGTAACACATTCACTAATCGTATTTTTTCTTACTTCTGTAAGCTAACCTATTGTTCTCTGTTTCCAAATATAACTTCACAAGTCACTTAAATACCATATTTTACCCATTCTATATTAACAATTTCTTCAAAACACTATCTCACCTAATTTAGTTCACCATATCACTATCATGCATGATGAATCACAGATATGACCCCTTTCTAGAATTCATACCTCCACTTGTTCCTAAATTTTCACATAGTAGATGTTCACATTAGGTTTTGGTCTTCTACAAATTTTTTCCAATATGTCTCTAGTTTTCATATTATAAAAAATTAGGCCCTTTTAAGTTCTAAATCAATAAACATACACCAGACATCACAAGTTAGTCCAACACAGGGGCAACATCAAATGATCATTTTCAATCTCAATTTCCAATATGATTCAGCCATAATTAGGTCAGGGTCTCTTCTAGGAGTTTTTATTACTATGTCTTAGGTTTTATTTCCAATTAAAATTACCCAATTTGGAGGTTTGTAGGCCGATTTATGGCTAAAACAAGCCTAAGATAAAATTCTACTACACATTACTCTCTTGTCATATTCAACCAATTCCATACAAGGAAACACCAAAATAACACCAAGGCACCATTTATCTTAAACAAATTCATCCCGTACTAAAAACCCACAAAAATTAGGAATTTCAACTAGGAAAACTTGCCACTTTTTCCTCCAATCTTTTGGGTATTTGTTAACACCTTTACTTGATCAATATCTCTTCAAATCTCCATCAAAACCCATCAACAATGAAAGCTGATAGTTGTAGGTTGCATGATGTTTTAGTAGGCATTTTATTATATTTTTAATGGTCAATTAATTAATCCATGCATGTTTAGGGTTAGATATTTATGTTTTGAGTATTTTGTTGGTTAGAGCACACTACTGAGCTTTAATATTATATGTTTGAGGTGCCTTGATGTATTTTTTAATATTTTTGACCAAATATCAAAGAAGGGAGAGAATTAAGAGGAAACCCAAAGCAAGACCCAAGGCCATGATCATGGCATATGCGCCACGATCATGACAGAAGCTTGGTGGGTTTGTCATTATCATGCCCCCATCTGCCACAATTGTAACAAAGAACAAAATTAAGTGCCACAATCATGACAATATAGGCCACGATTGCCATGATCATGGCCCTATCTGCCATGATCATGATAGAGAGCAAAATTAAGTGCCACAATCGTGACAATATAGACCACGATCGTAGCTTGTGTGACAACAAACGCAGATCGACTTCTAAAATGAGACTTTTGGAGAGATATTTTGGACTTTTGGGCCGGTTAAACCCTAATGTTTTCCCTAAATGGAAAAGATATAAATAGAAGAGAAAGAACAATAATTTTGGAGCTCCGTTTCTATCACTTGGGGAAAAATCCAAGGACGAAGAAGAAGAGAAAAAAAGAAGAGGAGAGAGAAGAAGGGAATCTACATTGGGTGCTTCCACTTCCAATCCTTCAAGTTGTATTTTCTTCTTTCCATATTTTATTCGTTTCACATGATGTATGAGATAAGATTGATGATGATGAACCTTGATTCAAGGATGTTCTAACTCTTCTTTAGGGATTTAGACTTGATTCAATATTAATCTAGTTGTTTTTGTCTTAATTAATTTAGGCGTTGTGATTATTTGTTGTAATTGCATGCTTCATTAATAAATTGAGAGAGTGAACTGAAAGGAAAATGATTGGGTTGGTTAATGATAGTGAAATGACCTAATAGACCACGCAAATAATCAAATCGGTAATTATACGAAGAGAGATCTCGTGTGAGGACTAGGTCATTTATTAGAATACTTAAGAACTGATTAGGTTATGGGCTAATTGTTAATCAAGAGATTATATGTCCGGTAACTCGACTTAATTAGTGTTTAGCGATTATAACTTGAGAGAGGAGTAATCCACCATTTGATAGCATAGAATTGACACCACATTAACATAAAAGTGACTAGGTTAGCATTGATAATAAGATAAATCCCCTTCTCATAATTTGTGTGATTTCCCATTGTTAATTTGGCGTTGCTCAATTTGATTCCTTTTATGTTGATTTTACATTTTAACTTTCAATCAATCCATATTCACAAATTTATTTTTCTATTTATTTTTTATTTTCTTTTAATAATTCTTTTAGGAATCAAATATCTTAGAATTAGATTAGTTCACCAACTTCTCAAGGAAATAACACGTCATATACCACATTCACGATCTGTGCACTTGTGGTATATTGAGGGTTTTATAAGATTAAAACTTACTCAACAAGTTTTTGGCATCGTTGCTTGAGAGTTAGTATGATTAGTAAAATTATTTTAGTCTAAGTAATTTTCACCATCTTTTGTGATTGTGGTTTCGAATCATAAGAAATTAATTAAAAATGAGAAAAAGGGGAAGAAAGAAGAGAAGGATGTTTGGGAGCAAAGTAGAAGACACATCAATTTGGACATCACAAGGCAAAAATGAAGAATTCACAAAAGTTAAATGTCAAGAAAAGATAGAAGGAACGATGATGGAGGAAACACATTATAGGTAGCAAAGGACCTTTGCAGACTTCAATGAGGCATAATTTGGTTGGGGAAGTCTTCATCCTTATTTGAACATGTATAATCCAGGTTGGCAGAACTACCCAGATTTCTATTGATCTAATAATGTAAGGACTTACATGGGACATCAAGGCCTATTATGATTTTAGCAAGATGAGTCTAGTTCATAGGATTCTAAATTAGACAAGATCATGGATAAGCTCATAAGCATAGAAGAGGCCCAGAAGAGACTAGAAGAGAAGTTTGAAAATAGAAGAGGCATGGTCTTCCGCTACATGCTCAAACTTCTATTCACAACCTAGAGCTTCAAATGAGACAACTTTCTTGTGAATTTTTTAAGAGAAGTATGGAAAACTATCTTAGCGATATTGAAGTACATCCAAGATAGCAGTGTAAGGTTATCACACTCAGGAGTGGGAAGGAGCCAGAAGCACTAGTGAAAAAACAAGTTGAATTCCACCTTATAGAAGACTAAGAGAAAAAGAAGGAGGGTGACTTATTCAGGAAAATTGACGTGGTCGAATCTTTAAAAGAGAAAGAAGAAGACGAATAGATGACAGCGGGCATAAAGCTTGATGCAGATATGAAAGTATCTATTCATAAAGTGAAAGTAGAAGAGGAGATGAAGGCGATTGACGAAGAAAGAGAGCAGTTCACCTTCTTACAAGACAAACTGTCGGATTCCATTGAGGATTCATAGGATTTCATCATCCCCGATTATATTGATAGTTTATTATCGAAAAGGAAATTACAAAAATTACTTGGATTCTTTGATTCGATTGATTATGTCCTTTTCATTATCTTCTAACATGTAGCTTATTTACAAGCTACAAAGCTGAAATTGAGAGTGGAAGCAAGCCACTTATATGCGATCTCGACTGAGTTTCAAAAGAAGCAAGGTCAAGCTAATGACCATAACTTAGCACATTTAGTAGTTAGATTTAAATTGTTGTGCAGTTAGATTGTTTAAATCTATAAATAGATCTTAATGATTTGAATGGGTTGGATCACTAATTCTCTTACTCTCTTGAATAAATTATAAGATATGAAAGCAATCTTAGTGTCAAACGGATTGGGTTTCAGACAACGATACCATCATCACCTCAATCATCGTGATGGGTTCTTATGCTCTAACCCTCTTTTCATTTTTATCGTTATTTTGGTTTTTATGTGTTCGTATTATTTTATTTTGATTCCCACCTTGTATGTTATTTGTCCTTCTCACATTGAGGACAATATATTGTCCAAGTTTAGTTAGGGTTACGTTATGTGTATTATATGCTTTATTTTGAGTGTGAATTTTGCATATTATACGTTAGTTTTGTTTAGGTTTGCATTACGTGACTTGTGTGCATGTGTCAATGACTAGGACTTAAAGGAATTGATTTAGCTTTAAACATAGTATTTTAGGTTGGTAAGAGTTATTAGCTTGTGAAATTAGTATCCTATGTTACTTTGGTCAAATATACATGTTAATTAGTATATGATGTTGGTTCGTTCACACTGGGAATTTGACACATTCATTTATAATTCTAGGTCAATTGAATAAGTAGCATCGTTAGTATCTTTTCACGAGTAGAGCTAGTAGTCAATTGAGAATGTGATGTAGTTGAGTAACTGGGAGACATTCATCACAAATGTTTGCCTTCGCAGCAAAAGGCTATAATATTATTCCAACCAAGCCGCTTAATAAAATCATGACCTAGTTAAGTAACTGGGGGACATTCATCACAAATTTTTTCCTTTGTGTCAAGAGGTAAGGTTCATGTTAATAAAAATTAAAAAAAATAGTTCGTTGTTTAATAAATCCTATCGATCTTTGTGCATAGCTTGATTTTTCATGAATAGCTACTTATAGATAGTTACAATTTCATTTGACTAACGAATTATCAATGTATGTGTTCAAGTGATAAAAGTAAATGGAATTGACATTAAGTCTTGATTAGTATGCATATTTAGTTCGAAGTACTTAAACACATATTTCATAAGTTAATAGGTTAAAACAACTTGAAGGATTATGTTTATAGTTAAATTTTTTTCTTGAATTTCAATGCCATTGTACCATTATTGCATATGCGTGTGTTGTGGTTTAGTGTGTTTGCGTTTTGATTTTTATGTTTTTTTAGGACAAGCAAAAGTTCAAGTGTAGGGATTTAATAGTTGTAAGTTGCAATATATTTTAGTAGGCATTTTAGTATGTTTTTAGTGGTAAATTAATTAATTTATGCATGTTTAGGGTTAGAATTGTGTTAGTTGGTTGGATATTTGTGTTTTGAGTGTTTTGCGGGTTAGATCACGCTATTGAGCTTTAATATTATATGTTTAAGATGTCTTGATGTGTTTGTTAGTGTTTTAGATCAAATATCGAAGAATGAAAAGAATTCGGAGGAAAACTGGAGTAAGACCTAGGGCCACGATTATGGCAGAAGTTTGGTTGGTCTGCCACGATCATGACAGGGAACAAAATTAAGTGCCACAATGATGGCACTATAGGCCACAATTGGTACGACAATAGACACAGATCAGCTTCTAAAACACGACTTTTTGAGGGATATTTTGGAATTTTAGGCCCAATGTTTGCCCTAAACGGAAAAGATATAAATAGAAGAGAAAGAACCCTAATTTTGGAGCTCCATTTCTGCCACTTTGGGAAAAAGCCAAGGAAGAAGAAGAAGAGAGAAAGAGAAGACGGGGATCTACCTTGGGTGCTTCCACTTCCAATCCTTCAAGTTGTATTTTCTTCTTTCCATCTCTTATTTCTTTCAGATAATGTATGAGATATGATTGATGATGATGAACTTTGATTCAAGGATGTTTTAACTCTTCTTTAGAAATTTATATTTGATTCAATGTTAATTTAGTTGTTTTGTGTTAATTAATTTGGTGTTATGATTATTTGTTGTAATCACATGCTTCAGTAATAAATCGAGAGAGTGACCTGAATGCAAAATGATTAGGTTGGTTAATAAGAGTTAAATGACCTAACAAACCATGCAAATAATCAAATCGGTAATTATACAGAGAGAGATCTCCTGTGAGGACCAGGTTGTTTATTAGAACACTTAAGAACTAATTAGGTTGTGGGCTGACTGTTAATCGAGAGATTACATGTTTGACAACTCGACTTAATTAGGACTTAGTGATTATAACTAGAGACAGAGTAATCTACCCATCGATAGTGTAGAAGCAACACCACATTAACACAAAAGTGACTAAGTTAGCATTGATGATAGGATAAATCCCCTCATTATAATTTGGTGATTTTTCTTGTGTGATTTCCCATTGTTAATTTGGTGGTGCTCAATTTGATTCCTTATATGCTGATTTTACAATTTAATTTTCAGTCAATCCATATTCACGAATATACTTTTTGTTTAGTTTTTATTTTCTTTTTAATAATCCTTTTAGGCCTTGGATAATTTAGAATTAGATTAGTTTACCAATTCCTCGAGGAATCGACACCTCATATACTACATTCACAACCCGTGTACTTGCTGTATATTAAGGGTTTTATAAGATTAAAATCTACTAAACAGAAGCCCTCTTCTTCCTCTCTCTTTGGCCGACCTTCATAGTTGCTTCTCTTATTTTCATTTCTGTTTTTTCTCTCACGTTTACTCTCTCTCAAACACTCACAGTTATGTTAAAGAATGAAGTTAATTATCTTTATGCTTTTTTATACACATTTAATGGATTCCACATGTCATCTTCCTTTTAGTTATACTCTAATGACTCATCCTTCCACCAACACCATATCAACTAACCAAATTGCCCTTTAATTAATACCAAAAAGACCAAATTGCCTTTTAATGCATTTAATTCACCAATTAACCGAATTAAATCACAAAAAATATTCCACAATTGTCTTATCATCAAATTGATCATGAAATACTTGAATTAGAGTCAATACTTATTGATTGGATGCTTTAAAAATTTTCGAATGGGTTTAAAATCATTAATACGCATTACTTTCCAAAAAGGAATTTTAGTCCTAAACTTTCGAAACTCCCTAAATCCATCCTGTCAAACTTATTTTCGATTTGTTTCATTATCATTGGACTCTAATGCTTATTCTAAATAATTTTCAATATTTTGGAGTTAGGTCCCCTAAAAAATCACTATTCATCCAAAAATATTATTCACCAAACATAAAAATTTATATTAAATGAACAAAAAGGTTCAGGGTTTTACAATAAGAACCAATACACCCATATTGATGCTTGTGTAGCTCAATATAGCTCTGTTTCATGCAAAATAAGTGGTTGTAAAGTTTGAGAGAGTTGCATAGCTATTAACATATCCTTGTTAGAGACCAACAAGCATATGTTAATGCTCGTGTTCATATTTTGAGCCTATGTTTTTTCCAGATTCAAGGTTTCATAATTTTTAATCAAGAAACTACTAATATGGTCGTGTTAATGCTTGTATACCACTCAGAATCCTACTTTTGTATTATAAAAGGTAAAATTAAGAGAGACAGTATAAAGGAGGCTCAAAACAATTAATGACCTTAGGTGACTGAAAGAGTGAAGAATAAGCAAGGAAACACATTTGGAGTGGATTTCCATCAATCTAAATTGCATTTTATGAAGATTAAAAGGAAGTCCATCATTTTTTTATTTTTTTATTTTTGATTTTTTCTATGAATAAAAACTAAATATTTTAGGAACTTGGATAAGATGAACCCCGGGATGTACTTTGTAGTGATTTGTTTTAATTTAGTTTATTTGTTAGTTTTATTAAGATTCAATTATGTGTTCTTATTTATTCTTGAACTAATATTACCAGTATGTTGATTCATATGTGATTTCATGCAATTGAGATTTAGAAATCATTTTTATGATTAGATTTAGCATTATTGAAAGGATTTTCATGTAAGATTAGAGATAGGTCAACATAAATCTTCTAGATTAGGGTCAAACAAAATAGTGAAATTGATAAATCAATCAATTCAATTCCAAGGGCTTTAATTAGAAAGAGATTTCAATTAATCAACCTAGGATTAGTTGTTAATAAGCTTAAGAAAGATATTAGTGCAATTGAGGAATTTCCATGGTCTAATGAACTCTGAATTAAATTGAGGGGTGACTCAAATTCTAGGTACCATTGTCTTCTTTGATTATTTCTTATTTTAATCTTCATTCTAAGTACTCAATTATGTAGATTTATTTTAGTTTATTATTTTAATTTTGAATTTAAGTAATCATCATCAACATAATTTGTTAGACTAGATAATAGAAAGATGGTAAGCACTAGTAATTCTAGTTCTTATAAGATTGATCTGCACCTACCAGTACTAGCTGTAGCTATAATGTGTGCTTGTGGTTAAAACAACTCAATCATTTCTTAAGGGTCAAAGAATGTTAGGAGTAAGACAAGGAGATGGACAAAATCATAACTTGAGCTAATGTAAAGGGGAATCAAGAAGCCTTTATGGCTAGACTTGTAAATGGTTTAAATTGCAAGAATGTTGGCATGGTAGAGTCATAAAATTGTATAAAGTTAGAAAACTGAAGAGAAATGATGATCATTCCAAATGGAATTATGGTTCATCCTTTTGGAATCAAATTGGGAAAAGGATGACAAGACTGCTCCTAAAGCCAAAGTTCAACTGTATAAAGAAGGAAGAGAAGTGCATAGTAAAGTTTAAGGTAAATTTGAAAACCAAAAATTGTACTTCATTGTTTAAGAATATGACTTATAATTTTAAAATTTCCTAGAAAATGGGCAATTATAATGAGAGATAGGGAGACCTTGGAAATTTTACAGAAAGGCCATAAACTCATTCTTTTATACCATTGAAACCTAGAAAAATGTATAAGGATAAGATCAAGTTGAGGGGATAGAGTGATAAAAGGGAGAGTAAGATAAAAAATAAAAGAAAGATATAAAAAACAAAAAATTTATAGAAAAAGATTGAATTAAAGGAAAGGAGAGTGTTAAGTTAAAAGCGAAATAAAAGAGATTTTATTATAAAGAGAGTCATATTGAGAGATATTTTAATCTAATCGTCCGATGATTATATTAATGTATAAAGAGGCTTTTTAATAATAAAAAACTTGACGTTTCCTTGTTTGATATTTTTATCTTTTTGCTATAGAATTTTCAAGATGTATTTTGTATAACATTCCAAATGGTTTACCACTAATAAAAGAAATATAAAATATAATTAATTTAATACCTAATGCCACCATTTCTAATCAACCAACCCATAGAAGTAATCCAGAGGAGACTAAAAAGCTTCAATGGCAATATAAGGAGATGTTTTCAAAACGGTATGTTAAAGAAAGCATGGGTCTATAAGTTATTTTTGTATGCTTATTCCTAAAAGGGATAGGTCATAGAGGATGAGTCTTAATTGTCAAGTGTTTATGATATATTTTAAGCATAAAATAATACTAAAAGAAAATCAATAAAGAAATTATGTTTATAATTCTTATAGTATAGTTTATTGAATACAATTGTCAATCCTACAACGAATTTAAATGATCGTATCTAATTTAATAAAAAGAATAATCGATTTAAAAATAAAAATTAAATAAACTAAGATAATGAGTAATAAATAACCAATCAAAGTGGTAGACAAGAATAATATAACAAGTACATAATTAAGATTTAGATGAAGAATTCCCTTAGAACCTTCCTTATCTTAAATTTATCATTATTTAAAATTAACCCTAGTTTCTTGGAGTAGTAGAAATTTCAAAGTTATAGTTATATTCTTTCTTAAGAAATATATACCTTTTCCTTAAGTAGATTGATTAAGATCTATTTCAAATCAAAACCCCCTAGGAATGTGTTGATTCGTTCTATGAATTTTTTTCATAGTCTAAACTAAGAGATTTGAATCTAAACTAATATATTTATGTAGTTTTATTTTTAGGATTTTATACAACTCTCATTAGTCATGCCTTGATTATTTCTCAATCTATATACATAAAATATGAAATTGAAGCTTCAGTATTGCTACTTCAATTAGACATCATATAAACTCATAAATAATTTTAAAAAAATTAGAATCTTACATTAAATCAAAAAATCAATTTGAAACAACAAGCTATATGGTTCATCTCATCTCGAACTATATCTTAATTTAGTTCATTAAATAATAAAAACGCAACATTAAATGATAAACAAAACAAGATGAAAGAATGGGTTTTCATGGATCCTAAATCTTGATTATTCTTGATTTAATCTCGATGGAATCTTTTTTTTCTCACAGTTGTTGTATTCTTATGTCAAGACCGCTAGTTTGGCCCTTATTAATTGATCTCAAGTCCTTCCAATAGCTTTTTGATCCTCTTATATGGCTCTCTTCTATTTTTTCATTTCTCTTTCCTTTTTATCATAAGAAAACCCTAAAATCTTGACCAATATAATTCCATGGCCAATATGAGTTAATAAACAACATAGGTCTAACACTAACCCATATTGGTCCCATGTTGCTTCATTGCTCCGTCAATTTCTTTTCTATAACCAAACACCACTAATATAGGTTAAAAGCATGGTATTATGTTACGCCAAGATTACATTAGTAACTCTTCTATTGTGCATCCAAAAATTCACTTAATGAATACGTTTTTAAAGTCTATGAATATAGGTCTGCATTCAGATATATTATGGATCATGGGCACATATTTGATCATTGTTCTTTATATAAAATATTGTCCCAAGAAGTATAATACAATAAGTGGAACATAGGGACATGTTTGGGTTATGTTCCTTCGAGTGCCAAGTTGTCGAAGAGGTAGAATGTACTAGTAAGCTATACAGGTTAGAATATAATCCTGTATTTAGTTGTGTAACTAAATATGGGATCATTTTAAAGCCATTTTCATCCATAATTACTCTAAAACTTCTCCATATTGCCTAAATTTATTCCTTTTGCATTGGAGAGCTAAAGTAAGGCTTGTATATAAAATATAAGTTGCATTGAGTACTAAATCGTATGGAAATCAAACAAGGATGATCTATGGAAGTGGTTAGAGACTAGCCAATAAAAAGTGCTAAAAGCTCACCAACCTAATAATCAGATTCCCAATGATGCTTATAAGAAAATTAATGATTAGAAAATGTATAGACTCATAATTAGGATTGTATGATTGGTTTTTTTAACCATTTTGCAAACATCTTAGACCTAATTAATTATGTAGTTTATGACGTAGTTCCCCTTTAATTGTAGTCATAGTAGCAAATGGATATGGCTTGTACCTATCTCTTATTTCCTAATCAATAGATTCTTTACATTGTAAAAAATTAGAAATCATCCAAACACAAGAAAAATTCTTTCAAATCTTACTAAAATATAACCAAATTAGCACTTATCAAATTATCCCATATTTAAGTTGACTTGGGCCAAAATTCTGACATTGATTTAGGCCGATCAGTCCAACTGATCAACATCTTGTGAAAAATAAGTCAAAAAAAGAAAAAAAAAGTCAGGAAAAAAGTAAAACAAAAAAACAAAAAAAGTGCTTTGTTGATTCGTTGATCGTAAGTTGCTGAGATTGTGGATAGTTGTTGGTCAGTTTGGCTGATTCGGCCTGAATCAATGTCAATATTTCGACCCAAGTCAGAACACATGAATAATGTTATTACCTTGAAGTTATTGATTGTAACTTGATCTCCAAAGGCCTTTCCTTCATCAATCATGGTACATATAAGCCCACCAAAAGCTTCTCTAAGCCTCTTAGCATTAACACAAGTAATCGGTCCTTTCAACATGGTCAACGGGTCATCCGATAGTTGACTTATCTTTCGACTCTCTCTTAAGCTCACATTATAAGTATTTGCTAATCTATAAGCAAATCAATCTCATTACTCTGAACTTAAATAGGCTACAACTCTAATAATGAATTTAACAAATCAATCACATCAATCAAGATTCTCTAGTATTATTTTAATTGAAAAGTTCATCAAATTGCTAGGCATATATCTAATAGCATCAAATCATAAATCAATTCAATTCACTCTACAATCCTTCAAATTGTAACTTAATCCACAAAATTTTGACCTAATGCATAAAGTAAACATACATGAGAAAGATGTTTTAACTTTTAAACATTTTTGTCCTCTTTACTTAGTTTGAAGCCATTAGAATGAGTTCATTTTATGCTCACTTATTCATATTTTTTCTTTCTTTTTTCATTTTTATGTGAAATAATAAAAATTCTTTAAAGGAATTCACTTTTGACTCAATTATATATAAAAATTATAGAAAAGTATGATAGTGTAAATCAAGTATCTATTTTTAAAATTAATAAAGCTAATTGAAGTTAACTTAATCATCAGAGATCGTAACTTTTTTCTTGAACAAATAAAATTACAATAACAATTAAAGTTGTAATGAATCATCTAAAATAGTATTATATAATTATTCTCATAATTTTCTTATTAAGATAATTATAATAAATTTAATAAGCATAATAGTTAATTCCCTCCCCTTATACTTAAGTTATACATTTTCCTCAATATAAACAACATCCAAGAATAATGAAAACATAGAAAACAATGGAAAAGAGGTAAGCATAACTAGTAATTTTTGGCCTTGACCAATGCCATCAATATTTGTCCAAAGTTGATGCAAAATGATCTTTACTCCAATACCTAGGGGTGCTTTGTCTTATATAACCTATAGAACTCCAGCTCTTATATAAAGTAGAATATTTTTTTTTTTGGTAAATCAGTAAAGAATTAAATTATAAAATCAATATATAAAGTAGAATATTCATGATCCAAAAGTGAAAGAACATCAAAATAAACTTAAATCCATGAATATAAAACTACTAAAGCAAACCAAAACTATTGCTAAAGATCCTAAAAGCTACCAAATAAAAACAAAAACACCTAAATATTGGGTTGCCTCCCAACAAGCATTTTATTATGAGTTTCTTAAATGCACTTCGTACTCAAGCCCTTTATTTATCTTGGATCCATAATCAAAGGTTTGATTCCATTCTCGTTCATAATCAAAGGCTCATTAGCGTCCGCATATTCCATTAGCATTGGGTTATCCATCTTCATTTCTTCTCCTTGCATGAAACAATTCTCTAAAATTTCATAGCTCCAGATGTTTCAAAAGCTACATCCGCATCCCTTATCCCTAAGAATAACTTTTCGTCATCCATATTTGTTATAGCCTTAGTAGTAACTAAGAAAGTTCATCCTAAGATTAAATGAACCTCTACGTCATCTTCGGTATCCAAAACCATAAAATTTATATAAAATATGTATTTGTCAACCCTAAATAAATTGTCTTTTATAATGCTCCTAAGATCTTTAATCGATCTATTGTAAATTGAATGCTTATCCCAGTAGCTATAGGTTTACCAAATCCCAATTTCTCAAACATATTACATGACATCAAATTTATTCCAACTCCTAAGTCTACTAATACCTGTTCAATTGATAAGTTACTAGTATTACAAAGAATAGTGAAACTCCCTAGATCTTAGTCTTCTAGGGTAATTTATTTTATGAGATAGAGGAGCACTTTTCACTTAAATTAACCACTAATAAGTTCTCAAAGCCTCTTTTTGTTAGAAAGAAGATCTTTTAAGAACTTAACATACTTTGGCATCCATGAAGTACTTTTAATAAAATAGATATTAATGTAGTTTTAACAAAAGAGATATTAATGTGTAATTGTTTAAAAAGCTCTAAAAACTTAAAAAAGTTACCTTCCTTTCTATCTATCTTAAGCCTACTTAGGTGTGGAATCTTCAATTAATACTCTTTAATAACTACTTTTGAGGCTCGTCCTTTTCTTTCTCCTTCTCCTCATCCTTCTCTTCTTTTACAACACCCTTCTGTCTTTCTTTTCTCTCTAATTCTTCAACTTATAGTATTGGACCTCAAAATTTTCTTTGAATTATTATCGATTTATTTGTTTGATTATCTTTTAGTTTAGTCCATTAAATTAGCAAGTATAAATAGAAATTTGAAATTAGAAATTAGAATGAAGGGTTAGAAATTAGGTTAGCTTAAGTAGTTAGTAGGCTTGTGTTAAATAAATGAAGAAGGGGCAAAATTGGAAGAACAAGGCTAATGAGTGGTATACTTAGAAAAATAAGACATAAAATTGTCTTGTTTTAAGAATAAGAGAGGAGAGAATCGTAAGCAGCCAAAAGGAGAAGAGAGAAAACGTGAGAGAAGACGAGAAGAGAGAAAAATCGTGGAGAAAGAAGAGAAAGGAAGGAAAAATCATGGAAAGAAGAAGAAATCAAGCTTTTTAAGGTAAGTTCATCATCTTCTTCTTGCTTTATTAAAGAGAAATGGGAGTAAAGAAATGGGATGTTGTGTTGTGAATGAAGAAGTTTTAGAGAGAGAGGGGTTTTGTGTTGAGAATGCTTAGAGGAAGAGGATGATTGAGAGACCCATTTGATTTTTGGGTTTCTAATCTAGGTTTTGGGTTTTTTAACATAGATGGACTATGGGTAGGTTAAGTTTGATCTTGATATGTGTTAATATCATTTTTGTGATTATGGAAATTTGGGGGATTTCCATTTAAATTGGAATTGAATGAGAATTTTGGTTATGTTAGGAAATCAAGAACAACCTGCCCAAAAGCAAGAGGAAGGGCACAATTGAGTTTGGATTTTCAAGAGTTTTAAGGTGGGTAATTTATTTATAATTGTTGTGTAATATGAGAAAAATGCCTTGTATGTGTATTGTGTGCTAAAATGGATGGTTTTGACTTGTAGTGATATGGAAAATGCATTCTGATGTATGACATTTTGATAAAATTGAAGTGTGAGTATGATCATGTTATGTCATTGAATTCTGTCATGGCATTTTGTATAAAGAAAAAGCATGAGAATATGAATTTGTGATTGAATGAATTGAGCATGAGAATTGATTGTATTTGGGAAAGAGAGGAACCGTTTCGTAGTCACGTACATGTCAACATAAAGCCTTCTCTCGGCTACCCATTTGTGGGATACGAGATCTGAAAAGTGGACTCGTTTTATTCACAGAGTAAACTTCGGTTTCTCTATTTTGTTCCACGGAACTCTCGAGCCAATTGTTTGTCCATTTGTATTTTGATGTCCTAAGTTATGATGAAATTTTGAGTGTTATGCTTTGATATAAAGTACATCCAATATGTTCTATGTGATGATGTATTGAATTATGATATGTGTATTGGAATTGTGAATGATGAGATTTCATTGTTGGATTAAGACAAGATATGTATGCATATATGGATGTTCATATATATGTTTGATTTTGTGGCTCGTTACTAA
The DNA here is from genome assembly GCA_027563865.1 of Erythroxylum pelleterianum. Taxonomy (NCBI): domain Eukaryota; kingdom Viridiplantae; phylum Streptophyta; class Magnoliopsida; order Malpighiales; family Erythroxylaceae; genus Erythroxylum; species Erythroxylum pelleterianum. The sequence continues at coordinate 21,087,647 of JAOQMR010000003.1, read as the reverse complement.
TGGCTATAAATATATTAGCCACTGAGCTGTGTAGGTCAACCCACAATTTCCCTCTTCAGGTGTAGATCAAGAAGATCAGTGATCCTTGCAAGGCATTCGTATACTCCAAGATAGTTAGGAATCTTTTGTATTAAGTTAGTAACTAATTTGGATAGCTTTATAGGCATATCAAACATGAGCATCTTTTATATTTTGTATTAAGTTTGATGTGTATGTTGATATATAAGTAAAGCCTGTTCAAACATTCATTTTGTTTAGAAATGAGAATGAGAACTTGAGAAGTTCCTTTTTGTATGACTATATTATTTTAAAGTTTGAGTATGATAGATATGCATATTCTTTTGTTGGGATTTTCAAATTGTTGCTAGTGTTAGAATAGCATGTTGGAGTTGGAATGCTTGTATGTGATGAATCCTTTGGAGTTGAGATTCAAGTGTTAATGAGAAGTATTTAGTAGTTAAATGGATATGAAGTGGTTTTGCACTAGAAGGGTGGAATTTGGGAAGGTTATGAGTGAATAGGGTGTTAGAATAGATGTTGGAAGCATTGGAGAGGCATTGGAGGGGTTTGGGGAACTCCAATGTCTATTAGACTGACATTAGGTCCATTAAACGGACCTCTCGGGCCTAAAAAGGCCTCCTACCCAATCTATATCCGTTAAATGGGCATTAGGTCCGTTAAACGGATCTTCTCAGATCTGGGAGGCACCCCAGGCCCGACAATGTCCGCTTAATGGACATTCTCATGACAGCTACAGTAAATTGCAATTTTGACCCTTTTAGAGGTAGAATCTCACTTCGATTTTTCATAAAATTGTAGATCTCGAAGTCCTCTTCAAATCTTCAAAAAATGACATCAATCCGACGTCTGCAATGAATGTTATGGTAATTGCGCCAAGACAGGTACAAAATGGTTAAGGACATAAACATGTTGGATTTTTTTGGCCATAACTTCATCATCCAACCTCCAAATGAAGTGATTCTTGAAGCAATGAATTCCTAACACATTTTTCTACCTTTCCACAAAAATTGATAGATTTCGGTGTTGAATTCAAAAAGATTGATGGAAAGGAAGTGAGGGTTCATTGAAATAACCCTACAAGGAAATCTACTCACGCTTTTTCACTCCAGAGAGTTGGGCTCTAGGAACGAAGTCCAACATCTTGGGCTTTGGGATCGGGACCCGACATATAACGCCTTTCCACTTCTTAATATCACTACATTCACCTACTCCCTTAGATTTAGTTCAGTGTTATAAGGTAACTTACCTTACTACCTTTTAGAGATAAATTTAGTAAGTTATCTAATATGAATTTCCTAGTTATAGATAGAGCTTTAATGATTTTGAAGAGATGTCTTAAAACTTTGGAAGCTAGCTCAAATGTAGTAATGAATTTCTTTATAAGCTCCTCAAGGCTTGGCTTCTTTTCTTGTTGTTATTATTATAAAAATTAGTGTTTAACTTAATTATGTAATTAAATGTTAGGATGAATTCTCTACCCTATATTACAAATGTTACCATAGGTTATTTTGAAACTAGTTCCCTTTAAAATTAACTTACTCAATCAGTTACCGGATGATGTAAGGCGTCTAATATTCATGGTTGGGATATATATAACCATAAATATTGCAACATATTACTATGGTCAATTGATCTTAGATATCCTATAGTTATAATTACCCTCTTTTAAGATCTAATCAAGTAATCCCAATTAAAATATATGAGAGTTAAGTTGTCATCTCTTGATTTCTCAAAACTATTTCTATCTACTCAATTGGATTTGAAGTAATCATATGGTTAACTGCTAAACAATTAAGATCGCTCTTCAATTGCCTATTAATTTGATGTTTATAGGTCTATTGTGGTACCAACTCTCGCTACTCAACACATTACAAGTGAATCAATCCAATCTCTCAATAAAAATTAATTATAAATAACAAATATCATAAGCATTTTTATTAAATTAAGGATATAAAGTTTAGGAATTTAACAATCTATAGATTTAACTAAATATCCAAATCTAATCATCATAAATATTTATTAACAACAAGGAAATAAGAAAAGAGGTGCTTTTTTTTCCTTATACTAGAAAATCTATTGTTTTTTGTTTTTTGTTTTCCTTTTAAGGTGTCTTTTATGACTCCTAATTGCTTCTTTCCGAATTTAATTACCTCCCTTCTATGCAGCCTTCTATGCAGCCTTCAATAATATCCTTATATAACAACAAATTAAGGTTTTTGGTATATACACGGGCACTTACATGGTCATATACGTGACCTTGTATCTCCAAAAACATCTCAATTTGTGGCTTTACATGGTCACAAAAGCTTACACAAACAACATACATAGTTGTGTATATTAATATACATAGGCAAGTAACTTCACACGGGTAAGAACTGTGTCTTTGAAGGTCCTCATTTTACAGTGACTTACATAATTAGTATAGAGGGTCATGTATCTCTAAAATTGCTTGAATTCTTCCATTCCATACTACAATTTCATCTGAATACTTCTCCTCTGAGTCCATGAAGGTGATTATCACCTAAAAACATACTTGAAGTAAAATAAGTACCAAAAATACTATAAAACTCTTAAATAACAAATAAAACACACCAAATATAGGTATATAAATGTGATAAATTAATCATTTATCAATAACGTAGTTGAATTAAGGCTAAAGTTAGCTAAAAAGAAGGTTAGAGAATATAATACTATAGTAGAACAGGATTCTCATCTCTTACATAATCATCCCATAAGTTTAGATGAATGTGGATAGCATACTTCATTAGAAATCTTATAAGTAGGATTAAAAATAGTCCTAATTTGTCTATCAGAAACACAATGCATAAGTAACATAGGAGCGTTCTAAGGAATGCAGTTATAAATGTACCTCTTGACTACTGATAAACTTCTTCAATGAGATTGGGGACAAATAAATGAGATTAGGGATTGTGTTTTGTTTTTAGATGACTTGGATGGGATTTAAAAGAGTTTAAGTAGGATATAATATGATATTAAATTAGGTTAATTAGAATTTATTAAAAATTAAATAAAATAAGTAAATGATTTTAAGTTTAACATTATATATGGGTCCTTAAATGCCATGTAGCATACATATGGCACATCCATATGTTTAATAAAATAATAATAAATTTGTACCAAATCTGCAGACTTAACTTTGCCTAAATTTCTATCAACTCAAACTTTATTTTGAACATTTTGCAAATGTTAGAACTCGTTTTGAATGGTCTAAAATATTAGGGTATAACTTCTATTTGGTGAAAATGTTAATGTTAAATTTGCACTATTGTCTAAATTCTAACTTTAACCATTTAGGATCGATGTTCCTAAAAGATTAACTTTAAACTCTAAATTGACAAAACCTTAACTTCTTAACCGAGTTTTATTAATTTAAGGCCACATAGCTTTTTCTAATTATTTTATAATATTGTCAACTGGACTTCCCAACTAGCTAAAGGGACTCATAATACTACCCTTCCTTCCTTTCTTGATAGTTTAGTTTAGGATTTAAGGATTCAATATCTTTTAAAGACCTTTTGAGTTTTCTTCAGATCATACTAAATTTTTAAGCCCAAATGTCTTCTCTTCTTTATCATAATTGCTCTCATATCTAACAGATTGAATCTTTAAGCATTCATTCTTTATATTAAAATGCATATTAGACTTTTTTTAGATTCCACCTATCATTGCATGGAATGATGTTTGATTGCAAATGTAAAAAGTATATTCTTCATCTTATATTTATTCCTCATAAAACTTTCTCGCGTAGTTTTAACTTGACTTCTTTTTAATTCTTTTTCTACTCCATTCTTTCCACAATTTGCATCTTCTTTTATTTGCACATTCTATAGAGTGTCCCTATGAAATCATAAAAGAAAAGGTAGCTTGAGAAATATTTTACCCAAAAATAATACCATTCATGATTCACCATCTTTATTATAGGAGTTATAAACTCAAACATATAATTAAGATTTTCAATTGGTTTAGTGATTGTTTTTTCTCCTCAAATTATGCCAAGTGTATCTCGACCATTACTAGTTTTTTTATATAGTAAGCTTATTTCTAATTTTCATATAAAATTAGATTGATCCCTAAGAATTTGAAGCTTGTGTCGTATAAAAAGCCTCTTAAGCTCATCAAATTTCATTTTTAGCTTATCATTGAGCTATTGGTTCCCCTTAGAGTGCCTTTCTCATTTAGCTATCATTCTCAAACTTGAGTAAAGCCAAAGCTTTCTTGAATATTAGAAGTCTTTTTACTAGGCAAAATAACTTCATATGTGTCAAGCAACCATGTTTAAAAGATACATGCCTGTATTATATATTTTTTTTGGTAAATCAGAAGAATTAATAAATGAAAGGAAGACATACAAAAGAGTTCTATACAAGAGTCTCAAGGGACTCAGAAGGAATGCTCACAACAGCAAGCATACCTAAACTAGCAGGAAACAATTTCTACAATGCGGAAATAACTAAGCACTCTACGCAAGAGCTAAAGACAGGACACAAGCAGAAATACAATAATATGAAAAATTAGGAACTCCGAGGCCAACTGCATATATGCCACTAAGGCTTCCAAGGAGCTTAGGGATTGACAGTGCCCTAATCCTCCACTTCCATCAACAGAATGTATAAATACAGCTAGGAGCCGTCAAAATATGCACATAATGCCTGTATTATATATTGATGAGCCCATGTTCACATTTTTGGCCTATATTCATGCATATGTTTTCTCTAGATTTGAATCTCTTTTTTTTAAATACACAGTCATGTACTTACCCGTGATCTACCCAAAAACCTAATTTTTACAATATAAAAGGAAAATTGAAGGGAAAAGGAGAAAGGGGGTTTGAGAAGCATAATTACATGACTTAGAGTGGCAGAAAGAACAAAGAACAGGCAAGGAGATGTAGTTGGAATGGATTTCTATCAATCTAAAGTGAATTTTGTGAAGATTAAAGGGATTTCATCATGTTTCTTTTTATTTCTTTCCTTTAGTTTCAGTGCTATATCTTTCAATATTAGCAACCAAATCATTATTGTACTTGGATAAGATGAACCCCAAGATAGATAGTATAGTGATTTCAATTTAATTTAATTTAATTTTCAATTTCATTGATAATTGATATATGTTTTTTATTATTCTTGAATTAATATTACCAATAAGTTAATTTATCTTTGATTTCATTTGATAATGAGAAATCCTTTGTATGAATTGATTTAGTATAATCAAAAAGTGTTGCATACAATTCTATAGATAGGTTAGCAAAATCTTCTAAATTATGGTTAAATAAAATAGAGGAATTCATAAATTATTTAAACAATTCTAAAGGTTTTAATTAAAATAGAGAGTTTAATCAATCAAATTAGGATTAGTTGTTAACAATATTCAAAAAGATATTCGCATAATTGAGAAATTTCTACCATCCAATTAACTTTAGATTAAACTTGATGTTTGAAGTCTTATTTGCATAAGAAATCCTAAGGAGATTCACTATCTGGGTACTGTTGTCTTTATTGATTGCTTCTTAGTTTAATCTTTGTTCTAATTAGTGCTGAGCAAGTTTTACCTAATGGAAAACCCTCAATATTCCGTAAGTATACGTGTCGTAAACATGTACTAATTGAGGTATCGATCCCATAAGGAATTAACCAAAACTAATTGAATCATAACTTTGTCATTGTGATTTAAATGAAAATAAAAATACTTAGAAAATTAAGCAATCGAACATGAGTTGAACAAAAAGAAAAATTCAGAAATTATCACAATCAAATTAAATTGAGCACTTAACCACTTATTAATTAATTTGACACAATGAAACAAGAATGATCAATTATGAAAGTATACGATTCATTCTATCATCATTTTGCTACAATAAACATTTTTTATCCAATTGGCATCGATCCTAGATTTTCGAAAGGTTAATTACTCTCTCTCAAAACCTAATCATTTAACCCTAATTAATAATACTTAATTGATTTTGAAAATCCAATTTTGCAATCTATTGATTAACAAAAACAACCTATCATTTTCAACTAGTTCTTAAGCAATATATCCAATAATCAGGTCCTCACACAAGATCTCTCTTTATATAATTATCGATTTGATATTTATGTGACTTATTAGGTTGTTAACTTTCATTATCTAACCTAATCAAATTACTATTGATTCAATCTCTCGATTTATTATTGAAGTATGAGCAACCAGAAATATCACAACACCCAAAACATTTCATTGAAACAAAAAATAATCAAGTCCCAAAATGATTCAAGAACAAATCCTAAAATGAAATTAGAACATCATCAACATGTTCAACATTCTCAATCCTAGTTTATACATCAAGATGGAAGTAAATAAACAAAAGAAAGCTAGAAAGAACTTGACTGGACTGGTATTGAATGGTTGGATTGTTGCTACTGCTTCTTTTCTCCCCTCTTGATCTTCCTTAGCTCTTTCTCGATTTGGTAAGATGAAGGCTACTTATTTTAGTCTCTTTTTTTGTATCTTAGGTTAAATTTTGGGCTTACCTTGGTCATTTTGTTCCAAAAATAGCCCTAAAATGTCAAAAGATACGAAGTAGGTCACGCTTAGGATGTAATGATTGTGACACTAGGAAGAACCTTCTATCATGACCGTGACACTATTGTCACGATCGTGGCCCTTCCTTTTAGCCCAAACATGCTCCAACTTCCTTCAATCTTCATTTATCTGGTTTCATTCACTAACAAACACATCAAAACACCTTAAAAACATAAGATTAAGGTCTAACATCATGCCCTAAACCACATAACACCTAAAAAATAAACAAAAAATCACATTAACATAATTCTAAGCCTAAAATTGCAATAATCATCTAATCAACACCTATAAACTACAACTATCAACATCCCCACACTTGAACTTTTTTCTTGTCCTCAAGCAAAAACAAAAACAAACTCAAACACAAACACACCAAACACTAACACATACATTTATGCACATGCACTAATGATACAATGGCATCTAACTTCATGAAACCAATTTTACCTCAAACAACAACCATTCAAGTTGTTCCAACATATTAACCTATGCAATTTATGGCTAAGCACTTGGATTGAATATACATACTAATCAAGACATTAACATCATATTCATTCACTTAAAGCCCTTGTACACACACATTGATAATTAGCAGTCAATCAAAATTGCAACTATCACTAAGTAACTTTTTATACGAAAATTCTTTCTATTTTTAAAGATTGGTAGGATTTATTTATTTAAACACCACTTTTTTAAAATTTTCTTTAACATTGACCTAGTCTTTTTGAAGTAAAGGAAAATATTTTGTCATGAACATCCACCGGTTACTCAACTAGGTCATGTTTGGAATGTCATTCTAACCTTTTGAGTCGAAGACAAACAATTTGTCGTGAATGTCCCCGCTTACTCAACTATATCACATTCTCAATTGACTATTAACTTTATTCATAACCCAAAGTCTAGTGGAATACTTATTTACTAAAGATATACACTTTTTCTTCACTTTTCTCATAGCCTACCTCAGTTCTTTTTAGCTAATCATCCTTATGAAAGATTACTAATGATGTTATTTATTCAGTTGACTTATAATTATCAATATATGCAATAAAATTCCTAAGGTAAATGAACTAACGTCATATCCTAATTAACATGCATATTTAACCAAAGACACTTAGAACATAATTTTCATAAGCTAATATGTCTTTACATCTTCAATGACTATGTTTAAAGCTAAACTACTTTCATTAAGTTATATCCATTTACACATTTACACAATTTAAACTTATGCTACACACTATGTCAAACTAAGCAAAGACTAACAATATGACTTACAAAATTCACACTCACGATGACAATAAGAATGCAAACCTCCCCACACTTGGACAACGCATTGTCCTCAATGTGAGGAAAACCAACAAAATATTAAGGAAACTGAAAATGACAAGAAAAACAAAAAGAAAAAATTAGAGCATAAACTTGTTACGATAATTGAGGCGGCAATGATGTTGGAGATGGGATTTGAACGCCTTGACCAGTGAAATATTTATAGATCCTTTTGATGTGGTGGTGCTGCCGTTGTGATTTTTATGCCATCTCCTTCAACAATTTGTTGTCTGAAACCAAATTCGCTTGAATCCTAAGCTTGCTTCCCTATTTTATAATTTTTTCAAAAAGAATAAGAGAATTAGCAATCCCAACCATTCCAAATCATTAAAAAATTATTTTTAGAATTTAAAACAAAAATAACTACACAAAAATTTCAGTCTAACTACCGAACATGCTAAGTTATAGTCATTAGCTTGACCTTGCATCCTTCAAAACTCAGTTAGGATCTATTATGAGTGGCTTGCTACCACCCTTGCTAATCATTTTCAGTTTAGTAGCTTATATATAAGCTACATTTGGTGAGATTCTAAAAAGGGCATGATTAGTCAAATTAGGAAATCCAAGTAAATTTAGTAACGCCCATCTTGATAATAAATTGTCAACGTAATCGGGATTGATCAAATCCCTTAAATCTTTGATGACATCAAAAGATTTGTGTTGTAGGAAGGTGGATTACTTGTCTTCTTTTTTAATCACCATTATCCAATATTTCCCTTAAGCTTCCAGAATAGGGATTTCTAAATCTTCCTTAAACTCTATATGCTTTTATCATTTGTTCCTCATAGCATACTTCTCCAAAGCAGCCCTTCTCTTGTGCTTTGATATACTCATCCATTATGTCTATTTTCATGCAAAAGGTGCTTTCCTTCTAATGTTTCAAGTCTTTGTTCATGCTAAACTCTACTTACTCATCACCAATCTGAAGAAGCAATTTTCCTTCATAAACATCTATCAGTGCTTTTCCAATGTTCATGAAGGATCATCCAAGAATTAATGGACAATTCTTATCCTCTTCAAAATCTAATATGATGAAATCCACAAGAATAATGAACTTATCCACCTTTACGATAACGTACTCCACCACGCCAAATGGTTTCTTTATGGATCGATATGCCAATTGACTATACATCAAAGTTGGCTTCACATTGTCTTGCCCCAATTTTCTAAAGATCAACAAAGGCATAAGATTTATACTTACGTCTTAAGTCACATAAGCACTTTGCAAATTCTAACTCACCAACCACATAGGGTATTGTATAGCTTCTAGGATCTTTTAGCTTCGAAGATATGTGACTGGTGATAATAGAGCTATAGCTTTTAGTTAGTGCAACCATTTGATTCTCTTCCTAAGTTCGTTCCTTTGTTAATATGTCTTTAAGAAACTTTACATATTTAGGCATATGTTCCAGTGTCTCTATAAAAGATAAATTTATTTGCAAAGTTTTCAACTTCTTCATGAACTTTGTAAAATGTGCATCTAGTTTGTGCTTTATTAATCATTGGAGGAATGAAATCTTAGGTGGATATGGAGGGGGGATGTAGCGCCCCCTTACCATAGATTACCCACCGGACGCCCGTAGGTCACTCCGGTACGTATCCTATGATAAGAGACCACCACT
>JAOQMR010000003.1:21052464-21067615 GCA_027563865.1 Erythroxylum pelleterianum | reverse complement strand
TTTATAGTTTGATTTGTTCTGTATTCTGTTATCTGTTTGATTCTGACATGAGCTAAATTATGTTCCGATTATGAAGGTATTATAACCTCCTGTGTCATGCAGTTCTGTTAATTATGCAAATATGTTTGAAATCAATTAATATAGATTAGTTATTACTCACTAAGCTATATGCTTAGCACGGTGGATTTGTCCTGTGTAGGTTCAGAGCGAAGAGTTTAAAGACTGGGACAAGTCTACTGCACTGGCCAAAGGAGTCTGTTCTGTTTTATAAAAATGTATTTTGTTTCGTTTGTTTAGGCTTGTAAATATTCTTTGGATTTTAGTTTATGAAAATATGATATGTAATATATGTGTGTGTTTGAGTTTTTAAATAAATAAATATCAGTGAGATATTTGGTTTTGTTGTTCTGTCTTGGGTGGCATCCATGTATCCTCTAAGGGGATATTTGGGTGTTACAGATTTACTTAATTTTATTAATTCAATATCATATATCCTTATTATATTATAGCATATGGCTTATTTGTAGGCTAATAAACCCATATTTGTGAACATAGATGGAAGCAAGCCGTTAATTATATATCCGAGTTAAGTGAAGTGCTTACGTAGAATTCTATCTAAAAGACTTATAAAGAAGTGCTCATAATGAGGCAACCTAATAATTAGTTATTTTTGTTTTGAATAAGTAGTTTATAAGATTTTTATTAGTAATTTAGTTTTTTTATATAGTTTTAGTCTTGTGGTTCTAATTTTGTAAGTTGAGATTTGATGGAGTTTCGCAAGCTATAAAGGCAACATTATCTCAATCCATTAGAGTATAAAAGATTTCACAGACACTAAATGGATGTTAATAACATTGAATAAGGCCAAAAAAATTACTATTAGGGGAGTACCAGTTATCCTCACAACTTAAGTGTGGAGGAGGGACTTAGCAATCAAGCATTTTAATTTTGTTATAATTAGCTTAATAATGGATAATTTGGGAACTTTTCTTAAAAGAAATGTTGATGAAGATGATTCATCATAAGTTTGGTTGTGATTGTGATTGTGATTTTTGATTTGTTTAGGCAAATAATTATAAGTTCTAATGATTAAGTTGATTTTAATTTAGTTCATTAATTTTGAGAATGGATACTTGATTGCATTACGATACTTTGTGTATAATTTGTATATGCATCGAGTTAAATATGAATTCTTTTTAAGCATTTTCATTACCTCACATGTAAAAATAAAAATAAAAAGAACAAGAAAGATAATAATAATAATATATGATTAATGAGCATATATACCAATGAAAAGGTCGAAGTTAAAAAGAGGCACTAGTAGCTATTTAAGATAGTGACCTAGTTAAGTAACCGAGAGTATTCATGACAAGATATTTACTTTTGCCTCAAAAGTCTAGTTGAGTTTTCAAACAAGCTTTTAAATACTGCTATGTTGTTTAAATTTAGTGTTTTATTTTTTAAGGGATATAAAAATGTTTAAAGGTTTATCATTTTTCTCATGTATGAGCACTTTATGCATTTAGTGAAATGATGGGGATTGAGATGGAATTAAAGAATTATGAAGTGAAGTAGATTTATTTATAATTTGATGCAAGTAACTATGTGCCTAATAATTCAATGAACTTTTCTATTGAATGAATAATGGAGAATCTTGATTGATATCTTTGATGGGTTTAATGCTTTCTTAGAGTTGCTTGTCATTAAGTTGAAAGAAATGAAATTGATTTACATGAGGACACGCAGATGATTATGTGTGGCAGATTTTGATAAATGTTTAATTGATCATATTTTTATGTTTATATTTAGTGCATTTCCTTTGTTTATTTAAGTGGTACTTATTTTTGGTATTTAATTCATTCATATTTTGTTTTTGGATCATAATTCACTTATTTGGAGCAAAAGGGACAACTTTAGATAAGTTTGGGTGTGACTTAGAGCTGTTTTAATCAAATTGTGAAGCTGCCGGAAAAGTACATAGCTAAATACATGTTCGTGTAGTTGCCTATCTTATTTATTATTTCTAAATTTTCAGCTTACATAATTGTGTTTGAAGAGTTTGAGATGTGTTGATATGTTACATGTCGGTATTTAAGAGGTACATGCCCGTATTGTATGATGATGATTCCATGTTCACATTTATAGCCTGTGTTTATGCATATGTTTGCTTCGTATTTGAATCTCATATGTTTTTTCAAGTACACAGTCATGTACTTACCTGTGTTCCACCTGAGAGCCTAATCGTCAAACTATAGAAGGTAAAAATGAAGGGTAGAAGAGACAGGAGGTTCATAAGGCATAATTAAATGACCTAGACCATATAGAGAGTGAAGAACAAGCAAAGAGAAGTATTTGGAATAAAATTTCATTGATCTAAAGTGAATTTCGTGAAGATTAAAAGAGATTTTATCACGTTTATTTTGATTTTTTATTTCACTTAAATTTGATGTTATATCTTTCAATATAAAGAACTAAATCATTATATTGCCTAGATAAGATGAAGCCCGAGAAAGAAAGTATAGTAATTTCAATTAAATTTAATTTATTCTTCCATTTTATTAAGATTCAATTATGTATTTTTTTAGAAGCCCGAGAAAGAAAGTATAGTAATTTCAATTAAACTTAATTTATTCTTCCATTTTATTAAGATTCAATTATGTATTTTTTTAATTATTCTTGAATTAATATCATCATCATTTGTCAGCGTATCAATTCTTTTTTATTTTTATACTATTGAGATTGAAAAATAGTTTATATGAATTAATCTAGAATGATCGAATTTAGAGGGATTAATCTTGGTCTTTGGTATGATCTCCAAATCGCTTGTACATAGTGATTATATATTTGAAAGTGTGATCACTTATTTAATGTTAAAAAATTATATAGAAATATTATGTAATTTTGCTAAGCTTTTGTTTGGATCGAGGGAAAGCAAAAGAAAGGAAAGGAAGAGAAATGTAATTCTCTTGTTTTCCATTATTTGGACAAAATTAAGGGAAGAGAAAGTAAGATAATGTAGGAGAATTGGTGGAAAATTTGCTCTTGGTGGGAAATGAGGAGAAATGGGGAGAAGATAACCTTATCTTTTGGAAATTACCATTATATCCATGTTTTGATCAACTAACAAACTTCTAACAAATTAATAATCAAGGGCATAAAGGTCTCAAAAAAATTTTATCCAATAAAAGTTTCAATTTCCCCCTTTAACAAATTAGGAAAACAAATCACAATTATCTTCTATTCTTTTCTCCTCTTTTCCCCTCAATATTTCCTTTCCTTTCTCGTGTACAATTAAGGATCCAAACAAAGGCTAAATGTTAGCTTTATGTGTTTCATTAGTTACAAGAGTAAAATATAATAAAGATAATATTTTGAATTGATTTGTTCAACTTTTAAAATGTTAAAATGTTGGATATTAAAATAAATAATTTAAAAAAGATTTAACTTTGTAATTCATTATGAAATCTAATAACGGTCAACATGTACTAAAATTGATTGTCCGAACCGTAATTACCCTAAGCTTCTCATCCCCGGAACCGGACCGGCCAAACAAACCCCAAGTATCGTCGGACATAAACGAACGCCCATTTCCTCTCCCAAACTTTCCTTTACCTTCTCGGAAAATAGCCCAAATTTCTCTCTTTATTTATTTATATGATGAGGTTGCCAAAATTAGGCGCTGTGTTCATAGTGATGTCCTTGGTGTGGATTCAACGTGGAGTAGCAGTTAAATCGCAGAGAACAGAGCAGGCCTACGTGACGTTGTTGTATGGAGATGAGTTTGTATTGGGAGTTAGGGTTTTGGGCAAGTCGATTAGGGATAGTGGATCGAACAAGGACATGGTTGTTTTGGTCTCTGATGGTGTCTCTCATTTCTCCATATCTCTTCTCCAGGTCTCTCGTCTCATTTTCTGTCTTTTTCTTCTTTTTTTTTGGAAAATGAAAATTCACTTCACAGCAAAAAAAAGAAAAATCATTTATGCAGGCTGATGGGTGGATAGTGGAGAAGATTAGCTTACTGGCAAACCCTAATCATGTTCGTCCGAAGAGGTTTTGGGGTGTTTATACCAAACTTAAAATCTTTAACATGACCAACTACAGAAAAGGTTGTTATTTTCAACCTTGATGAAACAAATATTATAAGGTTGTATGCACTTTTATATGACATGCTTGCATTCAAATTTTTAAGGTTGTTGTGTGCACTTTCGTTTCATCCTTGATTAAACACTGAGACTGGTCTTTTGGGCAGTTGTATATCTTGATGCAGATACTATCGTGGTCAAAAATATTGATGATCTTTTTAAATGCGGAAAATTCTGTGCTAACCTGAAGCATTCAGAAAGGTTGAACTCTGGAGTTATGGTAGTGGAGCCATCTCATGCTGTTTTCAATGACATGATGACCAAAGTTAACACATTGCAGTCATACACTGGAGGTGAATTATTTCTTTGTGTTTGTGTAAGGAGATGTCTTTGCTTCTAATGGTTTTTCTGCTTTGAATGACTATTTTTCCAAGATACAAGTTGTCTTGTTGGAAAATAAATCATCGTTGTTTCTCAATAAGACCTATAACTGTTTTTGCTTGGCACTGAGTGTTGGATTTTTTTAACTGCTATACAAAATAGTTAAATAGCATCGAAATTAACTATCAAGGTTTAGTGGATCATTGGCATAAAATGAAGTGATAAATGAATGAATTCTTGTCCTTGAGTCAGTGAACTTTATAGTTTTTTTTTATTCTCTTCTTTCCTCTGTTTATACTAACAGGAGATCAGGGATTCCTGAATTCATATTACCCCGACTTCCCAAATGCACATTTATTTCAGCCTAATATACCCGATGAAGTGTTTCAATCTAGGCCTGTTCCTGAAATGGAGCGACTATCTACACTTTATAATGCAGATGTTGGTCTTTATATGCTCGCCAACAAGGTAACATGTACATGCATGTATATATGAATATAGAACGTGTGACACTTAAAGGCATGTCTCTTCTTATTATTGCTTATTTTCCTGAGAAGACCTCAATTTTGATTTTAGTTTCTATTAGCTTCAGCAACCATAAGTTTGAAGGTGTTAATAGTGTCTCAACATTTGGAATTTCTGAAAAGTTAACAGAGGAGCATCCACAAGCCTTAATTAGTTTTATTCTGTTATCTTATTTATTTAAAATTTAGTAGTGTTTCCCTGTTTATTTTAGGAATGTGCACAACCCATTTTGTTTTTCCACTACTTTTTTGGTTACTTTCCTGTTAAATCTAGCAGTAATTGATGTTAAGGGTTTTCTATTAGAAGCTTGAACTTGTTTTTCTTATCATGAATATGATTTCTGTTAAGACTAGTATAAATAGGAGTTTGCTGGACCTAGACGGCTGCTTTCTTGTTCATAATTTATTATCGAAGGAGGTTTTGCTGTAATCCCTAATTGTTCCAACCGGAATCAAACCTTACGTAGCCCTAATTTTTAAAACTGGCTTCCCTAACCTTTATCTTACATCAGATGTATATGAATTTAACAAAAAAGTGGTTGTTATATATGCACATTTGACGCTCTGTATATCTGTTTGGGTATTTTCATGGGAATGAAATTCAACTTTAATTTTTTATTTTAGTTTCTGTATCTTTTTGAACCATAATATTTAAGAGTATTAACAGTATTTCAACAATCAGAACTAACTTGAGTTTGCATTATTTGGTTGCTCTTATTGTATGGCTCTAAGAGTGATAGCTAGTACTCTCTTTAATTTCTTGTGGCTGCTTTTGATTTAATGCTTGACGACTTCTAGTAGTTGATTAATCTCTTTCTTTTGTGTGATTTCTATGTGCAGTGGATGGTAGATGAGAGTGAACTCCGTGTCATACACTACACCCTTGGACCTCTTAAACCTTGGGACTGGTGGACGTCTTGGCTTTTAAAACCAGTTGATGTCTGGCAGGTACTTAACTAATTTAGATATAACAATTTTGTTATCCTTAGAACCTACTGTTGTTTGGTTCTTTTTCCCTTTATCTTCTTCATTTATTTATACTTCTCTTTGATCCTTTTATATTTATTTTTTATTCTTTTTCTTGATGGTGAAAATTTGGTTTGGAGGTGGGCGGGGAATCTCTTGTGTCTGCAGTTTCATTTTCCTTTGGTATGTGGATAGTACGATGGTTTGCCATGTTAGTTCACTTTTGGCTAGAGTAGTGGCTGCTGTGTATTACCTCAAAGGTTGGTCATAAGAGGAGTCATTGCAATTTAAGGGCATTGTTGTTGGAAAGATGAAATTCTATGTTATTGTTTTCATGCTTTTCAGTGGAAAGTTGGGTGATAAAAGATGTGAAATCACAGTGCTTTTCTTGATAATGCTTCAGAGAGTTAGGGAACAGCTTGAGGAATCCCTTCCTGGAACTGTTGGTGGTGGAAATCGAAAGGATACATGTCTCGTCATTCTTCTATTCTTGTTGCCTTTATGTACTGTACTGTTTTGTTATCGTCATTCTTTGCTGCAGGTTAGAAGACACTGTTCTTCCTCCATATTGACAATGAGCTTATGAGTATATCATCATTTTGATATTAATACATTTCCTACTTTGCAGACACGGACATTCTGCAGAAGCTCTCCTTGTGATCATTTCAGGCATCTGTACTACATAATCATATCCCATGGAGCAATTAATTATTCTGGCATTTCCTCATCTTCTGCATTTAATTCCCCCCATAAAGTGAGTTCTCTCTTGTATTCTAGTTTGGTGGGCCTGGTTATTCATGCTGATGATGTTTGTTTATCTATGGCTATTTGGTATACTTATACATGAACCTTTTTGATTTTTTAACTCCAAAGCAGTTCTCTAATGCTGCCCAGTCTAAGGTGCCAACATACTTGGGTGTACTTTCCGTATTTACTTGCTTTATGGCAGCTCTCCTGTCCCTTGCTTTTAGTCTTGCACTTGTGCCTCGTCAAGTGATGCCATGGACTGGCTTGCTTTTACTGTATGAGTGGACTTTCACGATGTTCTTTCTCTTATTTGGGGGTTTTCTTCATTTTACCCACTTATGGGGAAGGATGGTGGCAGCGCAAGCAGCATCAATTTCCCCTCATCCCGAATCTCCTGATGATGACCCCACAAAAGGTATTTATCAGCCTTCTATTCCCCAAGTCTTTATATGTAGATAGAAATTTAATTCATATTTTTCTTAGGTCATCAGCGACAAGGATCTATTAGGGATTTTGGTACATGTCATTATTGGCTAGGGATGGCAGTTTTGGCTGTTTTTGCCCCATCTTTACCATGTATTTTTGGCATTACTGCTCTATTTGCAAGGTAATATGCTTGTCCAACTTTGTTTGCAAAGTTCTTATTGTCTTATTTTAAGCAGATTTATTTATTCTTATTTGGTATATAGCTTCCTTGAGGGATGGAAAATGAATAATGATATCTAGTGTCTGTACAGGCTTGGTTTGATGGTTGTGGGAGCCCTAGCTTTAGCATCTTTCATGACATATGCTTCAGAGCACCTTGCGATCAGATCATTCTTAAAAGGATTTGAGGATAGAGATCCCGTACGGACCTGGAGCACATATTTTTTATGTTGACAGGAAGCTTATGAGGATGATGTAAGTGTACTTTAACGTGTATTGGTAAACTATTGGCAACTAATTATTCAAGTTTATTTGTTAGTATCAGATGAGAGAAATGCATGTAATCATTTCAATTAATTTGTATAAGGTGAGAGAAATGCCAGTTTGATTAAATTTCGACATCAACATTTGAGATTTTGAGCTTCATTTTTTAAACTTAAGATTTAGACGTGTCCAGATCAGTTGCTTGTAATTTGTAATTTAACTTCCGGTGTCATAGTTCATATAGGAGTTATGCTCCATTTGAACATCGTGCCTTCCTGCTTCTCTCTTGGCACACTTTAGAAAAGTCCTCACTAGTGGTGACTCCAATTGTAGTTGATGGTTAATAGATCATGTTTTTAAAGTTGATGTACAATTCGTTGTTGATACCCTTACTGAATACTTCCTCCAATTTCCACCAATTGGACTGATGTATAGTTTTAGATTTTGAGATGTCAATGGAATATCTGGCAAATTGAAATGTAGTTGGATGACTTGACGAGACTAACATCTGAAAAAAAAAAAAAAAAGGTATTAGCGAGGTTTCTTGTTTAATAAGCCTTTTGGCATTAAAATGACACTAGAAGACATGTATGGTTGCCTAAAAGCAGTATAAAGGCATGCCCGACAAAACGTACAAGTAAACCATAAGCGTATTATCTTGTTCAAAACCAAATGAATTAAATTGGTTTTGATACATATTCCCTACTTTTACTCCCTTTGTATCAACATTTTTATTCTCTTTTACTTACATTTTTTGCTTCTATTATATTTTCGTTCCTTTAGTGAAGAGAACTTCACTTCTCTAGTCTTTCTGATGGTTTATAAAACTTCAATTGCTTGATTCTTCACTCTATTTACATTATCGTTGATTCTTCACTCTTAATTTCAGGGACGGTTAATCTTTCTATCTTTGGCTAAGTCTGATATTTTAATAGTTGGAATATTGTGCACGGGAGTGTTCGTTTGTTTATCTTGCATACTTAGTTTAACATATTGCCTTTTGCATCAAATCAATTCAGCTTTCGCAGGTATCATGTTTGATTCTCTTCTTTGTAGGCTTTCTATAACTGTGCTTAAATTGACAGTAAATCTTTGTTCATTTGCATGGAAGTTCCATAAAAGAGGGGAGCATTCAACCCATTTTCTTCAATAATCTGTTACACAACGCATGCTTACAGTTTCAATTTGAGATTTCACACACACAATCTGAACTTTTGAATCATAAAGAGTACATCTTATACTTGAACGACATTAGATATTCCAACTTGTACATATAATCAGCCTGCCCAGGACTCATCTTACAGCTTCCTTTCGGCTGCTGTGCGTGACGGGCAGTGTCGTTAGTGACTGGGGACCAGCAGTGAAAGATGGAATCAAGCGACAGGTTCTTAAAAGACCAAATCAAAGAGTGTCCCTGCCCTTCTCGGTGTATAAACCTTAACACGTCAGTGACAGACAACAAAAATATGCATTGTTTGGAGCCAATCCGAGTCCCAGTTGTTGACTGACAAGACAATCCACCACCGAACCTGAAAATTTTTCCAACTTTTGCCACCGCAGCATGTACAAAGTTTACAGGCCAAAACTGCTTGTGGGACAACTAAATCATAGCATGATCTGAAACTTTTTTCTTTTAATTTTAGGGATCTGTCAAATGAACTAATCCACCAAATTTGCTTGTCTTTGTTTCCTTGATGAGTCATTAGCCAATAGAAAATTGTCAGCTGATAGACTGATGTCGAGCTTTCCCCTCTTTAGTTGCTTGTCAGTTTCCATTGATTAAGACTCGTATAGTGAGTAACCGGAGTAAATAATTGAATGGAAAAGCAACCTATCAAAGGTGAAGTCTAGTGACTCATCATCTTTATCTTAAAAGCAATGTTTCATTCACAAAACTATTTTTTAATCTCTCAAAAGTTGCATAAAGGCTACATGGACGTTGCACCCTGCAATGCCTTTGGCTTTCAAATGGAGTGAAAGCTGCTTATCAAGATTCTGTATTCCAGTGGAAGGGCCATGGGGATATCCTATACGTTTATAAAAATATTGAAAGTATATTATTTTAGATATCTCCATGTTCAATAGGAAAGGAGCCTTTAGATCAAGCTAGATCCACATAATACCACTTTATACCTCGTGTAAAAAGGTGCTGCCTTCGAAGTTATAAGGTAATGCCATTGAACTTAGATATATGTAATGCTAACGCTTTTGAATTTGCTAGATTATGAACAGAATAGGCTAAGGCCAAGCTAATTAAATTCTCAGTTATATGTTGTTTAAGCTCTGAAACATTCATTTCCATATCTCGAGAAATAAGCATATATCACTGGCTCCTACATCGTAATCACAAGCTCCAAATTGTTATCTTTTCCTATCTTTTTCTTCATCTAATTTAGTTTCTTTGCTTTAATTATCCGACACAGACATAATCAAGGGGACAAGCCAGCTACTTCACCTAAACGTTTCTTCAATACTAAAAAGCAGGCAGGCTGGAAGTTGCAGTTGAAGATTATGCGTCCTCATAAAACAAACAGCGCAAAGCAGCAAAGTTGATTGAATAAGAAAAGCCAAGCACAACAACGTCTTGTTGATATCATAAATTTCTACCGAAAAGGATTCAAAAGAGCTCTTAAGTTTCAAATAATACGGTTTCTCTTACAACTTTCAAGTGCTCAAAAGCAACTCAAGAAATGTAAGGAGACATTTCATTTGATTGCCAAGATGAAAAACAAACCTACTAATATATTGATGAGAAGAATCCAATGTTCTATCTTTTTTATTTTGTTATCAGTCTCTTCCATTTTCTTGGCAATCAAACTGATGACTACAAAGTAAAAACTCGAAACAAAACGATGAAAATTAGAAGCCAAGTATTAGACTTGCCTAGAGGGGTTGCATTCCCTCAAGTCACCATCTTTTTCATATATCAGTGGCCCAAAACTCCATGGCAGATACAGTACCTGCAATTAAGCTCTCATGTGATCTTCCTCTCACCATCCTCAACCTTGTCAGTGACTCCATCTCAACTCCAACTGTCTAGTGGTTGACTAAGGTAAATTTGAAGCCAACGAGAGGAATAAAAAGAAGACGATATTGATTATAACAATGATGTGAAGAGTAAGAAGAAATTGTAGCGAGAGAAGGAGACAGAAATGTGAACATTTCGGAGTTGTTGGTTAGCTATATACCAACGGAATGGATTTCTTGTTCTTTGTTAACAAGACGGACGATACAAGAACTAAAATGAATATATATATATATATATATCCATTTGAGGGCATACATCACATCTCCTTAAATGGAAGTAGGCTATTCTGCCAGGTTGCGAATCTAATAAGACGAATCATTGATCGGTCCGTTGAACAAAGATTAATTAATTAAAGTTTTAAAATAATATATTTGATTGGATGGAAAACATTGGTTTAAAAGGTATAATTTTAAAAAATTCGGTGATCAAAACAATGATATTTTTTAATTTTTATAATATAAATTGTCATCATATTTTAATTCTAAATAGATACGAGAACAGGTTGACTAGTGTTGGTTAGGGCAGCCCTAACCAATATCTTTTTATTTAATCTAAAATTTAATCAGGTTGTTCATATTTCTATGTGAAGTAGAAATGATAATGAGTTAGCTTATGAGCCTAAATTTGGGTGTTTTTAATGAATTGATGGGTCAAATCAAGCTTAAACTGATATAAGACTCAACTTTTTTAAGCAAAAGATCTCAGACTCAATTAAAAAAAAAGACATTGTTTACATTTTTAATTTTAAAAAATTTAGTAAGACTGGCCCATAGGTTGGCTCATTATCATCCCTAATTTAAAGTTCAATAAGAATTAAAGTATCCGGTTTAACATTGAGCTAATCAAATTTTAACAAATTAAAAAATAAATATTCATCGATATATGAAACAACGTTTTTTTTTGTTACATTGATAAAACAATTTCGTTATATATAGGGGATCAACTTAAAGTTGAAAATTCCATCAACTTAAAAAGTTTCTTTTAGATTATGTCCGATTAAAATCACACTTTTTTTTACAATCCCTATTCTAAGTTACGAATATGGAAATATGTTAAGCAAATTGAATAGTTCTACGCACTAGAAGCGGAATGAAGGCAAATTGGCTTGTGGTTTCATCTAGAATTTCGGGCGGTGCTCATCAGTGTCTGCCGGATTTTAGGGAGTGTATACAGAGCTCAAGCTCGCGTGGAACCTCGGATATCGTCAAATCGAACTCGAAGTTGACTCAATTGCGGCGATTAATCTTATTTCTTTCTCTGCGAGCCGATCAAAGGCTCTCAACTCTATCGTTTAGGGTATTAATGAACTGTTGACTTGCAACTAGACGGTAGCACATCGGCATATATACTGCGAAAATAACCGATGCGTCGATTGGCTCGCGAATTATGCAGATCATTTTGATGTAGGCACTATTTATTTTAATACTCCACCCATTATGTGTCATGTACTCCTTTTAAAGGATATGTCGAGACTTTGCTTCCCGTAACTTGTTATGTAATCTTTTTTATTCCTTCTTATGAAAAAAAAAAAAGAAAATGGAAGACCCACTTTGACGGGAAAAGGCATTTGAGGTGTGTGGAAATAGCAATTAAGAGCCAATATGAAATATAAAAATCAAAGTGGACATGCATTTAATGTTCTCCATTGCTTTGTGAGTAGTGCACAATTTTGATGAAAAGTTATTGACGAGTGTTAGTGGCAAAGGACAATTATCACACAATATTAAGTGCCAAGCTATAACTAAGGCAGGAATGGTGACAATACATTTGTAAAATTAATACGAGGCTGCTAATTTTTAATCTTCTTAACCTCCTGTTTTGGATGATACTTATCACGTTGTCTAATTTGTTTTAAAATGGAAAAATACTAGTAGGATAGAGAGCCAAGTCAATGGATGAGTCTTTCATTGGGCTTCACAAATCCGAAAGAAGCTTGACCAAGTCAATGGATGAGGCTTTTATTTCTTGTCTAACAATCTCCGGGAAAGAATTCAGATCCTCTGTCTAATATTATTCTGTCTTATTATGTCTTATGAAATCTCAACTATTTATTTTGCGGGACTCACGCGAGATCCATGCGGGATCTATATAAATAAATGACTAAAATTTATTAGACACAATAAGACACCATAATATTGGACAGAGAATCTGGACTCACCGGGAAGACTCCCAAAATGTGCTTCAATCACTTTGTCTTCACAAAGACCAATGATGCATTTAGATTTTCATTAATTAGAAAGTGGGTAAGGCCTAATGGAGCATTAGTTAGAAGTCAATAATACAGTCATTGGATTTTATTTAGAAGTTTGGTATGCTCCACAACTAATCCAACCTAAGTTATTCTCTAAGAAAACCATTAGCTACAGTATTCCACGCCTCAATCATGCGATTTTTTCTCACCAAAAGAAAAGGTGATTTCCATATGTTTTTTTTTTGAGGGACCATATGTGATTTTTTATAATGTAATATACTATATTTTTTGTTTTCTTCTGGAAAAGAAATATAAACAGCTGCATTGTAATTTTACATGCTATAAATATAATAATTCTTTTATATATAATATGAGAGTAGATTAAATAAGTAATTTCTAATCAAATAATTCCAGTTTTGCCTCTTATGTCCTTCGAGTGTATTTGACGATAAGTAATGGTCCTTAGTTACTTGTTGGTTAAAACATTTAAGGCATGATAGTGGCGCGCCGTATAGGGGAAGGTTGAACACTACTTGTCCAACATAGGTCAGACACGAAGTAATTATATTTTGGCAATTTGTCGTGGCAGCTTTGCGAAAGCGTCATTTGACAATTCAATGAATATACAAATTTTAATGCCATACAACACTACACGAAAAGTTTGAATTAGCGACGAAATATTATCGACGGTAAAGAAACTATAAGCAATTACCGACAGAAATAGTATATTCGTCGAAAATGTTGTCTGGAAAATATTCGTCAATAGCTCATGTAAAGAACTGAATGTATGTTAAATTTATGTTTTAATATTCATTCATAATAATTATCACTTACTAATATAAACATTGCCTCCTAATATAATCAAATACAAGAAAACAATCAGCGACAGTCTCAGCACTCTCAAGCTATTGATGAGAGTCAAATATATCTTGATACAGTAGGTGGTAGGGATCGTCATGGAAGGATCTTCAGGCTATATTAATTTGCGAACAGATGTTACTCGCAATCCTCCACGTCCAATACGGCAGCATCTAGTAGACGACCGACAATGGAACAATACCATCAGCTTGAAAGTATAGTGCAGACATTGACAAGTCAATTGCAACAAACGATGGAATACATGGCTAAGCTCCAAAATGACATGGAACAGTTGAAGGGGAGAGTTAGCACCTCAGACCATCCGCGATTACCAGGACAATAAGATTATTGTAGTCATTTGGTTTGGATTGCCAAAGACTTATTATGTACAATTTAATGTTTTTACTATTAATGAAGAAAATTTAACTTTATATGATCAATCAATTTTTTGTTTAAACAAATTAAATATATAAACAAATCAAAAAATTATGCACTGATAATTCATAACTGTTGAAATTATGAATTAATCATAAGATTATGAAATAAAATTTAATGTCGAAAATTTTAAAAAGAAAATTTAATACCTTTATCGACGAAATTTTAGTACTGTCGGAAAAATGTAACATAGTTATAGTAGACTCATCGACAGAATTTTAGTTTTCGTTGATATATTCAGTCATATTTAAACCGTCAAAAAAATGTAATATATTTACAGTAGACTCAACGATAGAAATTTAGTTTCCGTCGGTATATTTAGTCATCTTTACCAACAGTTTATCATAAAATGTCAGGAAAATGTAACATATTTACGGTAGACTCACTGATGAATACATCTAATCGTTTGTATATTTACCGACAGTTAACACTTTTACCGTCGATAAATATACCGACGGAAAGAGTAATCCGTTTGTATATTAATTTATCAATGGCCTATTTAACGACACCTTGGTCCGTCGGTAAATTTCGTACCGACGGAAAGAGTAATTCGTCTGTATATTAATTTATCAATGGCCTATTTAACGACGCCTTAGTCCGTTGGCAAATTTCGTCGCTAACTTATATTTTTAACAGAATATTAATATTTGTCGTCGGTAATTTCTGTCGTTAAACAACCTTTTTCTTGTAATGCAATAATTCTGGATAATTCAGGTGTCACTTAGCTCCACGATGGACCAAGACTAACTCAGTACCGGCGGTTATTCAATAGTTATGGTGTAACCAATGTTATGAATACCGTACCGGGCTCAATATCGGATTGAGTTCTGGAACGGAACTATACCGGTACCGGTTGGTACCGGGTACTGTTTCGGAAAATTTTTTAAATTTATGAAATAGTCCCTAAAATTTTTTTAAATTGCAAAATAGTCCATATTGATATATTATACAGTTGTACTGTATACTTTACTAGTTTACTGTTTACATCAACAATGCTTTCAAAAATCTTAATAATAAATAATAATGACAA
>JAOQMR010000003.1:20901811-20916513 GCA_027563865.1 Erythroxylum pelleterianum | reverse complement strand
GTTGATATATCTTGGGCTGAGCTCAGACTGTTATCTGAGTCCACAATCTCTAAGTCGCGAAAGTAGCTAGCTTTACCAAACCCATCTTCAGCAAAATGGCCGGAGCCCATTTGGGTGGAGGTGTGGCGACCGTTGGCCCTGGAGTTGACCACCTCACCACCCCACTCCACCATGGTCGCGTGGTCTGATAAGTGTGTGAACAGTTGAGCCGGCCAATAGCCTACTAAATCGTCATCGCCAAAGCTCATCCACCAATTTCCTAATTTCGGATCCTAATAAATGCATAATCAGTGTTGTGTTCTCCAATAGCTTTAGCTTTATATTGACTAAATCATCAGTAGCTAAGCTTTACCTTCCAAATCAGGATGGAAATGTCATATTGGTTGCCTGAGTAGGATGATACAGGAGAAATTGCAGCTCCAATGGCTATCCTACTGTTGGTTTGCACAAATCCAGAACACAGAAGATTGTAGCAGCCTGTGGCTTGGTATGAATCACTCTATATAACACCAATGGCTAGTTAAACTATTAAATGATTAAGTATTTCAAAGGATAAGAAGAGGAGATCTCTGAGATCAATCTTACTGTCCAGTATGTAAACAATCTGGGCCTGCTGTCTCCATAAAGCTCCGGACTGACCTGACTAGTAGAATAGAAATTATTATTATTAATTAATGTAATTTATTATTCAAAATTAAATTCATTTGTGGAGGGAACAAGTACCTGCCAACCAGCTTCTATGCTGTTGAGATCTGAACCGTCGAAAGATCCCGAAAGAATCCAGATCTGCGAGAGGCTGAACTCGTTGACTTCTTCGATGGATGGGTCCCACACGTTTATAGTTGCTTTCGCTCCGTACACCTCTCGAGACGTTCCGGTGTAGGCAATCGCATGCTACATGTTTACGCACGGTTTTAATTAAAAATGTTTAGTCGGAGAAGAAAGAAAGAGTAGTAGCCAGTAGGGGAGGGGATTCATTCTATGTACCTCGTGACCATTGGCGTTTACGACGTTCGGTGCATCGGAGCGTCTAAAGAGAGACATGGAATGCCGTTTCTTTCCAAAGTCAAACAAAGAATTGGCCCTCAACACATCATGTACCGTGCTACGCCGTAAAGGGATTGTACCCTTTGGACATCTGGTCCCATTTCTATGCCACATTTGCGCGCGCTGAGCTCCTTCTCCTCCATTGTCGGTTCTCTCTTCTGACATTTTTATCACTTTGGGTCTTTCCGATGGCTTTCTCTGAAGAAATGAAATGTCAAAACAAGTAAACCCTTTTTGCTTCGTTTACATGGATATAAGAACAAAAAGAACGTAACAACCTAATCACGAAACCAAAATGTTGAATGTATACTTCACATGCATAGGTGAGCAAAACAACAGGAATGCTAGAATGGAAGGCAAATTTTCTTTCTGTGTTAAGATATGTTTTGCATGTGATGAAAGAGAGACATCTTTTTTTAAAAAAAAAAAAAATACTTTTAGTACCTGAATCTTGTGATTCTTCAAAAGGGGGTGATCTAGAGCTGGCTGTTTTCTTTTATGAACACAATCTATGATATCTCCATCTGGGCTCTGGCAGTGATCAAATTGCAAACAACCCAGAATCATATATAACACATACAAATACTTTTCATGTTAAAAGTATATGGAGAGGATGAAGAAGATATGTTGATGTACCTCTATGGTGATGACAGGAGGCTTGTTAATCTTTTCCAAGTGCCTTTGGATCCTTTCTAGTCTCAAGCTACTAACTCGTCTATAATCAGTGTAATTTAGAGTAGAGGCAAAAGCTAATCTCCCATGGAAGAGAAGGGTTAGAAGAAGAGGAAGAAAAAGGAGTAGAAATCTTCTCTTCCTTACTAAAAGCCCCATGTTTCATGCAGTGCCAAGAAAGAAGGAAACTACTCAGGTAACCAGCACTCCATAACTAGCAAAAAATAGAACAGCTCAACAACAAATCTGACTTCTTAATTTTCTTGATGTGCCCTCACCATCACCAGACACCCATACAAACAACAAAATGACCTCTTTCTCAGTCTCTGTCACTGTCTCTCTCTGGAGTACTGTTTTAAATATGGTAAGAAGGAAGGTGGTTGAAGAGGGTTAATTAAACCTGCAAAAGAGGACCCCTTGATTCACAATCAATATCATCATTACCTGCGTTGGATTCATACATCGGCGAAGAGAAGAGTTGTATCTGATTCTTGTTTCTTTGGAATTGCACCCAAAGGCAAGCAGAGATAAAATGACTTTGAAAGCACCATAACAACACAGACCTACCCAACTATATCAGAGAGCCACCTTTTATTGCATTCCTTCAATGTTTACATCTGCCAACATACAACTCCGCCATTAATATTTAGGGTTTTTCTTTTCTTATCTTCTCTGTCTCTACTCTTCTTTGTTTTTACTTTATTTCTCACTCCACGTAGCATTCAATTTGCATGTATTCTATGTTTTTCTTCACCTAAAGACCGCGTTCCATGGATATATTGTACAAAAAAGCATCTTTTTATATGTGCTTCTTCACCTAAAGACTGCGTTCCATAGATATATTGTACAAAAAAACGATCTTTTTCGTGATCTTTATTTCAAGAAGTGTCTATGTATAAACATTTACGCTTTGTCCAACCCGAGTTCAATTGGCCGATTTGTAATTTAAAGATGAAGCAATCATTAACCGAGAAAATGAGGTTTTGGAACTTCGAGATGATAGCTGAGATAACCACAATGAAAGAGAGAAAGTGGAGTGCTGAAATTTCAAAGTACAGGGGAGGCTTCTATGCTGGCAAATTTTCTTTTTGCTGTTTTGGAGTATTGGGTTGCAAGCAATCACCTTGCTTTGTGCTTCAATGCACTCATATCCATGTGGGTCTGCAAATCTAGACATAAATGTGGTTGTATGAGCTATGATTTGAAAAAAAAAAAAACAATACAATAATAAATGAGGGTACGCAATAAAATATGAAATGAATTATTTGACTAAATTAGATGAGTAAAGCTTCTATTCTCGAATCTCGAATGCTTCATTTTTCTTGTCAGCACCTTTAGCTCCCCAACCTGGAATTCTGGTATTTATTTTGACTGCAATTATTTAAATGTTCACTGAACAAACTTCTAGAAATTGTAGTTACTTTGTGTACTCACTAAACATGAAAATTTCTTCTCTGCTTTAGGGTCTCAAAATATGCTTCATTGTTAATAAGCGTACAATATTAGTAAGCATGGCCTCTGGTATAGGACATGTAAACCATTAGTT
This sequence comes from Erythroxylum pelleterianum, assembly GCA_027563865.1. Classification (NCBI taxonomy): domain Eukaryota; kingdom Viridiplantae; phylum Streptophyta; class Magnoliopsida; order Malpighiales; family Erythroxylaceae; genus Erythroxylum; species Erythroxylum pelleterianum. The sequence continues at coordinate 20,913,248 of JAOQMR010000003.1, read as the reverse complement.
ATACTTGTAATTCTATCATGTGATTAGTTTATTCAACTGATTTATTAGCTAGCTAGGTATAATTATTGTGTACGATTGTTAGGACATCTTAATAATAGGAATTAAATGTTTGACTAATTAGCCCAAGTCTTTCTTATTATCAATCATGATGTTATTTTTCTAACCAACTTGCCAATACCAATTATCTTACCTTTCCAATACTTCCAAATAGGCTCTCATTTGTGAAACTCTAAGAGAACTCACAGAGCTCATCTCACTTAAAAATCTCAACCAAATATGTAACAGATGCATCTTAGCCTTTTTGAACTTATAACTCAAGGCTATTCTATGAATTGCTCAAAACACACATGCATGCAAGGAGTCCAGATCCTTTGTCCAATATTATGGTGTCTTATTGTGTCCAATAAATCTCAGCCATTTATTTATGTGGGGCCCGCATGGGACCCACGTGGGTCCTACAAAATAAATGGCTGAGATTACATGAGACAGAATAAGACAGAGTAAAATTGGACAGAGGATCTGGTTTCGCATGCAAGATAATCAAAGGATGTACAGAATTGAAAGAAAAAACTAAGTAGGTGTAAACAATTACCTAGTTGGTCGATTTCTCTGTCAGCCTCGATATCAACAAATCTCCACGACTCTCCTTCATCCACTACATCTTGTCGCCGTGCTTCAATGGTGGTATATTCCTAATCTAGGAGACTTTAGTATATCTACAGTTACAAGAAGATTGAAGAAGAAAAGATACACCAAGATTAAGCTTTCTCACCTCTGATTAGATGGAAGGGAACACTATTATCTCTGATGTACAAACGACTCTGCCTTTGTACAACGTACGCATTTGCCCTTGTTACGTCGTCGTTCTAGTTGAGTTGTTTGTTAGGGTGTTGTCATTTTATCGTTTGATAATTGTACTGTCACGTGGTGTTTTTTTGTAAGAGACTAAGGAGAGTACTGCTACTCTCCTATAGCCATTTCTTCAATCTTAGTTTATCAATACAATTTTTTAATTTTTCAAGAAAAAATTATCTTACCTTTTGTCTCCAAAAGTGGCAATCCTCTATCTTTGGCTTTAAGAGTTGCAAATTGAGATGTATCATGAATCAAATATCTTGGACATCCACTATCTACATATCGTTTCCTCCTCTTTTCCTTAAAAACATATAAAATAAGCTACTTAATGTGTTTTAGGTATCCAAATGAAATTGGATACTTGTTGCTTAGTTTTTTCCCCTTCTTTTCAATCTATCTTATTGAGGTTTTGCTTATTAAGTTTTGTTTGAAGAAATAAAACCTATCAACATTTCCATGGCCACCACAAAAAGAACCTCTCATATAGTGCATCATATACATGGTTTCCATGAGAATGAAACCTGTAATTTTTTATGTACAGATATATTTCTAGATTTTTTTGAATAGATGGATGTGGAGAGATTTATTTCAGATATGATGGGAATTTCGCTCCTTTCTTGTGTAGTGAGTAGGCCTACAATATATGTATGAATCAGATATGCTCATTCGATTATTTTGGTACCTATAAGAAGTGTGAATATATCGAGTTACAATTTTTTTTATATAACATACAAGTAATTACTGTTTTTTTAAATTGGGTCAAATAAAAAACATAAAAACATTGATTATATTTGTAATTCTTTTATGAGCTTGGTCTCTTCAATAAGTTAATTAATTGCAGTATAATTATTGTGTATAATTATTAGGACACCTTAATAGTAAAGCTTAAATATTTAACTAACTAGTTTGTGTCTCCCTTGAGAGTAGCAACTCTTTTAAGGAATACAACTAAAGAGATCTTAAGGGTTTCTAAAGAGCTTAGGAGTAGTAAGATGGAGTCTTAAAGATTGAATGAAGATGTACAAGAAAAGGTTAAGATTTAAAAAAGTGCTTATAAAGCTATATTGGATAGCACCACAAAGGTAGAGAGAGTAGCTAATAAAGTAATGTACAAATTGGCTAAAAAAGAGGAGAAGAAGACAATCTTAGTAGCTAAAAGTAGAGCTTACCAGAAAGTATACCAAAGATTGGAAACTAAAGATGGAGAAAATGACATTTTTTATTTTAGCTAAAGCTAACGAACAAAAAACAAGATACTTAGATCAAGTTTGTTGTATAAGAGATTAATTAAGACGGGTGCTTGTGGGGAGAATGACATCAAGAGATGATGATAGATGTACTTTTATAGCCTTTGTAATGAAGGCATAGATGACAACTTCTCTTTAGGTTATCATAGAACTTCTCTTTAGGTTATCATAGCACGTTTGAGAGGTTTTGTACCTTGACTCATTGTAGGCAAATTATAAGGGAAAAAATTAAAAGAGTTTTGAGGAAGATGAAGAACAAAAGGGTAGTAAGGCCTAATGAGATACCTATAAAGGTATGGAAAAGCTACGCAAAGAGGGTCTACTTGGCTAGCCAAGCTTTTTAATGTTATCATTAAGTTTGTAAAAATACTAGATGAGTGGAGACTTAATTTGTTAATTCCTCTATACAAAAACAAAGGGGTCGTCTAAAATTGTAACAACTATAAAGGAACCAAACTACTTAGTCACACCATAAAGATGTGGGAGAAGGTAATTGAGAAGAAAGTGAAAAAGGATGCTCTTATCTCGGAGAACCAGTTTGACTTTATGCCAGGAAGGTTTATGACAGAAGCTTTACATCTCTGCAAAGATTGATGGAATATTACAGAGAAAGATAGAGTAACCTACACTTGGTTTTTATTGATTTAGAAAAGGCATATGATAGGGTACCTAGGGAAATTATGTAGAGGTGTATAGAGGCTAAGGGAGTTCCTTTAACCTATATATGAGTTATTAGAGATATGTATAAAGGGGTAAAGACTAAAGTAAGGATGATAGGAAGAGATATAAAAAATTTTCTATAGATATTGGGCTATACCAATACTCCTCATAAAGTCCTTTTTTGTTTTCAATAGTGATGGATGAGCTCACCAAGAATATTCAAAGGGATATGCCTTGGTGTATATTATTTGCTGATGATATTATCTTAGTGGATGAGACAAAAGAGGGTGTCAAAGTAAAGCTAGAATATTGTAGGGATACGTTAGAGTCAAAGGGTTCTAAATTGAGCAGAACTAAGACTGAGTGCATAGAGTGTAACTTTTCTGACTATAGGGTGACTTCTAATATGAAGGTAAAGATTAGTTCAAAAGTTATCGCATAAAGAGTTTTTTAAGTACCTAGGGTCTATCATTTAAAGCAATGGAGAGATTTATAAAGATATAGTCTACCCTATGAAATCATGGTGGCTTAAATAGAGACATGCATAAGGAGTTTTATATGAAAAGAAGATACTACTTAAGCTTAAAGGCAAATTTTATTTTTTAACGATTAGGTTGGCCATACTATATGAGGTAGAGTATTAGCCCACAAACAAGTAAATAGTCATAGGCCCTACCATGATTACTCCTAATCTATTTAACATAGAGTTTTTTAAAAATTTGAACCATCTTAAGAAACTTGAAAATTTTTCCAAAATATTGACCTTTTCTACCTAAAAATAAAAACCATGTGAACCTACTAAAATGTAAAATGACAAATATATACAACTAGTCATTTAAAATAGCACTATATTGGGTCTAAAAAGTTCATATGAAGTAATTGAAAAATTATAGTGGAAGTTATTGAACTTTTTCTCTTAAATAAACTCTCAGATTGTTTTCCCATTTAGCAAGTTTCATATACTTTTTCTTTCTCAAGCTTCACAATTGAAAGTGTAACAGCCCAGACCACCCAACTAAAGATATTGTCCGCTTTGGGTTACCCCTCAGGCCAAGTCCCTCACGGTTTTGCTCTTCCCGTGATAATGAGTATTACTTATGTAAATGGTGATCCTTGTAAGGATAAAGACAAGCTTATAGAACTTGTCTATAACCATTTCAAAGTATCCCTAAGGGTATATTGTTATTTTTCTTCAACTCTACAAAAGTTGAATGCTTTCATATCCCCTGGCTTATCTCAAGGTCAATTTAGTCTCCTCAACTCTCACGTTTAGAATATAGATATTGAAATGCCCTCTTCAGTATGAATCTTATTAAGGCTCCTAGGTTAGATAACTTTAATTCCTCCTTTTTTTAAAGAAATCATAGAGCTTGGTAAATAACAAGTCATCAATGTCGTTAAAAAGTTCTTCAACTCAAGGAATTGCATAAGCCCTTCATCTGTATTGTCCCTAAAATTACTTATCCCATTTAAGACTATAGCTTGTTATGACATTATTTATAAGATCATCATAAAGATCTTAGCTTTAATATTAAAGTCAATTTTTAATGGTGTATTTTCAATCATTCTTAATATGCTCTTATACTAGGTAGAAATATTAGTAATAATATAATAATAGCTCAAAAGCTTTTCAAATCTTATTAATAAAAAAATCTATCAAAAATTGCTCATTGAAGATTTATTTTTACAAAGCTTCTAATACTATTAGCTAGAAGCCTATTTCACACTTTACAAGCTTTTGGTTTCCTCTTTATATTCGTCTCCTCTAAAGCTTTTAGTCACCTCTATATTTATTAATGTATCTCCACTTCTTCTTACAGTATACTTGTTAATGGAGAGGCCACTTTATTATTTAAAGATGCCAAAAGGACTAAATAATTAAGGTGACCTTATTTACCTTACATCTTCTCAATTTGCATTGCAATTTTAACCATACTTAAATCTCATAACATTATGTAAAGTATACCTTTCAGATATCAATATAAATGCAAGAACATGAAAGTCTTCAATTTATTATTTTCTAATGGCTTAAATTTGCTTTATGTAGTTAATAAAATTTTGTTGGAACTCTTATACATCCCCTTAATTATTTCTTTAAACTCTCAAGCCTCAAAGATAAAAGCTCCAAAAGACAATTGTTTCTTCTTATTCTTCTTATTCTTTTTTAACTCGAATGAACTAACTCTAGAGTTATCCAATGTTTCAGTTCTTCAAATTCATAAAACCACTTTAAATATATGCACATTCTTATAACTACTACTAGTTTTTAATAGCACCTAGGAGGGGGTGAATTGGATGCTTATAAAAATCAACAATTTTTTAAACCAACATGCTTAATTAATAACAATTAATTTATATAAGATATGATAATTGCTTAATATAAATTAATCTATTAATTAAAAATAGTTGAAAAAGGATTTTAAAAAAATACAAACCGATTTTTGGTAAACAACCCTTTCCTATGTCCACTCTCAATATTCTTCTTAAAATTATGTTGTAATTTTCTTTTAAGGCGAAGAATAACCTTTGTACAATCTTTCTTGGTAAAGAGAAACTCTATTTATAATATTCTTCTAAGGTGAAGATGAATCTTAATCCTACGTAGAACACTTTTACGTACAATATTTAACACCCCAATATAGTATCACAACTCAAAATATCTCACTTATTCACTTAATAACTCCAAAATGGCTCATTCATACAAATATGACACAATGATGCTTAAATGATAGAAAAACTCTTTGAAATGTGTGTGATAATAACCAAAACCTTCTTGATGCTAAATCCAATGAGAAAACATGTGCTTATAGTATTTTAGAACCTTCCTAGACTTTGAATCCAAGAATTAGTCATTATAATGACTATATACAATGCATTGGTCAACCAAGATGCATTTACAGACTAGATTCACTAACTGTTTGAACATTGGTACATATATTGGTTGACTAATATAGCATATTGGTTGATCAGTAAATCAACCAATATTATACTAAACTTACGATACATCAAATTTAACAACTTTAACCTATATTAGTCAACCACTATCCCATATTGGTTGACCAATAACATCAAAAAATGATGATTTCGCATGCCGAGCATTTTAGATCATCAAATTACTAATGTGAGCTTATAAATAATAATATAAAATGTAAAATGACCTTAATGAGCATTGATCTTCTTTTTATCTTATTTTGGTCTTCATTTCATTAGTTGCAAACTTCAACTTCTCTTTTTCAACTTCTTACACTATCTCCTTGAGTTTATAGCTTAATTTTATTCTGATATTTCTATTCATCAAAATAATAAATAAATTAGCAATAACTATATTTTTTATTATCAAAACTTCAATTAGATCCTCCCATAGTTTAAAAATCCTCCCCTTTTTATTGATGAATTTTTTTTGATATTAGAGAACAACAATAAAATTAAGCATAAAAACAAATATCAAGATATTGATTAGCTCTCCCTTAATTCATTCATAAAATATGATTCAATTTCAAGAGCAAAAGATATTCAAAATCAAAGAAATATCTATATAAAGATAACATAAATTTACTCAAATATATCATATAAAGTGCAAGAAAAAAAAAGAAAAATGGTAAAATTAGATTTTAAGGTTTTAACCAAAATTCAATTTGAAATATAAAGTTTTAACATGTATAGAAAAAACTCTAATATTTTAAAAATGTTTTAAAAGAATCCCGACTTAACAAATCTGTCAACTTTCTATTAAGAAAACATAGCTGACATCCAAATGGGTTCATTTATCTCTAGGTTCTTCTCCCTCAACATGATAATAATAACAAACCTGCCTAACAATTTCCCAATAAAAGTTTTAGCTCTAGTGGTCTCTTGCATTCTTATCTTTTTATACGGCTCCAACTTCTTCATAATATTGTTGCAAATATTAAGGAATTGATATTAAATAACAGGAGTTAGCTATTATTGAAACTCTTTTCAATTTTAGGTATATTTATTTTAAAAACATAATGAATCTCTCCTCTAATATCATAAAGAATGTCACATCAAACATGAATGTATGGACTTATAATAACAGTTAAGATTGTTTTGGGATATAGTGGAAAGAAGCACAATTACCTTAAGTTAGGGCCATCAAATTAAAACATGAAAATAACTAAACTACTAATAAAAATCCTACAAACTACTCAATAATAAAAAAAAACCTAATTGTTGGGATGCCTTCCAACCAGTGCTTCTTTTTAACTTTTTAGCAAGTCCTTATTTAACCTGGCTTTATAATAAACAACTTGATTCCACCCATTTTTCCATATGCTGCAAGAAAATAATGACATAAGGTATCAAATTAATTTAACTCTATTAATATCATTTTTAGTAATAAACTATAAATATAAGCAGGAATAACAAAACTCATTAGATCTTTAAAACTCATTAGATCATTAAATGACTTTGATAGTTTGTTATGTGGGAAGAAGAAGCCCTCTCTATTTAAGATGACTACTGATAATTCCTCTATAGTCTCCTTATTTTGCTCCTCCTCTTCATCTTCTCTTTTTCCTTTTCCTTTTCTTTTTGAAGAACAATTTCCCTATGTCATCAACCTTTATTTTGCTCCTCCTGTTCATCTTTCTCTTTTTCCTCTTCCTTTTCTTTTTGAACAACAATTTCCCCATGTCTTCAACCTTTAGCTCCTCTTCACTCCATAAAGTTATAGTATTCACATGTTCCCTCAAAGTTGGCTTGGTGCATCCAAATAAAACACCTAGCTCTTTAAATCTATAGAAAGTAACCTTTTGTAAAGTAATGCTTTTTCACGAGGACATTTACAGGATGTTGATACTTCTCTTACTGCTGTTGTTTTAGAAATTTAGAAGAAATATGATAGGTATATATAAGGTCACAATAATTGCTTCACTTTGAATTATAAATATTCTCGTAATAGGTCTCTTAAGGTCAGTTCTCTATTCAATTCAGATGCTCCCATGTATAGATCGATTCCTAACATTAATGATTAGGGTAATTACCCCCAAATGTCATAACACATTATAGATATCGATTTATCTTTTGAATAAATGCCATCTAGTCTAAGCTTCTAACGTTGTCATAAGTGATAGCATGTTATAGGCCCCTTGAGAATACTTTCCTCTTTACTCTTCCATTGTGTTTCGTGGCTATGATAATAAATATCCAATTCTTACAAAATAAGCCATAAACGTAAGATCAAGAAAGATTGCTTTATTGACAAACAAACACAAAAATAAAAGAAATAAAAACAACCTAAAAGAAAGATTAATAAAAATAAGATTTTCTTAATATTACAATCCTTATAAACGAAACCAAAAACTTGATGGTGTAGTTATAGCTAGCATTGACGAGTAGTATGTGTCAATTCCATAAGGACTAGCCTAACAAATTATGTTCTCTAAGTTAAATCAAATGCAAAATTAAAATAATAAACTAATTATATCAAATATTAAACTAAGAAATAATAAAAAATAGTGGTACCTAGATTTTAAACCTTTATGACTTCTTATATGATCATAATTTCGTTAATTAATTTATCTTTAGTTCACTAGACCCTTAAAATTCGTATTTTATGCTAATATCTTTATCAAGACTATTAACATCTAACCATCGGTTGATTAACTGAACTTTTTCTATTTAAAACCCTTAAGATTGCATTAATTAATTTTTGAATTTTAATATTTGGTTTGAGCCTAATATAAAGGATTTATGTTGACTAATCTCTAGGTTTGCATGTAGCTCCTTTTAATTATATTATAACTATTCATACAAAATGATTTCTCAATCTCAATTGCAAGAAATCACATATGAAATAATATTGTAGCAATATTAATTCAAGGATAATTAAGAACAGATAATTGAATTTCAATGAAACCAAAGAATGAATTAAGTTAAAACAAAATCATTATAAAGTCTATCATATGGTTCATCTAATCTAAGTACCAACAAATTCATAATCATAACATCAACATCTAAAGTAAAAACTAAAAACTAAAAGAACCATAATGAGATCCATTTTAGTCTTCTTGAAATCTATGTTAGATTGATGGGAATCCATTCCAAATATGTTTCATTTATTATTCTCCATTCTTTTTATCATCCTAAGCCATTAAAAAATGTTTTTGTAAACCTAACATAAGCCTCTTATGAACCTCCTATGAACTCACTCCATTTCTCTTCATTTTGCCCTTTTTAACTCAAAAATAGGGCTTTCAAAGTGGACATGATCATGCACACTACCATGTGCATGACTATTAGCCTTAATCATTCTTCGATTATTTAAAAATTACAGAGAAACAAAGTCCTAGAGAGCTAAAAGGTCACCCATATGGCCATGTAGACTTATATAGGTATGTCCTTCATCAGCACGAATCCTTAAAAAATAACTTCAATTCTTCTAATTTTTGTCCCAGTTTTGCCTAATTTTTCTCTTTTTGTGTGCGAAGGGAAATAAGACCTGAAAATAAAATAGAAATAATATAAGTACCAAAAATAATAAGAAAATTTCAAATAAACAAGAAAAATTCATTAAATATAGGATTATAAATATAGCCTATTTAGCATTTATTAAGGTGCTCTTGGAAATTCCCGATTATCCAAACAAGGAAAAGGGACGATTTGCAAAATTGGATGAAGATGGAGATCCAAAGGCATAAAACCCAAGATCTTATATTGCTATCTATGTTGCTGAGTCATTGATCGAGTTTAAAAAGTCTGAGAAACCTAAGTCTCAAAAGGATAAGGATAACATAGGGAAAAATGGGGGTAGAAAGCCATCAAGGTAAAGAGAGCTTTAATAATCCAGTAAGTCCAGATGTAAAATCACGAAATATAATAAGGCGAAAATGGTCAACTTTCATGTGTTTCTTTTGTGATAGACGGCATAAGGCAAAGGACTAACTAAAGAAAGTTAATCTCTCCATATTAGTTGAAGAAAGGTAGGCATAAGAGCAATAATGGAAGGAGGCGAAGATAGGATCCTTAAAAATCCTTAACTCTACTAAAGCTAGGTTGAAGTACCCAAAATAAAAAAGAAAGAACATCATGCCAAAATCAAGTTTAAAGGCCAAACAACAAGAGTACTTGTAGACACTAAAGGTTTCAACAACTTCATCTAAGTAGAAGAAGTGAATCGGTTAGGCATCAAATACAATAAGGAGAAAAGGTGGCTTAAGGCAGTAAATTCAAAGCCAGCGGACAATTTTGGAATTGTTCTGAATGTAAAAGTATGTTTTAGAGAATGGTGTTGACTAGTAGATTTCTTTGTAGTACCTATGATGATTATCCTATAGTACTTAGCATAGAATTTATAGATTGTATCAAGTCTATGCCTATTCCCTTTGCTGACCCCATGTTCATCTTAGAAGACATTTAATAAGATTATAATGCAAATAAATATCCCATTCCATTGATTACTGACTTGTTCAATCAATTTTGTTAAACAAAATGATTCACTAAGCTTGATTTGAGATTAAGGTACTACCAAGTGAGAATTGTAGAGGGAGATGTGCTAAAGACTGTTTATGTTACAAGGTATGGTTACCCTGAATTTTTTGTTATGTTGTTTGGACTTATTAATCCACTTACCATGTTTTACACTTTCATGAATCAAGAATTAAAACCCTTCTTGGAAAAATTGTTATGGAGTACTTAGATGTACGTTGTGGTGTATACTGAAACACTAAAAAGGCATGTTATGTATGTACAACCAAGTCTTAAGGGAAAATAAGTTATACATAAAGGAAAAGTGTTCTTTCGTACAATATACAATTTGGTTCTTGGGACATATTGTTGAAGGGGAAAGTTAAAGATGGATAAGTCTAAGGTACAAGCCATATATGATTAGGAACCACTAAAGCAGGTGTTGGGCCCCGCTTTCCAGAACCCAACTCTTGCGGAACTTATAAAGCGTGTGCACAAAAAGGGATGAAAGCGAAAAAACGAATCATAAAGCGAAAGTGGGCCAAACGGCAAAACGAATGAACTGACGGAAATCAAAAGCAAAAGTCAAAGTGAGCGAAATCCGAAAAAAATCAAATCGGATCAAAAAGCGAAGGAATCCAAAACGTGTGCAGAAACCAAAGAAATCGAAAAGTTCGGAATCATAGAAAACAAAAATGCTTAAGGACGAACTCTTAACTCCGACATCCGAAAACGCATACTTTACAAAAACGTTGGAAAACCATAGAGACAAGTTACCTCTTCCTAGAAGACGACTTGGTTTAAACCAATCCAAATCGGTATAGTTTTTTTTCTTTTTTTTCACTCAATATCATTCAAAAAAATTCAATGTCCCATTTGAAATTCATCAATTCCAATTCCTCAATCCATTAAATTCTTCAAATTCCATCATATCTCATATCTCATAAAAAAAGCACTTCAATAATTCAGACCAACCATCACAATCATCGGACCTCCTGTCCGGAATCCAAATGCAATCAATCACATTCATATCATCGTAATACTTCAATACCCAACACATTCACATCTCAATTCTATACACACATCCATAACTCATTTACATCATGAAATAAATGCTTACAAAATATTAATGGCATTTCCAAGCCATAATACAACATCAATCTCCAAAATCCGAATATATACACAAGATACAACAATCCCCAAATTCTCAACAACAATCTAACTTAAAAACAATACAAGATGAACACATA
>JAOQMR010000003.1:20873636-20884587 GCA_027563865.1 Erythroxylum pelleterianum | reverse complement strand
CCGTCGCTAATTACACTTACCGACGGAATATGTACAAATTCCGTCGGTAATTTCCGTCGCTAAACTCTATTTTTCTTATAGTGTATGGGTCAAATATTCAAACTAATTGAATCTAGAAAATATATGTCATTAAAATTGTTTCATCATTATTTTGATCAAAAAATAAAGTTTTTAAAAGTAAATGAGATATAACAGAAAAAGATCATCATTTATTTTATTTAAGTTAAAATCAAAACTTAAAAAACATTAATATATATCAAATATACTAATTTAGAAAACGTATTACACAATTTAACTTATAAAATTAATTGTTTATGTTACATTTATTTAAAATTAATTTAAGATATTAAGTTACTGGTTAAATATTTTCTAAAAAAAATGACTCCATATAATAATAATGATAATGATGATGATGTTGTCCATTTGTAAACACACCTGACTACTTGTTTAATAACATACTTAAAACTTAAAAGATTTTACTTTTTTCTAGATAATTTTAATTATAGAGAAGTCAATTTTTATTTTTTTGTTAATTTATAACATTTATATTTTAACTACATCTTTGATATAACCTTTTTTTGGAAGTTAATCTTTGATATAACTTGTATGTTAGGACCGTTACTAAGATTTTTAATTATTTATTTTTGGTGACTGTGTTTAAAAATTTGTTAGGTTAGGAGTAATTATAATTACAATAACATATTACTTATTCTGTCATTTTAAATTTTAGATGTGGTACATGATCAATAAATTAAAGATCTTCTTTGAGGATAATTTTCTTTGCAAAATGCATTCTTTTAAAGATTTAAAAGTTTCTTTAGTTTATCAATATGAATAGTACATAATTTTAATTTTTTGGTTTTTACAAAAAAAATCAATCTTTTTGCATAAAAGAAAGCAATAAAAGCAATCACATTTTATAATTTTAATTAAGTACATAAAAACTTCACAGTTTAACTGAAAATATATATAAGCAAAAAGATGACCATAACCAAATTTCCATTTGTTTAAATAAGATTTGGATTTCACAATGAAAAGCATAGCGCGCAGTTGTGTTCCAGGGAGGAACTGACACGATGCTTCATTTGGCATCACGTTTAATTGAGAGATGAGTGCCTGCAAGAGAAGAATGATTCATTCCAAAAGAAACCAACATCTCTAGTTTTGAATCCTATGCTAATCATCAAGGATTGATTGTCAGCTGCAACTCCAAAGTTCAAATCAAATGACACTACATCCATGACGAACTTGAAACATGGAATAGATTCTCTGTTCTTATTATTGTGTTTTAATCATGTTCCATTAAATCTCGTTTATACATTTACATAGAGTCATGGAGTACTACTTTTATGAGAATCTTGAAACATGGAACAAATTCTCTGTTCTCATTATTGTTTTTCAATCATGTTCTATTAAATCTGATCCACACATTTATATGGAGTCTACATAAATGTGTGGATAAAATTAAATGGCACGTTGTTGAAACATCATAACGGACATAGAAGATTTCATGTATCGAAACATGAATATCATAAAAATCACACTACTGATCTTTTAATAACTCATTATGAATTCAGAATTTGTGATAAACAAATTATAGATTCTTTACAAAATATTTTAAATACAACTATCATTTTATACCTTTAACCATTTATTTATATATTAGGATTACCTGACTAAAAACACCAGTACTTGATTTTTTTTATACAACTAATTATGAATAAAGATTGTTTCTTCTAGCTAGTTTTAATACAATTACTGTTAATCCTCTAAGAATTTTCATCCACAAAAAGGGAAATTTTAGGGCTCAAAAGCATTATTAATTATGTTTTTTTAATCTTAAACACAATTGATAATTATATTTTACTTTCTGAGTTATTTACTTAATAAGGTTAAGTGCAATTGCGTAAATGTTTGATTAAACATATGCTAGTCAAGGGCGGGAGATCATATGATAGTTTGCTTAACGTGTGTGTTACCTTTGGAGCTACTTGCTGTGCTTTTCTTGTTGTTTTGACTGTGAACCTTTGTCTTCTTCTGTTTTCCGGCTTTTTCTTCCCCTTTCACTTGCTTCGTATTTGAATTCCTTGTCCTGGGACCGGCAGACGCTTCCAGTATCTCCAGTGGATTACCCTTCAAAAATATTAGAAAAAAAGATGTTAACATATAAAGCTTTGTAATGTAGCGAAAAATGGGAACAGTATATATATTAATTACCTCGTTAATCACACATCCAATATGAGCCGTGTAGGGGCACCTCTTGCAGTGATAAACTGCATGTTTTGGGTTCCTTAAACTCTCGCAATCATCACAATAGAACTCTTTATAGCCACCTTCAGTAAACGAATCCACAAGAGTAAGAGGATGCATATGGCACTCGCTCTTCACTTCTTTTGGGATTTGAAGGCAATCTAGATGGAAGTTCAGTAGGCACTCCACGCATCGGTAGAAAGACTGGTCGCAATCTTCTCCGCACTTTTCGCACTTAAAGTTCTGCTCGCTACTCAAATCTCCAGCCACAAAGGAGAACAGATTGTGTTGGTGGGACTTATGTTTAAGACTAGATGTTAGGTAGTGAGCACACTTTACATGAATGTAAACTCCACAATGATCGCAGAAATACATAATAGAGGGACCCTCGATTTTAGAGTAACAGACATCACAATGTCCGCTATAATTCTCCTCACCAAATTGGAGGTGATGTTCTGAGTGAAATGGATGTTCTTCTCTCTGTGGTCGATCATAGCAGGATTCATGCAGGAACACCTTGCACTCAGCACAACAATAAGCTTGGTCCTTGATTCTCAAGCAACAACTATTGCAGGAAACCTTCATACTCTCTAGAAAGTTGGCAAGTTTGAGTTTATGCCTGTGACAGAAATGTAATACTGAAGATTGCTTTGGTTTTTGATGCTGATTACCGACCACTGAAGCACAATTCAGATCAATGATGAACCCACACTGCTTGCATTCATAACTAACATCGGACTCTCTGTCACGAAAGTAGTTGCATCCGTCGCAGATAAAAGGCCCATGATTGTCGGCAGGTACAAGGGTGAGAGGGTGAGGTTTGTGAAGAGAATGCTTTATTTTAAAGGGTAACTCCGCACACTCTTTGTGGAAGCAGACTTTGCAGTGTTTACATGTGTAACCTGAAACCTGTGTTATTACTAATTTGCACAAATAACAAAAGGCGTTCATCTTTGTATTGAGACAGATCATGGGGTGGTTATTGCTTGAATCTTTAGTCTGCAATCACAGGACTCAGAGAGAGAAACAGAGTTGGTAATGTTCGCTGGAATTTATAGTAAATAGCATTCATTAATCATTTAGGAAAGTAAAGTACCTCAATCTGCTTCCTGCATTGCGGAGGTGAAGGCATGGCAAATGCTGGGTACTCTGTATTAGTATTTTGATGGCTTTCATTCTGTTGCCCTATATCATTATCAGAATCAAGTTCTACATCCTGTGAACGAGATCAAAGTTCATTCATTCCAAAATGTTTTATTAAAAAAAGAAAAAAAAAGGGGTTGTGCTTTATAAACCTCGGAGAATGCCAAACATTCGACATGAGCTTGGAGAGAACATTCCTGACAATGATAAGCATGATAATTTGGGCTCCTTTCTTTCTCACAAGCAAAGCAATAATAATCCTTTATCGACTCATTGTAATCAAACAATCGACCCTTTAGATCAAGACGGTGCATATGGTAATCGGGCTTGACAGAAGTAGGTATTGGCATGCACTCCAAATGAAAATAAGATACACACTCCAAACACAGATAGAAGGAACCCCTGCACTTCTTACCACAAACTTTGCACTGAAAATTGACTTTAGCTAGATGATCTGCCACAAAATAATAGAGATCGTGTTTATGGAAATCATGCTTCAGTGGAGATATCACTTTCAACGAGCTACTGGCACATTGAGAATGGAGGCTAAAGTCACAGTCATGACACCAATAGACAAGTCCACTGTTTTTCCTCCTGCATGCATTACATTTTCCCTTGGAATCTTTCATAAGTTGAGAGTGAAGTGGGTGAGAGTGGTAGGGATGTTTTATTGTCTCAGGCAATTCTGCACAGGAGTTATGTACATCGAATTGACATTCCAGGCAACAGTAGGCTGGATTTGACATGGGGCTTTCACATATGTCGCATATGGTTGTTAGAAGTCCCCGTCCCTTCACTGGTTTGTAATTGAAGAGACTTAGTATATGCTGGTGAAAAGGGTGGTAAATCTGCGTTTTCAAGTCTTTCCTATCTCTCGATCTTTGAACCACACCACTGTTAGTGACGAGAAGAGCACACTTGAAATCGAGTTTGAAGTCGCATTCTTTGCAGCTGGCTATAAAACCCTCGGAAATGTCTCTGCACTCTTCACAGATAAACTTATCCTGGCCATATGGTTTAAATTCGAGAGAAAGTGGGTGCTCTGGATCTGGATGGAAGGGATGATGGATTTCCTGTGGCAATTCTGCACAGTTTTTGTGAAGGTAGAATGCACAATCAAAGCAACTATAGACCTCTCCTGAAGAGAATGGCGCCCCACATCCACGACAATATTCGCTAATGCCAATCAGGTCGTTAAATTCCTTGGTGAACTTGAAAAGGAGGAGTCTATGATCTGTATGGCTGAAATGAGAGATCTCCGCTCTTTTATCAGGCTGTGCGGGGATTTGATTCCCAGGTTTAGCTGAAAGCGCACACTTGACATCTAAATTGATCCTACACTTTTTGCAGTGATAACTGAAGCCTCGGCAGAAGTCTCTGCATTCGTGGCAGATGAAGAACATGTTATATGGATTCTGAAACAGGGAATATCGAGATACATGAGGATTAGGTGGTTTGGCAAGGAGAGCGAGAGTGTGGGATGGGTGGCTAGGATGGTCTGATAGTTCACGAGACAGCGAAGCACAGGACTTGTGCAGCCAGAAATCTTCACAAGTCTCACAAAAATAGGCTGGACCTTGAATTGTTTCATAGCAACCTTGGCATTTAGTGCTCTCGTCCTCCTCATATCCCTCTGAATCTGATGAAATTTCTTCGTCACGTCCCACATTCAACTTGGCAACTTTTTCTGAGATCTGCTTAATTTTTTCCTCGGTTTTCTCAAAAAGAGTCAATTCATGTTCATGGCTGAAATGGTTAATCTTCATGATCAAGGCAGACCTGTAAACTAAGCAAGTTTCTGAGGAGATATTGGTGGAGGAGCTCTGGGGGCTATGAAGTTTAATGTCTTTAGAAGCAAATTGTGATTCAACTATTGCGACCTCAAATTTGTTTACTTTTTTCAATTAAAAAGAACATAACAGGAATAACATAAAGGGTTTCTGCATTGATACCGACTTTTGGAAAGCATCCCACCTTGTTTCATTATTTAATCCATATCGATACCATCAACAATGAACAATTAAAAAGCGACAAGGACTTGCAGCACCAAAGTCTTTCTTTAATAGTTTTCCAAACACTCAGTTGCATTAATCTTTAATATTATTGACATTTACCAATACTTTTAATCAGTACTGTTTAATATTATCGACATATGCCCATAGTTTTTATATTAAAAGAATGAATACCGACACCAAATGAAAAAGATCGCACATTTGTTGATGTGAACTGTAATCTGTGTGTGGGCTAAGTTGGTGTTAGGGATTAAGAACAAGCCTGTAAATCTAATATTGGTTTAAGTCCTGAGCCAATAAGATTTGCCAAAATGAGTTGGATAAAGTTGGTGTTTGGGATTAAGAGCAAGCCTCTAAATCTAATCTTCACTCTAGTTCCTGGTCATCAAGCCTACAAAAAGAGTTGGTGTTTGTGATTAAGGGCAAGCATGTAAATCTAATTTGGCTTTAATCCTAGTCATTAAGCTTGTAAAAACGAGTTGGCGATGTAGTTGGTGTTTCGGATTTAGATTAAACCTCTAAAATTCAATATTATGAATATCATACTAATATGGGCATTGAATTTAGTCTTGGCATAGTATGACACTAGTATCGGTCAATATTAAGTGTCTTTTTAAAAAAATTTTATATTATAAAATAATTCTTAAAATTTTTAAAATTACAAAATAGTTCATTAATATATGCGTGTCATATATTTTTAATTAATCAATCTCATAAACACTCATATGCCCCGTCAAAAGTGTAGAAGTAGAATATCAAAAGGGTAGAAGTAGAACCACTTTATTAACATTTTTATATAAAAACATGTATATAATGAAAAGTACAAAATTTTCAGCAAATTTTTAATTAATTTTAAATTTTAATTTGTGAAAAATAAGTCTAACTATGAACAAATTAATTTTTACTCAATTGTTCCAATTATATGTATTAAATAAATAATAATCTTAACGATAAAATGTCATAATCATTAATTAAAATTTTTTAAATAAATATATATTACTAAATATATGAATTTAAATCATACAAATAAAATATGTTCATTAATAAAAAATACTAATTGTAATTGAATTAAAAGTGATAGGGTCTTTTAATCACCATTAAAAAATTTTGATTCAATTTTTATTATAATAATTATTTATTTTGACAATAAAAATAATATTATCATAATTTTAATTTTAATTTTACAAAAAAAGTGACTTTTTCGTATTAATTATATTTCATAAACAGATTAATTAATAATGAAAATCCTAACTTGCATTAAGTTTTATAATAATTTTCAATAGTTTTAACTTTATAATATGAAATTTATTATTAATTTTACAAACCTTTTTAAAATATAAAAAATTAATTAATGATATAGTGTCATATACCACATTTAAGACCTTAAAAGACTCATGGTATATGAAAATGACACGTTGCTTAAGTTTGTCTACAAATTAAACACTTAAACTCCATAATTGCTTCTCTCCGTGCCTTAAAGGTTTGTAACTCTACGGTGCTCCATTCAGGTTGAGGCCAATCGTGCCATTTGATCAAGGTCAAGATGGCCAGAATTTTTAATTTTTAATTTTTGAAAATTTTAATAGAAATTTATTTAATTAAAAATTTAAAGTGATCAATTCAATTAATTAAAGTTACAAATTTTAATTGATTAACAAAAAATGAAATTGTATAATGAATGAATATATAAAAAGTATATATATCGATCAAATGAATAATATGAAACCAAATTCATTATTGAGGGGTTAAGATTATAGGAAGTGAAAGAAAAAGATTATAATTAAACTAATCAATTCAATTAATTAAAATTAAGAATTTTAATTTATTAATAAAAATAAGATTTTGTAATGAATGAATATATAAATTATACATATTGATAAAACGAATAAGATGAAACCAATTTCATTAATGAAAGAAGCTAGAATTATAGGAAATGAAAGGAAAATATTATACTTAAAGTGATTAATTCAATTAATTAAAGTTATGAATAAAATTCATTAATTGATGACATAATTTATAAAATGATTATCCAAATTCTTTTAAATGACACAATTTATAAAAATAAAATCATGAAATAATATTTTGGACTAGGAGTTTGGGGCTGTGAGAGACTGAGGGTGGAGAGTGAAGTTTGGAGAGAGTGGAGACGAGAGAGAGCAGCTAATTGTTATAGTTAGGATCGTCAATAGTTTGCGTCACTTCTTTTGTATATAAAATGATTATTTAGTACTATAATAATAAAACTAAAGGAATATTAAGCATATGGTAATAACTAATAACTAATTAATAATTAAATATACCTTCATCATCAAATATATTATCAAAATATTGTCTACTTGGTTGATGAGTATGAATATGTGTATGACTAGTCACTTCCACATGAGTACCTGAGACTGTATTAATATGCAAATTAAAAATAATATAAGGTAAGATAATACAAAAAATAGACAAAATTGATATATTAAAAAGAAAAGAGTTTGCACTTAATATCTTCTTCATATAACCAACTTTGGGCAATCATAAGGGCTTCCATAATACAAAGATAAATTTGAACATGATGAGGACTAATAACCTGACCACCAGTGTTTTGCAATTACTTGTATGATCAAAAAATTATTTCCACAACTCTTCCACCATAATGATACATAAAATTGTACATCTTTAACTTCGGCCACAGCTAAATCCATCATATTAATGTATGAAGTTCTAGTCCTTTTTTTTTCCTTTCATGAATTTTGTATGTAAAAGTAATAACGGTTCTTAGAAGATAAGCCTGAACTTGAAACTAAAGTCAGAGCTAAACATCATAAACTACTATGATACTGATCCCAAATTTGTCCATTCTCAGTTGATAATCATTAAGCAAATCATACCATAATTGTTTAATGGCATCTACATGCTCTTGAGTTTGATCATTATAAAATACATTTTATATAAAATTAACCCCTCCATCTTGTATCTCGAGTCTAGCACAGATACTACTGCAACAATATGTCCAACCATATACAATAAGAATTCAATTTTTCCTTCGTTTGCTCTGGCATAACATGAATAACCAAATTGGAATCAAACATCAAATCAGATAAAGCTTTTTTTTAATCTCACATATAGTGCTAAAGTAATAGTGCATAGTTGGATATTTTGTTCCCAAAAATAATTTAATCGAGTATAAAATAATTCTAACTTCGCACAAAGTTATCTAGCTAACTCCCATTGGTCTTCTATAGGCATGCAAGTGTATTGATAATCTCTTTGTCTCAGTTTGCAAAACACATCAACATATTGGATTGCCAAATCCAACATCTTGAAAGTTGAGTTCCATTCTATTGAACAATTCAAAATCAACTTCTTTGTACTTGAAATGCATAGTTATCATACAGTTTCTTCAAATTTCTTAACTCTTTTAGGTGTTGCACTCTAATATACTACACTATTCCGAATAAAATCTATTGCTTCTTTTATCATATCCAACTCATCCTTCACAATTAAATTCAAATATGGATAAAACAATGCATATGAAATAACTTTAAACTAATCAACAATCTGCCAATCTGTATCTTTTCTTCAACTTTTCAATCATAATATCATTTATGCTATAATTGTCGACCATTATGGTGGACATCTTAGTATTGATATTACAATCTATCAAATAGTCTCCCTAATATGGTCGCAAACCTTTCACTTCTATATGTATCGGCATATAGATTTTATTATGGGTGAATATTATTTCTGGATAAATAGTGAACCAGGGTAAACAGTATTTCCACTTGAATAGGAATTTTGAGGACCCAACCCTGAAAAAAGATTGAAAATACCCATAATAGGTATTAGAGTCAAATGACATTGAAACGGATTGAAAACAAGTCTAATTGATGAATTTCAAGAATTTCATAAGTTTAGGACAAAAATGCCCTTTTTGGAAAATAATGGGTATTAATGATTTTAAATACATTCAAAATTTTTTAGGCACCTAATTACTAAGCATTGATTCTAAGTAAAGTATCCCATGGTCAATTTGATGGTGAGACGGTTGTGAAATATTTTTGAAATTTAGTCTGGTTTATAGGTGTAGTAATCCATGAAAGGGCAAATTGATCTTTTTACATAAATGGAGTTAATTAATAAATTTTAAATGAGTCACATTTATTGACCAATTACAAGACTCCATATGGTTAAGAAACATTAAATTAGATGGTGATGAGTCATTCAAGATGTTTAATAAGACAATGACATGTGTAAAGTATTAAACTAGTATAAAATGGCAAAAGAAGACAAAATTTGGTTTATTTGAAAGGAGGATTCATGAGAACCAAAAAGAAAGGAAGAAAAGAAAAGAGAAAGAGGGAGAATTTGGTCACGGAGAAGAGGAAGAATAGAGGTGCCATTTTTGGTGGATTTTGAGTAGAAATTGATGAAATCTTGACCTAGGATTGGTGTTCACCAATTTCCTAAGAGATTGGAAGAAAATTTGGTAAGTTTTTCTTAGTTTAAGTTGTTTATTTTCTGGATGTCATATGGAATGGAGTTATTTAAGATTAAAGGTTGTTTTTGACTTATTATGGAGTAGATAAGAAACCTGAAAGCATGTAAAGGTTGAAAACAACAAAAGTGAATCAAGAAACCAAGGTTAGGGTTATGATGTTCACGATATGGATTTGATGTAAATGAAGTAAAGAAATGAAAAAGGATTGAATTAGAATTAGTTTGAGTTCATTTATATGTAATGAAGCGAAGATGTGTTAAGAAAAATGGAAGGATAGTGAAAGAGTGGTGTATTCGGCCAAGCTAGGAAATATTGGAGAAAAATTGTAATTTTTGGTTTGATGAGTTTGAATGAAACTTGGTATAGACCTTAGGTGAAATGGGTTGACAAGTTTGAAAGAAAGTGGAATAGTATATATATATGTGTAGTGAGGACAATTTGGCCTTATAGAGGAAAGTAATTGACGATGTGATTCGTTGAAGTTCAGTTACGGTTAAGGTGTAAATAACCCATAATCTTAAGGTTGTTTTCATGAAAATCAATTGAAAAAAGTTAGCGTGACCTATTCGGCCATATTATGATTTAAGTGGATGGGATGATGTTTTTTTAAAAAATGTTTTTAGTAAATTTCGGAGTTAGATTCTGAAATGGAAACCAATGAAATAACTTAAGGTAGTTAAAACTGAATTGATAGTTGTAATGCTTTATTTCCTATAGTGGAAATAAATGATTAAACGACTTGTAATTTGTGTAGGTCAAGAAGAGACACTCAACACGTGAGTGTACTTGGCAATAAATGAAAAAAATGTTAGAGTATCCTTATACTGATTTCATGAAAGAAAAATGGTTTTTATTTTATCATGAAAAGTATATTTATGAATAAGTTCATTGGTGTTTCTACTTGAATTTGAAAGCTACTTTTTATGAGATTGTATATATGCTTTGAGATGGCATCAAATTTAAATTATATATGCACTGTGTTGGGTCCGGGATTTGGTACCTGGGGAAACAGGCCCAGCCATAAGCCCCAGCATACCCCCGCGGCCCACACAATTGGTATTGT
>JAOQMR010000003.1:20828754-20838971 GCA_027563865.1 Erythroxylum pelleterianum | reverse complement strand
AGACAACTAACACTTTTAGAACCCAAATTAAATGGAATAAATCTAACGAATATATCTAAAATGGGACTATACCCACAATAACTGTTGGAATTTTTTATTGTTATTTATGATATTTTGAGGCTAAATTACCTTCTTGCACACATATTACATTCACTAAAGCAACCATCGACTCACAAGCCATGGAGGAAGACATCAGAGGAATTTCCTAGTCCTTTTTAGTATCATTCCTTAGTGCCACTTTAGGGAACTGATGCTGACATCCATACCCAGCTGGCATGCAACAATATCCGGTTTCTGTTTAAGTGATCACATTTAAAAACTCAAATGCAACTTTCACATTAAATCTTTTCTGTTAATATTGGCCACGATAGAAAAGGAATAATGTAATGTGGCCCTTGTATTGACCTTATAAGAAAAATCAGAAGAAGAATGAAGAGGAACAATGTATTGAAACAGAAGAAGAAATCAACTTTGTTGAGTTTCATTACATTTTCCAACTTTGAAGAAGAAGAATGAAAAAGGTAGAGTTAAATATGTAGAGACTAAGTCTATGTAGCCAAGAAACTCTAATTTAAATTTATAACGGCTAAGCTAGTTGTTGTAATCAGTTGTAACAACTTAGAATATACAGTTCAATTTCTCAATCTTACTGTTGTAACTATATGTTATCAAAGCTTTCTTTTCCTTGTATGGTATCAGAGCTTCAAACACTCCAACGAGTTTTCTTTTCGATTCGACTATGTCTAGCTCAATAACACCATCTATTGCGCAATTAAATGCACCAACCAATTTCCCTATCAAACTTACTTCTACCAATTTTCCTGTTTGGAGAAGACAAATTTAATCAACTCTTATTGGCTTCAATTTTCTAGGATAATGGATGGTACTCTAGTTTCACCACCACAATTTTTTGATAGTGAGAAATAGACCTGTAATCCAACATACCCCCTCTAGTATCGGCAAAATCAAATTCTTATTAGTGCAATTATTGATAGCTGTTCAAAAAGCATTCAACCAATCATCTCCTCAGTCACATCTTCCAAAGAAGCTTGGGAAAGGCTACTTCATAACTATGCGAACTCTTCGCGGTCTAGAATCATCTCTCTTAAAGCCAAGCTTGCTCAAACTTCAAAAGGAACCAAACTAGTTGTTGAATTCCTCAATGAAATGTGATCTATTGCAAATGAACTAGCTCACATTCCAAATCCAATAAGTGATGAAGATCTTATTGTCCACATCATCACTCAACTTGGGGATGAACACAATCCTATTGTAGCAACTCTCAAAGTTTGTGAATCTTTTGTTGACTTTTTAGAGTTATTTGCTAAGTTAACTGACTTTGAAAAAACACTGAAAGACAAAGGCTCAAGTTCTCCTCTTACTCTTATCACAACAAATGTTGCTCAAAAGCAAACTGCTCAAACTCAACATTTCAACTGATCCACTCAAGGTTACAATTCCAATTCTCACAGGTCCCATGGCATGGTCATGACACTCCTGACTGCAGGAAACTTGCCAGATTTCTAAAAGAGAACAACATTCATGTTACCAATTCTCAATCTTCCTAGAAACTTCCAAGTCCAGTAGCCAATGCTACCACCTCCATCAATTTTCCAGCTATGTCACAACAACCTTGGTTATTTGATAGTAAAGCATCACATCAAGAAACATCAAATTTATCTGCTTTGCAGGCTTACTCTGACTATGGGAGTCCAGATGAGATATTTTTGGGTAATGGTAAAGGCCCTTCAATTTCTCACACTGGTCACACACAAATTGATACACCTTCTAAACCAATTACATTATCAAATGTGTTGTGTGTTCCAGATTTACAAACAAATGTGATTTCCATAGCAAATTTATGTAAATCTAAACAAGTTTCTGTTAAATTTTTCTCATCTCACTTTCTTGTGAAGGATCTTCACACGGGAGCACCTCTAATGTGGGAAGAGAACAATAATGACGTTTATTGTGCAACTTTTCCATGTCGGCCTCAAGTCAATATCGCCACCAAAGTTTCTTTGTCCTCCTGGCATCACAAACTTGGTCATCTTTCTAATAAAGTTCTTAGGTTTGTTCTTAAGCACAACGACTTAGTCTTTCCATTCATGTCAATTTTTTATTTTCATTGTCCTTCTTGTTCTATTAATAAAAGTAAAAAAAACTACATTTCTATCGCAATTCTCTAGTCAGTCAAAAGCCTTTGGAACTTATTTATACTAATGTTTGGGGTCCAACAAAAAAATCTATTGATGGTTACGAATATTACATAATTTTTTTGGATCATTTTACTACGTATATTTGGTTATATCTTATGAAGAAAAAATTTGACACCTCTATTTTATTCCCTCAATTTCAACGACTAGTAGAAAATTATTTTCAAACTAAAACTATTTCAGTTTTCTCTGACAATGGAGGGGAGTACCAAAAGCTTATTCCCATTTTCAACTCTTGTGGGATTTCTCATTTCACAACATCTCCACACACATTTGAGTATAATGGCACTACCGAATCGATATCATCGACACGTTGTGGAGACTGGTCTTTCTTTGCTACACTTTGCATCACTTCCCTTACATTTTTGGTCTCATGCTTTTCAAGCTGATGTGTACTTAATCATTCGTCTTCCTTCCTCAGCGTTGTCTTTCAATACTCCCTATGAAATGCTTTTTCAATGATCTCCAAATTATCAACGTCTTAAACCTTTTGGATGTTTGTGTTTTCCCTGGTTACGCCCACCTCTATACTTTAGCCTCAGTCCATTTCTTGCATTTTTCTTAGCTACTTTACTTCGCAATCTACCTATAAATGTTTTGATCCCACCACTAATCGTGTATATTTATCTCTTCCAATTTGTTGAACTTGTGTTTCCTCGTCAAGTTGACAATAACTCAGATATATTATCTTACCGTATTCGAGATGCTTTTCTTGTAGGTTCTAAGCAAGTGGACGGGCTACTTTTAGCTGTCAATGTTTCCCTTCCAGGGACAGTCCTCCATTTGTCCCTACAATAGCACCAATATCACCAAATATTCCTTTGCCTACTCCATCTCCCATTCCAAATACTGCTAAGTCACCTTCCATTATAGACCATCACTCTCCTATATACTCTCCCTCTTCTGCATCTAGCTCTACCATCTCTTCTCCATATATTACTCCATCACCACCAAATTCATTATTTGTTTCCCCACATCCAACTCGCATACGAAAGCCAAATTCCAAATACTATAATGATAAATTTGTGAATCTCACCACCAAATACCCACTTCCTCCTCCCCTTGAACCTATCACTATTACACAAGCAATGAAAGATCCTCTTTGGCGCAAAGCTATGGATGCTGAATTTAATGCTTTATTACACAATCGTACTTGGGAATTGGTTCCCAAATCATCTTATATTCCAATCAGTTGCAAATGGGTCTTCCATATCAAACAAAAATCTGAAGGTTCTATTAATAAGTACAAAGCTCGTCTTGTGGTGGAGTGTTTTCTCTAACAAACAGGAAGAGATTATTTTGAAATCTTTAGTCCTGTTACAAAACGTGTTACAATACACATTGTTTTATGTCTTACCTTGTCTCAAAATTGGCCTTTACGTCAATTGGACGTAAACAATGCATTTTTGCATGGCACGTTGCACGAAGATGTCTACATGATGCAGCCTCCTGGTTATGTTCACCCTCAATATTCAAATCACATATGCGAGCTTCGTAAAGCCTTATATGGTCTCAAACAGGCTCCTCAGGCATGGTACAATGAACTCCAACATTTTCTACTTGTCTTTAGTTTTTTCAAATCACTTGCTGATGCGTACTTATTTATTTATGACTGCAATGGCATCATGATTTATTTTCTTGTTTATGTTGATAATATTGCCCTTACGTGTGATAATTCTAAATTTCTTGATGAATTTATTCTCAAGTTAGGCAATCAGTTTTCAATTAAATATTTGGGTTCCCTGCATCATTTTTTAGGTGTTGAG
This sequence comes from Erythroxylum pelleterianum, assembly GCA_027563865.1. Taxonomy (NCBI): domain Eukaryota; kingdom Viridiplantae; phylum Streptophyta; class Magnoliopsida; order Malpighiales; family Erythroxylaceae; genus Erythroxylum; species Erythroxylum pelleterianum. The sequence continues at coordinate 20,834,989 of JAOQMR010000003.1, read as the reverse complement.
GTTATTTATACTCCATCGGGTTTATTTCTTTCTCACCATTAACATATTATTGATTTACTTGATCGATTTAACATGGCTGGTGCTAAGGAAGTTGCCACCCCCATGAGTTCTTCTGAAACTTATTCTCTTATTGATGGTTCTTCCCAAGTTGAGGTCACTAACTACCGTGCATTGTTGGATCTTTACAATATCTTGCCATTACTCGCCCTAATGTTTCATTTGCAGTTAACAAATTGTCTCAGTTTATGCATACTCTAACTCAACGGCATCTACAAGCTTTAAAGCGTGTACTCAGATACTTAAAGGGTTCAATTTATCACGATTTATTTTTTAAAAGGGATTCTTCTCAACATCTTACAACCTTTTCTAATTTCGACTGGCCGGGGTGGTACCCTTGATAATGGTCACTCAACTGTGGCATATGTGTTATACTTGGGCTCTAATATCATCTTTTAGAAGTTAGACCGTAAAAAGTCTGCTTCTCGATCATCTATAAGGCTGAGTATAAGGCTCTTGCAAATGCAACAACAGATGTACTTTGACCTATTACACCTGATATATCATATAACTCATTTGTTGTGTTGATGGAACATGATAGAACATTCATATTATCGTCTAAAAGAAAGAAAACTTTAAAAGGAATTATCTTGATCCAACCATCTTTTTTTCGGCTTCAAAATCTCTTGCATGAATTAGTGTTTCTCTTCCAGAAACACCGAGCTTATTTTTTGACAATACAGAAGCAACATATTTGTGTGCTAATCCAGTGTATCACTAACGAATGAAACACTTGGCACTTGACTATCATTTTGTTCGAGAATAGGTCTCCAATGGCTCCTTACATGTACTGCACATTAGCTCGAAGGATCAATTGGCAGATATACATACGAAAGCTCTTAGTCACAATCAATTTCTTCATTTTCATTCCAAGATTGGAGTCTCTAATGGATCCTCCATCTTGCAGGGGCATGTAGAGACTAAGTCCATGCCGTCAACAAACTCTGATTCAAATCTATAACAGCTAAGCTAGTTGTTGTAATCAGTTGTAACAACTTAAATTATACAATTCATTTTCTCAATCTCACTGTTGTAACTATATGCTATTTTATCTCTTATATTCTTGTAATCTCTTCTATAAATTGTAATCACTTCGGCAGTCAATAATACAAGTTTTTACATAAATTCAATATCCTTATAGAATCTCAGTGACGCTTAATCAGCATCAGGTTACATGTGACTACTTAACTTGCCAACCATAAAGAACTTTTTCTGGGAAGCACAAGTTGAACATGGGTCATAATTACTTTCCGTCTCTGAAACAGTGTGAAAGCTGAACATCCTAAAAAAAAAGATAAACTAATAGGTAGGTTGTTCAATTATTGCTTTGATTCTTTTTTCTTAATGGTTCACCGCCGGCTTCAACTCTATTTTACCATAAACAATCTTTTATCTGGTTTGTTTTGGCAACTTTATTTAGTGCTTTGATTACGATGATTAAATCATTAACAAAAACCAATCAGCAACTTATGACATGGACTAATTTAACTCTTGTACCTACCAATCGTGACCTTGCTTTCCGTTGAATAAAACGTACGTACAAGTCAGAATCTATATAAGCCATCGACATCTGATGTTCTTCTCCAGTGAGAAAAGAGTCTTGTCCATCCGTTAGAACATAGAGCATGGCCTTTTCAGCCATTTCTTGTGTAATTCTAGGCCTTCTAATATTGGTAATGGAAGATGTTGAACTGCATGCTGAAGCTCGAGCTTTTTTCGTGTTTGGAGATTCACTAGTTGATAGTGGCAACAACAACTACCTTACAACAACCGCTCGTGCAGACGCTCCTCCATATGGAATAGACTATCCAACTCATCGTCCCACAGGCCGTTTCTCCAACGGCCTTAACATCCCAGACCTCATCAGTTAAGTTTCATCTTATTGAACTAAACAATGAGCATCTGCTTTCCATGATCATGGTGTTAGTCAGACTTGCATGGCTAAGCCATATTTTCAATTTCATGCATTTTCCAGATGAGAAAATCGGTTCTGGACCTGTGCTACCATACCTGAATCCTCAGCTGAGAGGACGGGCGTTACTAAACGGTGCCAACTTCGCTTCAGCTGGAATTGGCATCCTCAATGATACTGGAATTCAATTTGTGGGTCCACCGCAATTTTAACATTTCTCAATTTGTCACATTCTGTTCTTCCATGTTAGTTTAATTTTACTTTACCTCACGTGGTACTTGCAGCTAAACATAATCAGAATGTATAGGCAACTGCAGTACTTTGAAGAATACCAGCAACGAGTTCGTGCACTAATTGGAGCTCGGCGGACTAAGCAGCTTGTTCATGGAGCATTTGTCCACATCACTGTTGGAGGAAATGATTTTGTGAACAATTACTATTTAATACCCTATTCAGCAAGGTCTCAGCAGTTTGCTTTACCAGATTATGTCAAGCTTCTGATTTCGGAGTACAGGAAAATATTACTGGTAACTCCTCAGAAACAAATTCCTACACATCTCTGTGGCTGCAATTATAATTACAAAACGATGTCCATAGTTTCTTCTGATCACCCAGTTAATGTTTCAGAGTCTATACAAACTTGGAGGTCGGAGGATTCTAGTTACAGGTACAGGACCAATGGGCTGTGCTCCAGCAGAAATAGCTACGCGGAGCACAAATGGTGGATGCTCCACAGAACTTCAGAGGGCTGCATCCTTATATAACCCACAACTTGTCGATATGCTAAAAGGACTGAACAAAAAAATTGGCAAAGATGTATTCATAGGTGCAAACACAAGGCAAATGAACCTGGATCTCATTACTAACCCTAAAGCACATGGTATGGCAGTAATAGTAATCGGAGTCCTTTGTCCAAAGAACAAACTTTGAATAAAAGTTAGTTTCCAGTGATTTTGATGCAGGTGATGTTGTTAATGTCTGCAGGATTTACCATATCAAAGACTGCATGTTGTGGACAGGGACCGTATAATGGTCTGGGACTATGCACAATGGCATCCAACTTGTGTTCAAACAGAAACCTCTATGTATTTTGGGATGCATTCCATCCATCTGAGAAGGCCAACAGATTGATCGTTCAACAAATGTTCTCTGCCCCTACCAAATACATGGACCCTATGAATATTAGCACTGTCATCGCCTTGGATTCTAGGATATGATTTGCATTATCTTTCTTAGAAACTCTATGCAACAGAACAAATTCAAAACCACTCCACAGTCGATGGTTTAGCGAATTTTGTGCTATCAGTCGAGTACTGATAAGTCTCAGCATTTTAATGTCATCCTACACTACGAGAAAAAACATGGAAGGTAGAATTTGGCTACGGATTGAGGAATAAGCCTGATTTCCTTTTAACTTTTAGAATCAGCTTGTAATTTAAACTATTGAATCAACAGTGTATTAATAATGCATCTATTGTTGGAATTATGCCCATGACCCAATCGTTATGTAATAGACTGAACACTTTAGTTTTGTAATTATTAATTTTGATTAATAACATGACAAATGATTTTGTTATCATATTACGTTTATTGCTTTTTATTCTAATATGATAAATCCTTGATTAAATTTATACAATTGCCATCATAATGGATATTATGATAATGAGAGTCAAGTCTTTAAGATTTAATATAAAAATGTTCTTGATCGTAGGATCATCAAATAAGGACTTTAATGATCCGGTTAGTTCAATATATATGTAATAGTATCTATTGGATAGATATTAGTAGATCTCATTTAATAAGTTACATATCTAGATGACGCATATGGCCAAATTGAGAATTCCCAATGGTTAAATATTACCTATGAACTGTCAAGTAGGATATTCTCATAAGGATTTAAATGTACATTTTTCTTTTGACCTGAGATCATCATAGTAATCAATAGGTTACATATTATGTTTTGATGTCGGACACCTAGTGTGTAAAAATACTAGTTGAATGATCATTGGATATAATTAAGTACCTATCTGATTAGTGGTGAGTCAAAATGGGATCCATCGACTCTAGGTAATGAGTTTGAGCTCTATGTTGTCATTGATCTTAATAGTTGTTTCAAGACCTTGATTAGGGTGACTGAATGAGTAAGGAAAAGGAGTTTTCTAAGTCATTCACCAATCATTAATGATTGACATGTAACATAGTTGATTATCTAATAAGGTTTGACAATTAAATTATACCTTAGAATAATCCGGAGTTGTAATGATTAAAGAAAATAATACATTATCCTTAACTAGGTTCCGTCTTTGTAAGGTTGTTACTTTACACTATTCGGTTGTTGCGAAGTATTGTTAGACGCTAACCTTGATTAGCAATTAATTAAATTAATTACTACCGACTTAGTAATGAACCTATGTGGTCACATACTTACGAGTTTAATATTTCTTGTTTATAATTATTTAATTTATTATAAGATAATTTATTAAATAATCTATATAGAATATTATTTTTTTTTTGCTAGCATAGAAAATATAATTAATATTGAAAATTCTCTTGTACAAAATAAATAAATGAAATAAAATAGTCATTTTATAGATAATAAAAATTATGAAAAAAAGGCATCAAACATTACATTTGGAAGTTATGTTTTGGTTATACATTTAACCAAAAATGAAATGGCGTGATGGTAAGGTGTTTTTCAAGTGTGAAAAACAATAATAAACGTTACTAACTGACAAAGAGAACAGCGTGAAGATATATGTGTTTTTATCTTCATTTTCGTTGATGCACCGTGTGAATAACAGCGAAGAGAAAAACATTCACGTTGTTCCTTTTTTTTTCTGAACATTAAAGATAAACAAAAACAGGAGAAAGTTTGAAAAAATTGTTTTCTCTATTTTGTAAAAAAGAGTTTTTTAAATTTATTCACAGCTGTATTAAATGTTAAAAGTAAGACATATTTTTTTGGCCCAGAGTACATAAAAATTTCGTAATTTTCAAAATTTCGTATTAATTAATCTTCATATTAAGTATTTATTTTTACCTGCACTTATTATTATTATGATTGTTACGTAGAATAGATACATATAAGATTGTAATTTTATTTTCGCTGTGTATGGGATCTATCATATTATTAGTATGTGTATCTTTTTTTTACCTTATTTATTATTTATTTATTCACATTTGTTGATCCTTATTTATTACTAATATCTATTATGTCTATTTTATTTTTAATTATTATTACTTTATTATATATATATATATATATATATATATATATATATATATATCTATTGAAAACAATCTCTTTATCAGTTAAGAATAAGTCTATTTACTATTGGACCTTCTTATATTCCGTATATTAGTAATATTTTCATTAAATTATTGTCGTAAGAATTGAGACGTAGCTTAAGATGGATTATTAAATTATTAATGCATAATTTGATTGTTTGTTGGCTAGATTTATTCCTTTTGTTTATAATCTTAGATTTATGCATATGATCATCATCGATTTAATTTTAGAAATTGTATAAAGGACTGAAAGGTGAAATATGATTTGTGCAAATAGGAGAATAAATGCCTTAGCACAAGAGAATGAAAATACCCTATATTATTATAATAACAAAAAATTAACTAAGCTTAATGAGTTCGATTAAATTAAACTGAGTATCAGAAAATCATAGTTATCTAATTGAATATATATGTGTACCTAGGGTCGGCCTGGGCAAGGGGGCAAGCATCCGCTTAGAGCTCATTATCATAAATGATAAAATATGATATATTTTATTTTTATAAAAAATAAAATAAAACACAATAGAGTTTATTACTACCTCATAAAGAACAACAACAAAAACAAGCATATTTTATTTATTTTTATTTTTTGCTAGGGCTTAAAAATGGTCAAAAATAGAAACTTATTTTTTTTACTTTATTAAGAACCCATAAAATATTAAGAAAGATCCTGGGTGTACCTCTAGAAAAGGGAACAAGATCTTCTGTCCAGTTTTATGGTGTCTTATTGTGTCCAGTAAATCTCAGCTATTTATTTATGTGGGTTCCACGTAGACTTCACATAAATAAACGTGGAGCCCGCATAAATGAATAACTGAGATTTACTGGACACAATAAGACACCATAAAATTGGACAGAAGATCTAGATTCTTAGAAAAGATACTTCAACATTTTCGTAATTATTAAATTCATTTTTTACAATATATCGAAAACCTAGAAGAGGATAATAAACTAGAAAGTTCATAAGATTGCTTAACG
>JAOQMR010000003.1:20736340-20763712 GCA_027563865.1 Erythroxylum pelleterianum | reverse complement strand
AAAAAGATCTCCTTTTCTTCTTGATAATGTTCTTCTTTTTGTGAAAGGATGAGCAACCAGAGGTGCAAGGACCGGCCTTTCTGGTGTCGACTGATAGAGGGGCAACCAACAGTCCAGTTGGTATGCTTTGTGATTGTTGTATTATTCTTTTTCCCTTTAACATAAACAGGTCTGAACATTATTTTCGGGCTGCTAATCCAAACCAAAGAAGTTGACTTGCATTTCCTTTCCTTGTTCTGCATCATCTGAAATCTGTTGTACATTATTTTTCATTTCTTTATAAACTTGAAAGGACTTGTTTTTCCTTTTCATCATTTTTTCTGGAACCTGCGTTTCTATTTTCCTCGGAAATCCACTTGGAAGACTTGTATTCCATTTGAAGTTACATTTTGCACTGGGGTGGCATAATGAACGAGAGGTTAAATGAGGGAGTCAATTTGACTGATAATATTTACTAATTTTACCCTCTTCTACTCTATTCGTTCAACACCTACACATGAACCTACACTCAAACTTATAAACATTTCAGATAGTGTCCCATTTGATAAATGGAATTTACTCATTATGTAGAATATACCGATGTTTCTGCATACCGCTTGTCACTATCGGAAGACACAAAAGCTCTCAATCAGCTGGTATGCATTTGCTTCTTAATTCATTTTTTTTTTCAAGCAGACAACATTATTACTTTCTATATCTGAACTAATTACTTAAACACTCCTTAGTGATTATACAACTTAAGTACTGGCCCTCAGATATTTTTTCTTTACTCCAGTCTATTTCAGTCTCTTCCCTCTATGACTATTCATTTGATATTTTCCCAATGGCCAATTCTGCAGAATGCGCTCATCCAAGAGGGAAAGGAGATGGCTTCCGTGCTTTATACTTATCGCAGTTGTGTTAAAGCTCTTCCTCAGGTGTATTTTTGTGTTATTTGATATTTACAACACTACTGATAACGTGATTTCAAAGTTGGAAATTAATCCAGGAACTTTCTTCTTCTCTTAGATGTATTTGATTACAAGTTCATGTGACTTTCTTATCTGTTCATCTAGATGCTAGCAGGTCAGCAGACCCCTCATATTTTCCTCTCACCGAGGAGACCTTTCGGCATCTTTGTTTGTTTTGGTAGTTTTGCCAACATTATCTATTTGAAAAACACATTTTTGTATACTAAATAGCTTATTCCTCGTTGACACATTTGGACTAGGTTGTGAATAAGTTTGACAAATATGATAAACATCTGATATATCCTTCATAAAATATGCAAAAATATCGAATTAAAGAAAATTTGGATTAAATTGATAATGAGTACAAACGATCAACAGATAGAAGTTTTATGGACAATCAATATTGGCTTATCACACTAGCAATTTGTAGTTGAGAAATTGGTCATGCTAAGCTCAAGAAAAGTTATGAAGGCATATCATGAGCACAAGTGGAGTATCAGCCTGGAAAATAATCGCATTTATATTTAAGCTTTGTTAATCAAGCTTCATTTGCCTTGAAATGTGGACAAGCAGAATGAATAAAGTGCAAGCATTGAGTTTAAATCAGGGCTAATAAAGATTGATATGATGATATGCTGCTCTGACCTTCAATGGTTCACATTCTTTTATGTGTGTTCAGTGTTGGATTTGATGCACTCTTACTTACACAGCTATGCTCCTATATACAAGCATTTAACTCTCAAGTTCTGTCCGAGAATAGATCTTATATGGATAGTCCTGTACATACAGCGTTTAAACCAAATTTCCCAGGATGATTTAATGTGTTAAATAATTAGTAATGGAACTTTTGGTAAAGGAAAATGGAAGTTTCATATGCTGTGTCTTAGAGTGCAATAATGAAGTCTTGGGTCTTACTCTTAGCTTCGGCTATCGGGTCAAATAAAGGCTTTATGACGTTATATTACTTAGCTTCTCTCAAATTGAATATCAGCAATGCTTTTTCCACCAGCCCAATGGTTTTCTGTGAGAGGGTGTCTAGGAGTTAGTAAGATAAACCTTAGCCATAATTTATGTTTTTAGGTTGATCAAATTTCTTGAAATTATCCCATTTTGTGTATGAGTGAAGCGCCAGTTAAGCTTCAGCAGCTTTAGATTAGTAAACTCAATTCATGGAAGAGCGAAGTCCTATCGAATAAAATTACAGGATAAAAATCTGTATTTTCATGGTTGTCCAGTCTGTTTTGATGGGGCATACGCATATCTTATACTTTTTGTTATGTGGCAGCTTCCTGATTCTATGAAGCACAGTCAAGCTGACTTGTACTTGGAAACATATCAAGTTTTGGACTTGGAGATGAGTCGTCTGCGTGAAATTCAGCGATGGAAATCATCAGCTTCTTCAAAAGTAAGTCTTCTTTCTTTAATATTTCTAAGTCTCACTTATAGCTGCACAATTTTTTATATACTCATAACCATTGTTATTGCAGTTGGCAGCTGATATGCAACGATTTTCTAGGCCTGAGAGACGCATTAATGGCCCTACAATTACTCATCTCTGGTTTGTGCTAGCTTTTTCCTTTTTTTCCTTTCCCATTTCATTCCCTTAAGCCAATCATAATGTTTTTATACTCGTTTTTTTATATATTTAAGTTTTGAAATTGATCTCACTAGTGTGAAAAGAATGTCATTTGTAAGAGATCTTAAGATTAGCAATTGATACTTGTTTCCTTACTTTAATCTTTGTTCCAGGTCAATGTTGAAGTTGCTTGATGTTCTGGTACAACTTGATCATCTTAAAAATGCTAAAGCTAGCATACCTAATGACTTCTCTTGGTATAAGAGGTATTTTAACTTTCAATTTCCTAATACAGCTATTGACGCAAAGTCCATAATCAACTACATCTATCTCGTTACATAGTACATGAGGTCCCTATTTTGGAGAGGATAATCTACATATTTGGTGATAGTATCTCTTGTTATGTAGTATAATATCATCATTATTAAGAACTACTCTAGTAATTTTGATTATGGTATATCAAAGAATAATTTTAACAAATTCTTGAAAAGTTCTAACATGCATGTTAGAACTATCAGTTTTTACCCAGCTCATTTTGCCTGTTTGATGTTGTATATCTAGCTTCTTTCCTTTCTGTCTAGTTCTATACTCTTTTTTTTCAAAGTACTAGTACTATTGACTCCTCCACACTTCTAGAACCTTGTCATTAGCTTTTCAAATCTTTCGATTGTTATTTGCTCAATTTCTTTAAGCTATTAATTTGATTCTCTTATACTTCTACCCATTTGTTAGAACGTTCACACAAGTCAGTGTTCATTGGCAAGATATTGATTCAATGAGAGAAGAGTTGGATGATTTGCAGGTGTGTGATTGAGTTTTTTTTTTTATAATGTGAATAGCATTTTAGTGTCGTGACTAATGTATTTTTCAACTTTATCTTTTCTCCACATCAATTTTCTTTCTGTTTGATTAAGTGTCATTTTGTGTGGGACATTATTTTTATTTGACATATGGTCTTCTGTAACTAAATTGTTCTGCAGATCTTCTTAAGCACAAGGTGGGCGATCTTATTGAACTTACATGTTGAGATGTTTCGTGTGAACAAGTATCCTGACTTTTTATATTAGATCATTTACATTCACGTAGAAAAACTAGTGTGCTTTTTTTTCCCCCCCTGGCTATCAAATATTGCCTTGCATACAAAAGTTTCAGATGATGCTGTCTTCTCACTTGAAAAAGCAATCCACCTTTGGGAAATTAGAATATAACATGTCTGATGGAAGTTTGCAGCTGAAATCTAAACAATAAAGTGCATTTCATAAACATGAGAAATGAATAAAAACAGATGAATGCACTGCTGAGAGTAAAATATGAGGGCAGTATTTGGGATGGTCATATTGAAATCTAAGCAGCAGCTAAGAGAAGAGTAGGCTTAACTAAGTTGTCCAGAGGTGTGTTGCATTATTTGTGTTGACATAATGCCTTTTGCTTTTTAATGGAAGCTTCAGTTTATATTTCTTTATTGTCATTTCCATTGGAGGTCCTTGACTCAAAACAGTGTAGAAGACATTCTTCAGGTTCTCATAGTTTTTACTGTTGAATCTTTGGAGCTGGATTTTGCACTTCTATTTCCTGAAAGGCACGTTCTTTTGCGAGTGTTACCTGTTCTTGTTGTCTTAGCAACATCATCAGAAAAGGACAGTGAATCATTGTACAAGAGGGTCAAAATCAACAGATTAATCAATATTTTTAAGGTTTGGAGATTTTTGTATTCTTGTCTTTTATAGTTTTCTAAAGTTAGCTCTAAAATTGCGTAAGTATATCCTTTGGTGGCAGAATGATCCTGTGATTCCTGCATTTCCAGATCTTCATCTTTCCCCTGCTGCAATTATGAAGGAATTGTCTGTTTACTTTCAAAAGTTCTCTTCACAAACTCGTCTTCTCACCTTGCCATCACCTCATGAACTCCCACCCAAGGAAGCACAAGAATATCCTTATATTAATCTTCCTTTTCTTTACGTTTTTCATAAATGACACAGAAGAGTGCATCCTTTTTATCCTTGAAACTTTTACTAGATCCTTCACAAATGAAAAAACTTTTATCCGGTTGGATTGCTTTTATCTCGTTCTTTTTTTATAATTATCGTTGGCAATATCCATTGGAACAATCATCTTCTTTTTGCTTCCTTTTGATTTTTCTAGATTTGTTATTATCAAAGCTACAGTGTGCTCACAAAATTTCCTAAGTTCCACACCTTGCTCACTTATTGCAATTATATTTCCCTGATCTTTCTTATCTTGTTTCAATATAGGATCTAGGTATGCAATGTTATTGTATAAATGTGACCTATATTGTTTGATCAGTCATTCCATGTGGTTCCCATTGATATAATGGCACTGTTTGCACATTTACTGGACACATTCTGAATGCTGTATTGAGTCTTTGTTTGTTGTTACCACTGTGGGACTTTTTGCAGCTTTTGGATGCCTATTATCTACCATGAAATTTTGGTTAAGCTTTTTAATATTCACCTTCCATGCACTTAAATCCTTTTCCTGATGACACTAATATACTTGAATGTGAGGTTTTCTGTATGAATGGTTTTGATGGATATGTGCACTATAAGCAGCTGTTCATGGAGAAAAAGTTTTTGAATCTTCATTCTTCTAGCTTAATGATTACATCAAGATAATTAACTAGGAATTATCCAACAATTAATAATAATGAGAATGAAAGGGGTTCTCTTCTTTGGGTTCTTTATGAAAGTCTGTAGATATGAATGCCTAACTTTTGTCTATTTTGTTGTCATTGAAGCCTTAACATATCGTACTTATCAGAGACATTATCTGATTATCAATCACATGGGAGCTATCCGTGCTGAGCATGATGATTTTGCACTTCGGTTTGCTTCATCATTGAATCAGGTGCTGCACCAATTTCTTTGCAAGATTTCTAACCATATTTTATTGGTTTATTTATTTTATTGCCTTTTGAACTCATTTAAACAGATGTTATTGCTCAAGTCACTGGATGGCATAGATATAGAGTGGTGTAAGGAAATCAAGGGAAGCATGTATGACATGGTTGTTGAAGGTTTTCAACTTTTAAGCAAATGGACTGCACGCATTTGGGAACAATGTGCCTGGAAATTTTCACGACCTTGCAAAGATGGAGTACCTTTAGAATCAAATGGAACATCATCTTTATCGGATTATGAAAAGGTTTTATCCTATGTATTCGTTTTTTTTGGTTCTGTTGTCTACACATTTAAAACCCAATACCTTTCCAAGGCTGGATTTTGCTTTTCTTTGAAGGAAAAACTAAAATGTTTATATGTAAAGCTGCCTGAATAGATTGCATAATAAATTACCTTTTGTTAGCTTACATGTACACTATAGCTGTGATGCTACTTGCATGACTGGATATTTAACTAAATTCTCTTGTAGGTGGTGCGATATAATTATAGCTCTGAAGAAAGGAAAGCACTGGTTGAACTTGTTGGCTACATAAAGAGTGTTGGATCAATGATGCATCGTTGTGACACATTGGTAGCTGATGCCTTGTGGGAAACAATTCATGCTGAGGTCCAAGATTTTGTGCAAAACACTTTAGCCACTATGCTGAGGACTACCTTTAGGAAGAAGAAGGACCTTTCAAGGTAAACTTTAAGTTTGAAAGGTTAGATCTTTAGTCAGATTCCACTATTTCTGTTGCACAAAAATATTTTCATATTGGAATAAAAGAAGTGATGATATCTGTTACCAATTATGTCTATAATTAAGGCATTTCTATTATTCTTCTAAGAACTAACTTTAGGAAGAAGGAGGACCTTTCAAGGTAAACTTTAAGTCTAAAATATTGGATCTTTAGTCAGAGTCAGACTCTTGCACAAAAAATATTTTCATATTGGAATAAGAAAAACCTATGATATTTGTTAATTATGTCTATGATTAAAGCATTATGGTTATTCTTTTAATAATCTGGAGGGGCTATAATGTTGTTATCCTTGTAATTAAGGATTGGTTTATTTTGAACATCAGTGGAGATTTCTTTTCTGCAACAACTAAACTAAAATATCTTTCTTGATTTGGTTGTTGTGTAGCCTAGTTTGGCCCATTGGACCCCGTGAATCCTTAATTTTGTTATTTCCTTGGATACTTATAAATTTACCTTGCTTGACTTGAGATCCTATGGTGTTATGTCCAAATCACACAATCCTAGAATTCCAGTGTCTTCTCACCATCCAAACTAGCACCTTCTGCATGCATTTACAAACCTTTTTATAAGCTCTCCTCTATCTTTTATCAGTTTTAACTGCATACTTTTAGAATTTAAATGTGCCATACTAACAAGGACGGGCATAAAATATTCTAAAATTGATAGGGTTGGCAATGGGTCGGTCTGACGCAAAGCTCGATCAGGCTCGGGCTTTTTGGGCCAAATTTCAGTTGAGTTCGGTCAGGATGGGGCAGGGTCCCCCAAGTTTGAAGCTCAAATTTGGACATAACCTAACCCAAAGCTTGATCAAATCAGGCTTTTCTTGTTGATTTTATGCTGGGCCTGGCTTGGGCTTTGGCTTTTTTGCCAAGCCTACCTAAAAACAGGAAGTTTAAGAGCTAAAGCCATGAACAACTAGTGATTGCTCTTTTGTGTTTGAAAAAAAAAGATCATTCTAAGGTGATGTGGTTAGTCAATACAATTAAGAAAGTGCTTGTTCCGTATTAATTACTCTGAATGTGTCAAATTACTTATGCATTAAAGTAAAAATTGCTAACTTTCAGGATTCTTTCTGATATGCGGACTCTCTCAGCTGACTGGATGGCAAACACAAACAAGGCAGATTCAGAGTTACAGTCACTTGGCGGTGAAGAAGGCAGGGGGAACTTCTTTTATCCAAGGCCGGTTGCACCAACAGCTGCACAGGTTTTTTTTCCCCCTATTTATTGTGCTTTTTACCCTTATCCACACTCTTCATCTCTCTCTCGCACACACATATGTGACACAAACAATTGTAGAATTATCGTTCTTTGCACGAACACTGTAAAATTGATTGGAAAAATCTTTCTGCTTATACCTATTTAGCACCTACCACCAAGTGATCTAGTTTTGGAATCACACCATTTACGCATTAAAAGAAGTGCTAATAGGAGAGGCTTAAGATTGTATACTATTTACTAAAGGTCAGAAAGATTAGGAAAGAATTACTTTGTCCTTTTTGTTCAATTTATTATCCTTATTAGTGGTATAATAAGTATTCTTAATTAATATGACTCTATTCTTGTTTTGGAAGTTTAATGGGTTTTCCTATTTCACTAGGATTGTGTATCTAGAACTTTTCAATATATATAATCAACCTTTCAATGAAGGAAGCTTGAATTTTCTCTACAAACTTTGAGTTTTCAATTAGAAGGTGTTACTCTTTCTTCTAAGAGTGATTATGAGACTTACAAGTGATTCCTAGTTTCTTATCTTAAGAGTGATTCCTAGAAGTACCCATTGCTTTTTTACTTCACAAAAATTCTACCCAAACTTTAAATTCCAGCAATATATTGATGTAGGATGAATAAAAGAGATCCAAATTAGTAGCTAGAAGTCACAAAAATTGTAAAATTTTGGTTACTTGTTGGTTTCTTTTTCTTGGACCTCTCGTTAGGTGTTGATTCCTTAATCCCACTTGCTATTGATTAATTTCAGCCTCTTCGTCTTGGATTTCATTTTCTTCACCTGCAACATCAAGTGTATCTTGCTGTTCAATGTTATTTTTTGGACTAGCTCTTAGAGCACATTTTGATTGAAGGTTGTTGAAGTCCAAATTGCTGATAATTTTCAGAACTATTTCATCTCGCCTTTGCTCACTGAGTAGTCTTCTATATTCCCTTTTGCTATGTGTAGCCATTGTAAAACAAAGTTCTAAGACCAAATTGAAGTGGGATGAATAGAAGAGATACCAAGTTAGCAGTTAGAAGTCACAACATTTATAAGATTTTGGCTGCTGGAATTTCAGGCTTGGAATATCCGTTTAGGTTGCTGGAATTTTAGGTTTGATATGACTGGAATTTTAAGTTTGGTATGGCTGGAATTTTAGGTTGTTGGTTGCTGGATATTCAGGCTTGCTTTATTGAAGGGCTGAGTACACATATATACAGAAGTTCTTTATGTTTTTCTCGAAAATGAACAGATTTCATTATATAAATATATATACAGTCTAGAGTACAAAAAGCTAGAATTATCCAAAAGATCTAGATTATGGAGCGTTATGGTTCCTAGTTACTGTCTATATCTTGAAATCAAAGGGACACTTGTGACCACATAAACCAGTATTACTCCAATCCCCATCTGCTCTTCATGCTGCTTGTCAAATTTCTAGCTATTCAGCTTGCTAACATGGCCAATCTGCAGTGGAGGAAAATGTCCTGAAAAACCAGCTCAATGCTTCTACTTTCTTGTTTGAAAACTCTGCAATTACGCTCTTTCCATGTGTAGTACACTAAGGCTGCCTAACTTAACTTGATTGCTTTGAGATCAGCTGCATTATGTAATCTAAGTTTCCCCAGCCAAGTAATAGTTTCACTTCAAGAATCCATTGGTTTGTCCATGTTGAGAATAAGCTGTATCCGGCCCCAGACTTGTCTGGTAAACTTGCATCTAATCATCAGTTGTTCCAAATTCTCCAGTTTAGTATTACATAACTCAAAGTTCAAAGTGTTAATGGAGAACTTGATCTTATCTCTCGTAAGCAACCCTCCATTGCTCCCTATCCATAAGATGAATGGGTGAGCTGGATTGATGTCACTATCCCATCCTAAGGCTGCCCACTCCTGCCTTATGCTCTGTGTTGTTTGTAAAAGTGTTTTGCAGGCTTTTGTGTTGAACTTGAGTTATCTGTTAGCCACTGAATTTCATCTTGCTCTCTTTCCTAACATCTTGGCAACTCTTCCATTATGAGGCTGACACTTCTATTATTATGGAAGGGCCATATCCACTGATTATTACTAATTATCATACTTACTTTAGTTTCTGGATTCACCACCAATTTCAAGGGCTGTACCTCCTCTACCTTATATAGGGGACCTTTACAGTTCCATTTATCATACTAAAAAGACGTGCTTTTTCCATTCCCAATCCTGTGGAACACCAGATTTTCATCCATTGTTTTGTTTCTAGAATTTCCTTTAGAGTTCCTGACATGTCCTGCCTTAAAACCATTATCCTAGTAAAGGTATTCCCTACTAAGATATCCAAAATAAAATTGGACCCTACTCTACTGAGTAGGATTCTCTAATATTAAATAAGCTTAAGTCCTAAACAAACTAGACCACTATATCTATCTTATTATTACTCCTTATCTAATAAATAAAACCTAGAATAAATTAAATTTAAGCCTTTTGTCCTTATTATCCCATGAACTCCCATTCTCCATTCTACCAAATTAAAGCTTGTGGTTGAGTGATTTTCCCTCCCTTATTTCTTTTATAAACTCTAAGCCCTTTTTCATAACATATACTAGCATTACAGTCCTGACTTCAAAATTCAAGCAGCCTGCAGTTCCTAATTTCTGTGAGTTTTAGCAATTAGTTGATATCTTTCTGTTTGTAGATGGTGATGAAAAAGAAGTGCTTTGGCAATAGTAAGATGACCATTTTTCCTTTCAGTCACACCATCTCGTTGTGGCGTATGAATACAAGATGATTCATGAATAATGCCTTACGAAAATACGATGACAAGGTGTGGTTAAATAATATCTTGCATTATCAGATAGAAATCTCTTAATTCTGATACCAAACTGATTTTGCATCATACAATGAAAACTAGGGACAATGTTATTCACATATGTTTTATTTTTTTAACAAAAATCCACGTCATTCTAGTGTAATTATTAATAAAAGATACAATGGGGTGGTATGTTCTTTGATAGCGCCGTTTGACATACTCAATACTCTTATGGGGTATGTGCATTAACAATGTTTGGTTTTTAGTTTGAGTAATGGTTAGACCTGTTTGAGCAAATTTCAAACCATTATGGCCCCCAGTATCAAATTAAAATCATAGGTTTGCTTATGAGAACAATTATGATCAATGGGTGTCTTAATGCAAGAATTCATCAATGCAACCATTCTTGCATTTCGTCAAATTCTTAGATGTAGAAATTGGAATTTAACTTGTAACACAAATTTATATTGTACTTAGAATCCCACATGCATTCATATACAATATCTTCAATTTGTTGACTGTTTGTCAAATATGCAGTTTATGATTTTAACAGATGAGCTTTCAAGACTATGATTCAATCAATACTTGCATACCTACATGTGGGAATGTGATTCTGAAATATTTTTACCCTTTGTATTCAGGTTCATTGCTTGCAATTCCTGATATATGAAGTAGTATCTGGTGGTAATCTTAGGAAACCTGGAGGGCTTTTTGGTAATAGTGGTTCTGAGATCCCAGTAAATGATTTGAAGCAGTTGGAGAACTTTTTCTACAAGCTTAGTTTCTTCCTGCATATATTGGACTACTCGGGTAAGTTTATTTACTAAACTGTTTTGTTCATACAATGAACTAACATCTGTTTTGCAATTTCATCATCAACTATGATGCAAGAGCAAATTAGATAGAAAATGATCTGTTTCAGCTATCTTCACATTCATGCAAAATTTTTCGTAAAATAACATATCCACAAGAGACTGTATTCCTTACTAACTCAATTACAAAGATCTGGTGTAACCTTAACATGACTTTGGCATTTGTCAGCTTATGGACATGACTAGTAACCTAAATATTGACACAACATATGGTTTGTATACAAAGGATGCCATCTAATTACAATAAGAGTGTTTACTAGGTCAATGGAAATGACCATTTCTTTCAAATAATTGCTCCTAGTGTGCTGATTGGCTTCTCTATGAATGTACGCTAACTGCAGTGATTACTTTGTTGGTTGTTAATCTACCTATCTTTTTCGATTGCAAGTGCCATTTCGGTAACAATCATGTGGTTTTCTGCATTGTTTGGCTGCTCAATACACTTACCGAATATCTAAGTTTCATTATTCCTGTTTTATACAGGATCCGAGTCTTTGGTATCTGGTTATCTTATTGGTGCCTTGTTCTTTAACAACTAATCCTAAATCTATTGACTGTCCATCTTGGCCAGTAGTACTGTATTCATGGTCAAGATACTTCTATTTTCCTGAGTCTATATCATCCTGTCACCTCCCTGTTATTAGGTTTTATTTGGTACTAGAATTATGTAATATCTTTCTCTCCGTCTCTCGCTACCTCTTTTTTTGTCTTGTGCCAAATCTTACATAATCATCACTGTGATGAAGTTTAACATTGGAGTAATCATGTTTGCAGTGAGTATTGCTACTTTGACGGATCTAGGTTTCTTATGGTTTAGGGAGTTTTACTTGGAGTCTTCACGTGTTATTCAGGTAAAAGACATGAAATAATACTTAATTGTGTCTTATGTTTTTTCTTTCTCTACTTCTACTGATTGTTGGGTATAAGATTCACATATCTACTATTTGTTGTGGTTTGTGATAATTAATAAACTTGGAACTTTGATCATTTTTACTCTTTTGTTTCTGCTGGTCACTGAATGCTTTCCTCACTTGTGGGGAAATTTCTATTGACCTATGTGTAGTTTCCAATTGAATGCTCTCTTCCATGGATGCTGGTGGATCATGTGCTTGAGTCACAAAATGCAGGACTTCTTGAAAGTGTTCTGATGCCATTTGATATCTATAATGATTCAGCTCAGCAAGCTCTGGTTGTTCTGAGGCAGCGTTTCCTCTATGATGAGATTGAGGCTGAGGTATGTTATTTTCAGCCTTGAAAAGGAATGTAAATTTTGAAATTTCCTGCAGGAAGGCATAAATTTTATGTAGAGCTCAAACATGTAGTAGTCTCCATCTTAGTCCCCAATATATTTGTTGAAGATTTTACAGATGTATTATGTTTTAGTATTATTTTTCGTTTTGATATTATGTTGCATATCCTGTATAGAAATTTTTTGTACGTATATAGGAATATTTCCTAAAATATCCTGTCCCAGAATAGTTTGGGCATCTTATTGTAGAATACTATAAGCCTGTGTATTATTTTAGATTGTATTGTTTAATTATTATGAATAGATGTTGAAACTTAGTTAATGCTACTGTTACCCGTGTGGTCTTTGTAGCACTTGTGGTCAACCATTTAAATCTTGTGTTTCCCTTCCGTTCTACTCTTTATGGTTCATGTTATTTTTACAATATCCTTCTCGAGGTGTCTTTTTATTGAGTAGTTAGTTCCTTGAATTTTTATGGTCATCCACACCTTTTCTTTTATAATTTTCAATCTTTCATTGGTAAATGGATGCTGCATTGCACACCGTCATTCAATTCTTAGCCTTTGAATTTGTCTCCTTAGTCCATTGACCTCTCAACCTCAACCTCAGCCTCAGTTTCTTTCTTTTTCTCTTCCACACAACATTGTGTAATTTGTAAAATTTCTCTGTAGCTTGTTTATTTATTTGAAGATTGACAAAATGCACGTTTATGCTGCATACTTTTGCTCGATTCACGGATAATCTTAATGAACTTGTCAAATGTCAATGCTCAGTCAACAGCTTTGTGTATGCAAATCCATTTTTACCTTGGCTAGCATTTTTCTCGAGATTAATCAAGTGATGCCTAAAAATCAAAAACTTTTTTAATAGTTGTCATTTATTTTCTAAAAAAGTGACTTGACTGAAATGTCTAAATCACAGAATCTTGTCATTCATGTAATCAAAGGGTAAGTAAAGATGACGTGCTATCTACTTAAATTTTATGTATAAGAGCTATATTCTTGGAATTAAGGGATAGTCTTTACTTTTGAAGCAACTTGTTCATTCGTTTGCCTAACTATGGAAAATTTGACTATCGTTAATGTAGGTGGACTGTTGTTTCGATTTATTTGTTTCAAAACTCTGTGAGATAATTTTCACATATTACAAGAGCTGGGGTGCAAGGTATGTCTTTTGGCCACCATGTTGTGCTAACTTTATTATCTAAGATCTGCATTTGATGCAAAAATAATATTTACAATTCTACAGCAAACTGCTAGATCCATCGTTCCTCTTCGCCTTGGACAATGGGGAGAAATATACCGTCCAGCCTATGAGATTCAGTGCACTGCTTAAGATGACTAGAGTGAAGGTAAAAAGATTGTCCTTTGTATTAGGGTTCATACAGTTGCAATTGTTTGTATACTTTACCTTTGTCTGCATTTGCCAAGTATTGGCTCTGATTTAAATGAAAATTTGAAAACTTACAAAGTTCTTTTTTCTTACTACCACCTCCTCAAGTAAGGCTTCATTGTGCATTGTGTGTGTTTTACTTGGGTCTAGTTTACCTTTTTCCAAATTTTTAGAGCATTTGGCATTGGGTGGAACAAATTCATCTTTCAGTTGACACTACATAACTTGGTAGGGGATGAGTTTATATGCACTACTTCTGAACATAGAACTTTATCCATAAATCTTTCATTGTTTCTGGTACTATAGATTTCCATTCTTTGTGTGTTGCTCATGTGTCTTGCAAATTGTAAAAAAAAAAAAGAAGGAAAAAGATCAGTGGATCAGATTGTTTGTCTGCTCTCACTGCCTTGGTTTTCTTATGGTCTACAGTTACTGGGGAGGACTATTGATCTAAGAAGCTTGATAGCTGAACGGATGAATAAAGCTTTCAGAGACAATCTTGAGTTTCTTTTTGATCGTTTTGAGTCTCAAGATCTTTGCGCAGTGGTGGTAAATGAATTGGTCCACTTTCTTTTTTATCACTTAAACAGTCTCATACTAATCATTTATGAAGTTTGATGTCTGTTTTTATAAATTTCTTTTCACCAACCAGCTTAAACTTTTAATTGGACTTCTTACTATAAACCTATTCTCTTGATTCTTATATTTGTTATTACCTCACATGCTTAAAATTTTCTTATATCTTTCTTTTTATTTGGAAGCTAGGCTGCATGTGAAATTGATTGTTAAATAATCTTTTTATTTTATTTCCACCAAGTGTAAAGCTTCAACCCTTATTAGTATATGCATTTACCATTTTTGGTTTTTTGAGCTTAAACGATTTAACAATGGTTCTTCTTATTCTTTTTCTAAACTTTTTAAATAAATAGTTCCCTTTGCTTGCAGGAACTAGAAAAACTGTTGGATATCTTGAAGCTTGCTCACAAGTTGCTTTCCAGAGATCTGTCCATAGACTCGTTCAATCTCATGCTGAATGAGATGCAAGAAAACATCTCTCTTGTGTCTTTTTCTAGTCGACTTGCTTCTCAGGTTTCATAACTTTCGTTCTCATTAATGACTTGCCACTGTGCTTGACCGATAACTGAATAGACGGCATAGTAATTCAGTATCATGTGTGCTATCCATAGGGGAAGCCATATTCATTTAGTATGCCGTTTCCTTGCTGTCACAAATCCAATAGTTCTATTCTCTATCATGTATTTGTTAATCCAAAAGCAACACAGTGATTTTAACCCTTTTGTTTCTCAAATGAGCATAGGAACGTGACCATTGAGGGATCAGAATTAAGATTTTTAGTTTCTACCTCCAATTTTAAATCAAATTAACATATTTGTGCCTGTTAGATTTGGTCTGAGATGCAAAGTGATTTCCTGCCAAACTTCATTCTTTGCAATACTACTCAACGTTTTGTCCGATCATTGAGAGTACCTCGTGCACCTGTTCAAAAGCCATCAGTTCCTTATGCCAAGCCTATCTTCTATTGTGGTACTCAGGTAAGTAACTTCTGCAGTGACAGTCAATGCGATTGACTAATTTATCATTGTGATATTGATGGTATGGCTCTGTTTTCCCACTATGCTCTCTGATTATACATGTCTTAATGGATGGTCACTGATAGGAGTTGAATTCTGCACATCAAAGTTTTGCTCGTCTTCATGGTGGATTCTTTGGAATGCCCCACATGTTTTCTATTGTCAGACTTCTTGGATCAAGGTCATTGCCTTGGCTTATTCGAGCTCTATTAGATCATGTATCAAATAAGGTATGGCCTTTGCGTTCATTTTTACTTTGTGTTGATTGCATGTGATTTTTCATAGCAAATGGTTATTTTTAGTTTGTGAATTTTCATCAGATCCATTATTAATGCCAATTTTGTGATACTTCACTTGAGACTTTCTAGTTCATCACTAATATTGAGTATTTATTTAAGTTTGTGAAGTGGAAGTTTTTTCTAATGGATTGTTTTATTAGATATTAAAGCTTCTCTAAACTATCCTTGTTATGATTTAACTACTTGTCATCTTTAATATCTCAAATTTTGTCAACCTTTCAAATATTTATCATTGCTCTAGAAGACTTGTGATTAGTGATTATCAAATGTTGGTCAGTTGGTCCAGAAGTGTTTCAGCAATTTGCCATAGCATATATGTGCTTCTCATCGGACTTATTTGTGTGATTGTAAACTGAAGAACATTTAAATTTGGTTGTTAGAGAACTTTTAACTATACGTCATCTTTAATATCTTCAACTTTGTAAACCTTTCAAATTTTCATTATTGCTCTAAAAGCATGTGATTAATAACAATCAAATGTGGGCCACTTCGTCCAGAAGTGCTTCAGCAATTCGACCATAGCACAAATGATCTTCTTCACAGACTTGTTTGTGTGACTGATAAACATAAGAACGTTAAATTTTGTTAGATTCTAGAGGACCTTTATTTTCGTAATCAATTTTGGTAGCAACCTGGATTTTAAAGAATCGGATGAGCCTGTTGTCTTAGCTTCGTCTTTCCATCTCTATTAAATTCAACAGTCTCAACTTCCTCTTTCCTTCTATATTGCATTGAATCATTGGAAGGAAGAAATTACAAATGCAACATTTGCTTCATATATACTTACGTTTGTTTTTTTTGATGATGAACTTCAGTCTCTCTGTAAGTGAACAAGTATATCTCTTTTCTATATTGTAAAGTGTTTGAGCAGTTTTTCTGACCTTTAACATTTTTGCAATGTTGGTTTTATGCTGCCTATGATTTGCTTTCAAATATTTGGCTCACTTTAACTTTATCATCTTCATCATCATTCTTGTATCAACTGGTTCAAATACAGGTGTATAAAAGTTTGCACCAAGTTTTCATATGTAGAACTTTTGATTTGTATTTATTCTCATTTTATGCTTTTTGCATTTCCCAGTTAACTACGCTTGAGCCAATGATTATGGGATTACAAGAAGCATTGCCAAAGTCTATTGGGCTGCTTCCTTTTGATGGGGGTGTCACAGGTACATGAGATACCATGATACTTGATATATTATCCTATTTTCTATTATTTGTACAAGGTTGACTTTTTGAAATGGAAACAGGAATTTCAATGGTGTCTTTCTTTGGGCGATGGGTGGAAAATTTTGGATATATATAGGAGCTTATGCTTAGATTGAGTAGCTAATGAAATAGTAGTAGATGCTAATTGAAGAAGTTTATTGAGAGTTTTATTTTTTCTAAAACTTATTCAAATGACTAAACCTTAAGGCATCCCTCACGGTTCTTAAAAGATATATGTAGATCAGTCAAGATTATCTCCTTGATTACAAGGAGATTTTCCTAAACTGAATTGCAGCAACCTGCCTTTAACTAAGGAGGATTAAACAGAAAAGAAATTGGATCAATTATTTTTAGTTCGTTTAGCATCGTCCTAAGCCAAATTTCTTCACAAATCCCATGACACGTTGCTCTGAATTCTGCCTCAGTGCTACTCCTTGCAACTATAGCCTGTTTTTCACTTCTCCATGTAATCATATTACCTGACATAGGTGCAGTACCCTGTAGTAGATCTACGATCTGCTAATGAACCTGCCCATTCTGCATCGGTTTAAATATTTGCTCCTCAATCTGTAGATTTCCCAAAGAAAAGATCTTTCCTTGGACTTTGTTTCAAGTATCTTAGGATGTGAAAAATAGCCTCCAAATGTTTTCTCCATTGGCTGATTCATGTACCTGCTTACCATTCCTACAGCAAAACTTATATCAGGTCTGGTATGTGAGAGGTAGATTGGTCTTCCCACTAGTCTTTGATATCTCCCTTTACCTATCAAATCTCCTTCTTCTTCCATCAAGTGCTTC
This sequence comes from Erythroxylum pelleterianum, assembly GCA_027563865.1. Lineage (NCBI taxonomy): Eukaryota > Viridiplantae > Streptophyta > Magnoliopsida > Malpighiales > Erythroxylaceae > Erythroxylum > Erythroxylum pelleterianum. The sequence continues at coordinate 20,746,124 of JAOQMR010000003.1, read as the reverse complement.
ACTGTAGGGTCCATAGGAGTGAGAGCTGGTTTGCAATCTAACTTACCTATCTCTTTCAGTAGATCTGGGGTATATTCCCTGTTGTGAATGAGCTATTTCCATCCCCAGAAAATACTTAAGTTGTCCCAAATCTTTGATCTGAAATTCACCAGCTAGAACTTCTTTCAGAAACTTGATTTCTTCTATTTGATCACTTGTTAGAATGATATCATCTACATAAACTATCATGATTGCTTTCTTTCCTTCAGGAGAGAATTTGATAAACATAGTGTGATCTGTTTGACACAAGTGAATCCGCATCTTTTTACAACTCGAGTTATTTTCCAAACCATACTTGAGTTTGAGCCCATGCAGTGTTTTCCTTAGCCTGTATACTTTTTCAAAGCCTTCATGTGTGTCAAGACCGGGAGGAACTGCCATGTATTCTTCTTCTAGGTCAGCATTTAAGAATGTGTTCTATATGTCTAATTGATGCAATGGCCATTCTAGATTTGCTACAAGGGATAAAAGAACACAGACAGAGTTGAGTTTTGCAACAGGAGCAAAGGTCTGCTCATAATCAAGACCATAGGATTGTGTAAAACCCTTGGTAACTAGTCTAGCCTTAAATTGATTTATGGTTCCATCTGTGTTATATTTAACTGTAAATATCCACTTGCAACTATCTACTTTCTTTCCAGCAGGTAGTTCTGTATAGTCCCAAGTTTGGTTCCTTTTTTAGAGCATTTACCTCCTCCATAACTGCTTCCTTCCATCCAGTTTGTTCTATAGCTTCCTGAATATTTTTAGGAATCTATATTTCACTCAAAGAAATAGTAAATGCCTTTTAGTTAGGAGACAAGTTGTCATGAGACACAAAGTTTCCAATCTGATATAAAGTACATGCTCGATTTTCTTTCCTTAGAGCAATAGGCAGGTAGGATTTGATATTCCTCTTTAGACTAGGCATACATAGACCAAATCTGATATTCCTCTGTAGAGGTTGCTCTTCAAAGAATGTAACATCCATAGTGTTGTAGAATCTTTTTGTGACTGGAGAATAAAAATTTATACCCACTTTGATTTGATCAATATCTTAGGAAAATACACTTAATGGATCTAGGATCAAGTTTGCTACGGTTTTGGTGATGAATATGGACAAAGGATGTACAACCAAAAATTTTGAGAGGTAAATTTGTCATGAACCGAGCGTAGGGATAGGTGGTGATGAGAGACTGATATGGAGTTTGAAAGTTTAGAATGCAAGATGACATTCGGTTAATTAAATGACAACATTAGTGAACGTGTAACTTCTAATAGGTGTCTGCTTTTTCTTTCCGCTACATCATTTTGTTGTGGTGTATCAACACAAGAATTAAGATGAAATAATACCGTGTTCACTAAGATATTTCCCAAGAATAGAGTGAGAGATTTCTCTTGCATTATCAGTTTTGAGAATTTGGACTTTGTTTTGAAATTTGTTTTCAATCATCTTATGAAAAATCTGAAATATTTGTCCGACTGACTACTCTTCATTAAGAAGAACCAGGTGATGCCCTGAAAGTTTCTTTACCTTATGGTCCCCAAGTATCACTATGGATCAATTGAAAAGGATGGGATTTCTTGTATGGCCGAATAAGAAATGAACTTCTAGAATGCTTAGATAATTGACATACCTCACATTGAAAGAAAGATGGATTTTTACTGATCAGCTATGGAAAGAGTTTTTTCAAATACATAAAACTAGGATGACCTAACTTATAATGCCATAGAATAGCTCTTTCTTTATTCTGAGTTGAGACAGCACACAAGGTTTTTGGTGAAACACATCCAGAGGCTTCAGTTCTTAGGAAATAGAGACCTGCACTCATTTCAGCATTGCCAATCCTCCTACTGAGCTTAAAGCCTGAAATTCGAACAAGGTGGAATAGAACTTAGTGACACAATTAAGATCCTTTGTGAGTTTACTAATTGACAGCAGATTGTAGTTCAAGTTAGGTACAAATAGAACTGATTTTAGTTTGATTTCTTCCGATATGGTGACTGAACCTATGCTGGTTACTTCTGAATATGTACCATCGGCAATTCTAACAGTGGTTTCCTTTGTGTTTGGTCTAGGTTTCCTTTGTGTTTGGTTTAGTTCATTGGATGTTGTAATATCTCCTGTCATGTGGTCGGAGGCTCTTGAATCAACAATCCACTGCATATAGTTTTTCTTTGCACTTAGGGCAGTGTAGGAGTTGCCTCTTTGTGCCATAGTTGCTTTATTGCTTTCATTAGGATTGTGTACACTTTGGATTGAGCTTTGTATCATTTTTTGCAAAGCGTCTATTTGTTCCTTGTTGAATGGACTGGTTTCCTCAGATTTTCGAGTTTCTGCTGCTGCAATATTACCATGACTTGCTTGAAATGATCAAGAGGAAGGCTGCCAATTTGCTTGTTTTCCATGTACTTTCCACCATGTTTCTCTCGTTTGCCCTGGCTTCTTGCAACAATCACACCATGGGCAGTTGTTCCGTCTCTAAGAATTATTGTTGCCTGACTTATTTAGCTGTTCTCCTGATTGATATGGCTGTCCTCCCTGAGTAGAGTTCGAGAACGCTTGGCAAAGTCTTAGTGCTGAGAATCCGTCTAAGAACCTCATCAAGTTCCTGTTTTAGTCCAATAAAAGCTTGTAAACTCTCCCTCTTTCTTGGATCTTCCTGTATTGTTTGCCATCCTCCGCACAGCTCCATGAGACATCTTCTAACATATCAAGTTGTTGCCAGTATTTAATTTGCTGATTGAAATATTCTGTGACTGATGACTCACCTTGTCTCAGCTCACCTAGAATTCTTTTAATTTCGAATACTGCAAAAGTATTGTCTTTATTTGAATGTGTCATAGGGTTCCCAGATTTCTTTTGCTGTTCTGTAATATATAAAGTTTTCACCAGTTCCATTGGTCATGGAATTTAGCGCCCAGGACATTACTAGATTATTTTCCATCTTCCAGATTTGATAGTCAGGGCTGTTTTCCCCGGGTTGATCTGCAGCACCTATAAGATAGTCTTCCTTTCCGTTCCCACACATGAAAATCATCATTGATTTATACCACAAGCTGAAATTTTGGCCATTAAGTTTATGCCCAGTAATCGACATCAAACTTCTTTCAGAAACATTGGTAGAATAGGTAGACATGGCCATTTGGCTAGAATTTGGGTTGGATGTGCCTCTTTCAGATTCACTTGCCATGGCAGATTTGATGACTTATTGTCATCGGATAACAAGAAGGGAATGGGGATTGGTTCAGATTTGCTCAGATACAATGAAGAAGTTTATTGAGAGTTTTATTTCTCTAAAACTTATTCAAGTGACTAGTCTAGTTGGGTATTTAAATGCCTCAAGGTTCTTAAAAGATACGCTTAACTTAGTCAAGATTGTCTCCTTGATTACAAGGAGAATTTTTTTTTGGTAATTCAGTAAATTTATGAATACATAAAAAGTATTACCAAAGATGCAATCTCTTACCCCAACTGAAAGTGAACTTACAAGAAAGCATAAGGAACCCGAAAACTGTTCCCCCAGACCATACAAACACAATAGCATACCTAAACTGTATCTAGCAACCAAAATGATCATATCAAGGACCATATTACCAGTAACACAACTATTTCCATATAAGAGTCTCAAGCAACAGAAAACTACTCAAGATTTCCTATTACACCTTCTCAGTCGGGGTAGGAGCTCTCCTATTGGTATAGTGCCAAAGGAGTGGACCTTGTAGCTTGGGACACCATGCACAATCTTCAATGCTTTTGTAGGTTGAGCCAGTAGTGCATCTTAGGCCTCTCTTGCTGACAAAGAGTGTGAGTTTCCTTTCATTTTCCTGAAGCGGGAGTGATAATCCATGCCGATTACAAGGATATTTTCCTGAACTGAATTACAACAACCTGCCTTAAACTAAGGAGGTTTAAACATAACAAAAAATTATTCATAAGAATTTGCTCCTAATAACAGAAAGATCTTGTAGAGATCTTGACTTACTTTTTAACTTTTCCACACTAATGAAATAATAGTGGAACTATGGTAATATATCATGCTTTGATGACCAAAATCTATGTAAGTTGTTTCTTCAATCATTATTGTGTATATAAAATTCTACATATCTTAAAATAGCGATTAGGTGACTTGATCCATGTTATTAGATCACTAGTATTAGATCACTTGTAACAAACTCATGTAACAAACTCATGTTATATAAGATTGTTAATGAAAATGTAGATCATCACATATTTGCTACAGGGGAGAATGGTGCTTCATCATTGCTTAACCATCTCTCTCTGCTCTACATTGTCTGGATCTTCCTAAATTCCCTTCATACTTCTTTCCATTCTATAAGTATTTCTCCCCCTCTTAATTCGCAACCACAGTCTGAGTCAGTCTTGGCTAGTGGGTACTATAAGAGTTCATTGCTTACCCTTTTGTGAGTCAGAAAAAAAGTCAAATGTTCTAGCTTGGAAGTGGTACGTTGGATAAAAGCTTCCGCTCGTGGTTGTTTAAGCTTCTTATGTGTCCTATTTACTTTAACTGCACTCCACGTCTGTGCTAAAATGAATTTTGCTAAGCACAATATCTATTGCCTATTGGAAATTATGACCATTCTGTGATGCCCATGCAATTATTACCTTATTGAATATCTACCCATTATGCACAGGTTGTATGAGGGTAGTTAAGGAAAATCTTAACTGGGGGACAAAATCAGAGCTCAAAGCAGAGGTTCTTAGAGGAATAAAAGAAATTGGAAGCGTATTATACTGGATGGGGCTTCTTGACATTGTATTGGTTAGTATCTGAATTTCTGGATTTTTTTTTCTGGAAAATGAAAGGAAATGCATTTACCAAAAGATAGGCAAATTTGTTCAGGAGAATTTCCGGATTTGATGATTTCTAACCCAACAATATTTGTTTATAGGGCAAGTTATACCAAATATCTTGAACTATAATCAAAATATTAAATATATCGCAAGTTTTATTTTGTAACACTATATCACGACCTATAAAAATATATACCTACGTATCTGAGTTATTGTGAGAACTTAATTGTGTTAAGCTTTTATTTCTTAAAACAATTTAATACTTGAAGCTTTGACCTAAAAATTTGTACAAGTGTTAATAATAACCTAATGCACCGATGGTAAAATATGAAAAGAATATTTGACAAGAACATGATTTTTTATAAATTTGTGGAGTCTGAGAATTTGAAAAATTATGAAAATGTAGAACATGTCCAAATGTTGCCAAATTTTATGCGATGTCTTAAAAATGTCTGAACTCGATGGTGAAATCCATTTGCACATAAATTCTATTATTAAAAATGTTAAAGTGGGATATATAAATATATTTTTTTCACAGGTCATGATATGTAGTGTTACAAAATGAAAATTGAGATCTATTTGATAAAGTGTTAAAAGGTCAAGATATTTGAAACAATTTACCCTTATTTATATAAGAATCAAACAATAGCATGGGAAGTTGCTATTTCATGAACTTTTCCATATAATGTTGCATGTATAAAACTTTTGTCCAGTTAACCTGAACTCCCTCAAGTATTATCATTCAGTCTCTGCTCTATTTTATGGATCCACTGTTTGATATCCATGTGGGAACCATTTTACGATCAACCTTATGCTATTGAGAAAATATCAGTTAAGTCCTTCTATCTTGTTATAAATTGAATGAAAAGAAAAGCTCTCATCAATCCTCCAACTTATTATAGGTTTATATTTCAAACCTCTAGCATAACAAATTTTTCTGTTAAAGTTCTGCTGTTTTTTGTGCTTGACAGAGGGAGATTGATACCATGCATTTCATGCAAACAGCCCCTTGGTTAGGCTTTCTTTCTGGTGTAGATGGGCAGATCTTACATTCTCCATATGGAGGAGATAGTCCCATTGTCAATCTTTTCAAATCAGCTACTGGTGCAATTGTGTCCAACCCTGTATGTCCACATCCAACATCATTCTACACCATGTCAAAACAGGCAGAAGCTGCAGGTATGTTACGTTGTCCCTCCGTACCCTTTGTTTATTGCGGTTTAGTTGACCAAGTTTATCATGATGGAAACAGACTAGTTACATAATATGCAGTAACAATCTATTACTTCTCCCTAGGACTGATGAGAACTAGGAATCTATTATTAGCAAAACACTGACAATGGATCAACTTAGTGGTTTAAAAAAATTTTAGAATCCTTGAAACTACTTTCATGCTGCATGTAGTATTTTGAGTAAATATTACCGTAGAGGTCTTTTAGTCCTTAATCCCGTTAATTGTGTTGATCATATGGTTAGTTCATATTCAGATTACTTATAGAAGACTCTGGAAGTATGAACGGTTGAGAGTACACATTAGCACTTTGTTGATTACAGTTGAGAGTAGAAATTAGCACTTTGTTGATTTGTTCCTTAAAATTGTAAAGTGAATGCTAAAGAAATTGACAAGTTTGTAGAATGTGTTATATGGAAGAAAGTTTAAATTAAACCTGCACAGTTTTATTTAGTCCCTTCTAGCGTTGTTAGTTCTTTCATTAGGAACTTGGAGGTCACCCAGAAGTATCTAATTTCTATAAAAAGGAAAGAAATTGCTCTCTGAGTTGTGAGTACAGTGCAGCATGAATAACCCCACATAACGGTATTGTTAATCAAAAACTGGAATGTAAGGGCCCAAATAAGTATCGAAGAACATGTGAACACGTTTCTGATGTCTTGGAGGATGATTTTTCCAGTTCTTAACTGTAGCTATCCCATATAGTCTATCACTTTTCCATTTCTCTTTTCTGAATTTCAGTTTATAATTGTTTTCCAATGTGTGCAGATCTCCTGTACAAGGCTAACATGAATACTGGCAGTGTACTGGAATATGCCCTTGCTTTCACTAGTGCAGCGCTGGATAAGTATTGCAGTAAATGGAGTGCGGCTCCCAAGACAGGATTCGTTGACATAACAACTTCAAAGGATTTCTACCGTATATATAGTGGCCTTCAAATTGTAAGGCTCAACCTTTCGTCATCTATTTCAATGCTATTTTGTAGTTAGACTTGTTTCTTTGACAAAAATATTTCATTTAACATCTGTTTCTTTCATGTATTTAACTTAGGTACCTAAAAGAAATTTTAATCTGTTTTAGTCAATGTACAGCATAACTAAGCATAAGAGAGGCTAAGTCATTACCAAAATTTTCTAAACAGTGACATTTTGAAACTTACAATTTTTTTTTTATAGTTTCATACTAAATTTGATGTCTTCAAGCAAAAGACAGCATTATATCTTCATCCCTTTTGATTGGGGATGTGGATTTATTGTATGCATACGTGTATTACTCGGTGGAAAATAACAGCTGGGAATAATTATTCAATATAAGAAGTCCTATCACCAGTATATCATGGCTAATAAACTCATCTGGCCAGATAGCATGTAAATTATGTAATCTTTTCATTATTATAACATATTATCTTCTATTTTAGGGATATCTAGAGGAGTCTGTTCAAGCAGCATCCAACAATTATGAAGTACTGGGTGATTCTGTTGCTTGGGGTGGTTGTACAGTGATATACTTACTTGGGCAACAGCTACATTTTGAGCTCTTTGATTTTTCATATCAAGTCCTCAATGTTGCTGAGGTGGAGGCTGGATCACTTGCACAACCATTCAAGGTATGGCAAATTTTCTTCGACTCTCTCAAGACCATCACTGTGCAATGTTTCACAAACATTTTTCTCTGCTCTGTATCATAACATGCATTCTGGAATATGAGGTGATTCTTTGGTTGATTTTTCATGATTGAGTGCTCTTGTGAAGGGATGGGAAACCCTATTGGAGGCAATGAAGAAAGCAAGAAGGTTGAATAACCATGTCTTCTCCATGTTAAAAGCACGATGCCCGCTTGAAGACAAGACAGCGTGTGCTATAAAGCAAAGTGGTGCTCCTTTGCATCGGATTAAGTTCGAGAACACTGTTTCTGCATTTGAAACATTGCCTCAGAAAGGTGTATGAGTCCATATTTTACTTTGCTTGAGGTAATGCAAAGATTTGGAGCTACTGTGGTCTCAAGTTTTAGGCTAGTTATTGTAAATGATCTTAGTAATGTGTTTGGCTCCTCCTGCTGTAGTGAGTTAATGTTACAGTGAATCAAAATGAAAATGCTACATCAAAAATGATTTTCAGGCAAACATTTGCCTGAACATCATACTATTCTTGGTTTAGCATCCCCGAAAACATTCATTCATAGAATTTTAAGTAAAAACATTATACGATTATCTTCCCCCCAAAAAAGAAAGACATTATACGATTGCTAGGCGATGCTGTGCATTCGAAAACTTTCCAGGTAATAGATAGGCCATAAGAGTTTGACAAAGTTGCGAAAATATTTTACACTTTAAAATCAAAATGATGAGCATGCCCTCTTCTTTCTGAGGGCTCAGAAACTAGCCATTTGTTTATTGATGAGACATCTGATAATTCCCAAGTAAAGATTTTGTCAGTGTCCTAGCAAGAAAAAGCAAACACTTTAAGAAGTCCAAATTAATGCTCCCATTTTGAAAGAAAGAAGAAATTCTACGGGAAGAAAAAATTTTGGTCGATGTATTTATAGCTTGTAAAGAGTTTGATGAACTTCGAGCTAAAAGATTGGTGTGATGAATTGTATGTAACAGGCCACAAATTTAGAAGGAAGCAACTCCAGCTATATACATGGTTGAGGGGGACGATGAAGCCAAAGAGACACTAGACGAGTAGAATGGGGAGATCAATAAGGGAATCCTAATGTCTCCTCGCCTATGATAAGGGAATAGATGAAGAATAACACAAGCAAATAGAGGTAATAGGATACTATCAATGAAAACTTATACAGGTGTTGGTAGACAATAGAAGTACATGACTTCCTAGACGAAGCCTTGGCCATAAGAAGTCAAGGTCGATTAGAGGATATTTGGGGAATCCAAATTATTATGGGGGAAGGGATCTCAGATTGGGGGACAGATCCTCTGGCCCCTTATTCTGGCCCTAATCTGTCCCCTTTTGATCCAAGCCATCCATTCATGTGGGTTGGATCAAAAGGGGACAGATTAAGGCCAGAATAAGAGGACAGAGGATCAGCTCCTCAGGTTGAGCTGCCATCAAAGGTATGATGGATTGATATGGAGCATGCAGGAGTGTGCTTTGTGTCAGACGCCTAGGTGATTGCACTGGGAAGCTGTGACATCGTCTTAGGGGTGTAATGATTAATTACCCTTAACGACATCCTATGCAATTTCAAGACGAGAACCATGAGGTTCACCTGAGAAGGATAGTTGGTAACACTGTCGGGTAATGAGAGGTAGGGAACGAAGATGGTGTCTAAAACAGGGCTAACAAGACGTTGAAAGGGGAATGAGTGGAAGGATCGTATATAATGACTCGTATACACCCATGAAGAGTATAAAGGTTAATGTTCTTGAACTAACTACCAAAGGTAGTTATATAAAGACAATAATAAACGAAACATTTAAGATGAAACAAATCTGCGTGTATTTGATTCTTACTGATTCTTCCATCAAGTTTATACAAAGGAAAATATCTCTGCAGTAAAACATAACAAAAGTTCTTTAATAGGTGAAATTACAACAAAAATCTAATTACGTGATTCTTTGTTTTATATGCATATGAATATGATTCTGTTTAACATAATCTGTTTGAAGAGATAGCAAATCTACTGTTATAATTATGTAAGCCGACTATAAGTCGACTTGTATCTTAAATAAGTCGACTTATACATCTAAAGGAGCATAA
>JAOQMR010000003.1:20627843-20644875 GCA_027563865.1 Erythroxylum pelleterianum | reverse complement strand
CCAAGGTTTCAGCTCCCTTAACGAGCTGTATTTACAATCACAATAGGTAGGACTAAGAACGTGAATAAGAGCAAGGACAAGAGGAGGCTGTTTGAGATTGATTTCCCTGTCAATCGTCCTGTCACGAGATCCATAACTAGGGGACGTAACATCCCTTCTATCTAAACCCAATCAAATGCCTTTAGTTCAACCAGAATCAAACGTCTCCAAACCAAAATCTCCTGAATTTGAACCCATTCTTGAACCTGAATCTACTTCTGGAGATGTGCGATTTGGCAAAAATTTGGTGTACCTAAGGCGGAAAGAGGTCAATCCGGAATCTGTGCATGTACAAGAATCCGATCCAGATTCCTCAAATGAGGTAACAATTTCTGATTTCCCTACTTGGCAAACTAAAACAGAGTTACAAATTAGTGAGGAAGATCAGGACCAACCAATTGCCATTAGGAAAGGAACCAAAACATGCACCAAATGGCCGTTATACCCACTCTCACACTACATGTCCTTCCAAAACTTCTCACCAACATTCAAAGCCTTTCTTGTAAACCTCAATACCACAACCATTCCTACAACCTTATCTTAGGCGTTGTCTAGTGAAAAATGGAAACAAGCCATGGACGTGGAGATGGAGGCACTAAGAAAGAATAAAACCTAGAGTTTGGCGGAATTGCCAGTTGGAAAAAGGCCGGTGGGTTGCAAATGGGTGTATACAGTGAAATATAGGGCTGATGGGTTGATTGAAAGGTACAAGGCATGATTGGTAGCCAAAGGATACACTCAGACTTATGGGATTGACTATCTAGAGACATTCGTTCCTGTGGCTAAGATGAATACAGTCAAAGTAATTTATCTCTAGCTGCAAACCATGGTTGGGAACTACAACAATTTGATGTAAAGAATGCATTTCTGCATGGGGATCTTGAGGAGGAGATTTACATGGAGGTCCCAACAGCCTATGAAACAAAAGTGACCACCAATACCGTATGTAAGCTGAATAAAGCCTTGTATGGATTGAAACAATCTCCTTGGGCCTGGTTTGGCTGATTTGCAAGGGTCTTGTTATCTATAGGATATAAGCAAAGTCAAGGGGATCACATTGTTCCTTAAGCATTCAACCACAGGGAGAGTGACAGTATTAGTGGTTTATATGGATAGACATTTCATCAAACAGAAGTTAGACAGTGGCTTGATATGTACTCCGTATGTGTCGACAAACGGGCAACTTGCTGATATTCTCACTAAAGGATTAAGTAGCTCAATGTTTGAGGGTATTGTGTCCAAGTTGAGAATGGAAATTTCCTATTAACCAACTTAAAGGGGAGTGTGAGAATTCGTAATTCTATTTTAGGTAAATATTGGGTATGAGATATGTATTGTTAGGATCCCAAAATTTAAGGGATTTTCTGTTAGAGTCAGTTTCCTAGTTTAGTGGGATTAGTTTCCTAATTTGTGTTGTACTCTTTGCATATATATTACCCATTAAGTGGTTCAATAGATAACAACTTGAAACCCTAAAATTTGATAAAGAACAGAGTGGGTAGTACGGAGAATCTTATTTCCAACAAACAACAATTTCAAATAGCCTATAAAAGTTATGAGCAAATCTCAAAAATGGATTTCAATGAAACGAAAACCATGAGGTTGGAGGGGAGACTACAGGGAGTGCCTATTGTGGTTCTAGTTGACAGTGGGGCTAGCCACAACTTCATTTCACCAGAGTTAGCCAATGGTCTTGGGATGCATGTACGGATGAGTAGAGCCTTGGGAATCAGATTGGGGGATGGTCACAAAGTGGCTACAAAAGGAAGGTCTATGGGAGTGCCTATTCGGTTGGGAGAAATGGAGTGGAAGATAGATGCGTATGTCCTGGATTTAGGATGAATGGACGTGATCTTGGGAGTGGCTTGGTTGCAAACTTTAGGGAAGGTCATGGTTGATTGGAAGGAGATGACCATGCAATTCCAACATGAGGGGCAGAAGGTGCAATTGTGTGGCAATGCAGGTCTTCAGATTACACTGAAGAGGGGTAGTGAGTACCATGAAGATTCGGTGTGCTTGCATGGCCTCCTTGCTATCTTGAGTGGGAGTTTCCTATCGGTGGAAGGGGTAGATATAACAGAGGGACAGCAGAAACAGCTTACCCGAATAGAAGAAGGGGAGTTGAATCAAGTCTTGACTAAATTTCCAGAGGTTTTTCAAGAGATGCAAGGGCTACCTCCCGAAAGGAACCACTCGCATGCTATTGTTCTGCAGCAAGGGCAAGGGCCTATCAGTGTAAGACCTTGTAAATATCCTCATCATCATAAAGATGAGATTGAGAGGCAAGTGCAGCATATGTTGAATATGAGGATTATTCGTCTGAGCTCTAGTGCCTATTCCAGCCCGGTCATCTTAGTCAAGAAAAAGGATGATTCATGGAGAATGTGTTGACTATAGAGCATTGAATAAGGTCACCGTCCCTAACAAGTACCCTATTCCGGTGGTGGAGTTATTAGATGAGCTGAATGGTGCAAGAGTTTTCTCTAAATTAGACCTCAAATCTGGTTATCATCAAATTCGGGTCAAGAGAGAGGACATTCATAAAACGGCTTTCCGAACACACGATGGTCACTATGAATTCCTCGTGATGCCGTTCGGATTTGACCAACGCACCGGCAACATTTCAATCTGCTGTGAATGACATTTTTAGGCCCTTCCTCAAGAGGTTTGTGTTGGCTTTTTTTGATGACATTCTCATATATAGTGTTGATTGGGAGACCCATCTCTTACACTTAAAAGGTTTTGGATGTCTTGAGAAACAATCATTTTGTGGTTAATCATCCGAAGTGCAGTTTTGGGAAAAAAAACAATAGCATATTTGGGTCATATTATCTCTGAACAGGGGGTAGCGGTGGATCCAACCAAGGTTTCAAGTGTAGTGAATTGACCTATTCCTCGGAATGTAAAAGGAGTGAGGATTTCTTGGGTTGACGGGTTATTATAGAAAGTTCATTATGAACTATGGTAAGATAGCCAAACCTCTTACCGAATTAACAAAGAAGGATGGATTTCATTGGAATTCGGCAGCCTTGGAGTCTTTTGAAACTTTGAAGAAAGCTTTGACTGCTTCTCCGGTATTGGCTCTTCCACAATTTTCCCAACCCTTTGAGGTGGAGTGTGATGCTTCGGGCAAGGGGATAGGGGCTGTTTTGATTCAACAAAGAAGACCAATCGCATATTTCAGTAAAGCTTTGTCCGAAGGCAATCTCTCTAAGTCGGCTTACGAGAAAGAACTAATGGCTTTGGTACTAGCAGTTCAACATTGGCGACATTATTTGATGGCCCGATCCTTTGTGGTGTACACAGACCAAAAGAGTCTCCGCCATTTGCTACAACAAAGGGTGTCCACAACCGACCAGCAATGCTGGATATCTAAGCTACTTGCGTATCATTTTGAAATCATTTATAAGCCAGGACCTGAAAATAAAGCGGCAGATGCTTTGTCACTGATTCATGAAGAGGGTGAATTGATGAATTTGATTTCTTATCCATTATGGGCTGATGGTAAACTCTTACAGCAGGAGGTAGACAAAGACCCTATTTTGAGTGCTATTATCAAGGAATTATAGCAAAATCCAAAGGCAAAAAAAGGGGTATCAGTGGCATCACGGAGTCCTCCTACATAAGGGAAGGCTAGTGATCTCAGCTCATTCTACTTTCATTCCCTTACTCCTTAAAGAATTTCACTCTTCGCCTATGGGAGGCCATTCAGGCTTCCTACACACTTACAGGAGGATCGCCAGCAACATTTATTGGATTGGTATGAAGAAGTCTATTCAAGACTTTGTTAAGTCTTGTGACATTTGTCAGAGGCAAAAATATGCTGCCACCTCTCCTGGGGGTCTACTGCAGCCTCTTCCCATTCCTAACCAGATTTGGGAAGATATCTCGATGGATTTCATCACGGGACTTCCTAAGTCTAAAGGATATGAAGCAATCTTGGTTGTAGTTGATCGGTTGTCTAAACATGGTCACTTTATCCTATTGAAGCATCCATATACTGCTAAAAGTGTAGCTGAGGTTTTTGTAAAGGAGGTGATGCGTTTGCATAGAGTTCCATTATCCATCATAAGTGATCGGGATCCCTTATTTGTGAGCTATTTCTGGCGGGAATTGTTTCGATTGCAAGGCACTATGCTGAAAATGAGCTCCTCATATCATCCGAAGACGGATGGGCAAACTGAAGTTCTTAACCGATGTTTAGAGACTTATTTGAGGTGTTTTGCTTCGGAGCAACCCAAAAATTGGTCTTCTTGGGTGTCATGGGCTGAATTATGGTACAACACTACCTACCATGTGTCTACGGGTTCAACTCCTTTCAAATTGGTATATGGCAAAAAACCTCCTACATTGGTTCAGTTTGTGCAAGCTGAAACTAAGGTGGAGGCAGTGGCTAGGGAGCTGGTGGATAGAGATGAGGCTTTGACACAGCTCAAATACAATCTTCATAGAGCTCAAGAGCAGATGAGGAAGTATGCAGATAGGAAAAGACAACCGGTCTCTTTCAAAGTGGACGAATGGGTTTTTCTTAAGATCCGGCCTCACAAGCAACTAACGGTGGCCCGAAGAATTAACCAGAAATTAGCGGCCAGATACTTTGGTCCTTTCCAAATTGTGGAAAAATTAGGAGCTGTTGCTTATAAACTTAACCTCCCACCCTGTTTTTCACGTGTCTCAGCTTAAAAAAGCTGTCGGACACTACACGGTTGGGGAGTCTTTACCTGAAGGAATGGAAGTGGAACTAGAGGAGGTGGTAGAACCAGAAACTGCACTGGCCAGCAGGGTGATTTCCAAGGATGGACAGTCAACCACACAGTGGTTGATTCATTGGAAGGGAAAACCGATGGAGAATGCTACTTGGGAAGATGATTTTGTTATCCGGACTCAATTTCCTCATTTCAGCCTTGGGGACAAGGCTGCTCTTCAAGAAGGGGGCAATGTTAGGATTAATACCGACAACAAACCTAGGATATGGCGAGTATACACAAGAAGAAAAAGAGAGGGGGCTGTGAGCAATGATGTGGGCAATGATGCACAAGTTAGTTAGGAATGTGGCACATGGTTGGGCAATAACAGAATGTACGGGTGGTTAGCTAAGTAGGGGGGCAGAGAAAGACTATGGTCATTCAGGAAAATAGAAGGAAGAAGAATATTGTGACAGAGAAAAGTTTTTCTCCCTGAGGAGCTTCTGCAGCTCTGGGTTAGAAGGTGCTATAGTGAGTCACCTTGTAATACTCGTATACTGTCTCTATTTTCAATCATCAATATAGTAAATCTCTAGCATATTCAGCTAGAGTCCTAACAGGAGGCACATAAACACAAACAAAAAAAGAAGATTTTATATACCATTGTTTAGAAAACCAGATCGAGATGGCAAAAAGGTCAAGAAAAAAGGTTTCAAGAAAGATCAAACTGCTATGGTATAATCAGTTAAAATAGATAGAAGATTGATGGTTTTATAAAGACTGTTTTATAGAAACATATTATATTTTTTAAGTTGGCAAAATTGACATAAAATTGGGCATGTAGATGGTTGAGCAGTAATTTTTTGGATCTACTAGGTGCATCATTCAAATCTCAACCTTGATTATCTTTTGCAAAATAATTAGAAATGAATTTACATAAAGCACTAAATAGGAATTCTTGGGCTCAAAATGTCTACTTTTTGCAAAGTTGAAAAGCCACTCGTTTGTAATAACATAGCTTATGCATCATTATAACACTTTAGGAATAAAAGCTGGGGTCTCTACCACAACTTCCTGGCTGGTCACCAGTTTCTACAATATGAGAGAGCAGTTGGGCCCAGTTTTCTGACACTGCTATACATTCTAATTTAGATGGCTGAAAAAGTATTGAAACCAGTTCCGAACTGCAGCTGATACTTCATGAGGTGCCTAAACCAATGTTAATGAGCAATTAACCTAAACCATTGAAGTAGTTCTGAACATCTATATTTCACATTACAATATCCCACAATCTTTGCAGCAACAGAAATTGTTTACTATTACTAAGATGGGTATGGTCTAGGAACAATACATTGCATGCAATATATTGCATAAATATTCTGGAATTCCTCTTAATACTCACTCAGCCTTCTATTGTTAAAGATAAGTATAAACCGATTCCTGGCCAATGAATAATTCAGGAAAAGATGAGTAAGTTCCCAAAAAAGATAATAACATCATTTGTTGGCTTAACAAAACATCTTACCAGTAAGTACAGCATTAAGCAGTAGAACACCCTGCAAATTTTGAAATTTAAGTTCCATTAAATGAAATGTAAGGCAAACTTCTTCCAAAAAGAAAATGAGTAGAACAGTTCTTTTGTGATATAAGTGTTAGAATATCAAAAGCAGAACCTGAAATGTTAAAGGACTTCATCAATAGTATTCTTGGAATCATGGTACTGTCCAGACATTGAATACCAAAGGAAGCCAACTAAGCTATAATCTGAATCACACAACTCAAGTCTACTATATGCAAGGTCAATATGAAATGAATTTGGAATATAAAACAAAAAAAAGAAATTTTTATCTACAAATAATAATAATGAAAGAGACCATTAGAATTATTTTGGCATTGCACCTGTTATATCACTAAAAAAGTAAAAAAAAATAATGAATCAATGTCATGCTTGTACAAACCTTTTTTTTAAAGACAAATCTAGGCCTCGTTTATCTGGAGTAATAATCCCAAATAGTTTAAATAATATTCTCCTCTTTGTGGAGTCACTGTTACGTATAAAAATACTATAGTTGTTACACAGCTGCAACGAGTATAAAGATTATAACCGTTTCTCTTATAAGTAGATTATGAATTAGCTAATGTGTGTGTCCTCTAAAGTTCTCTGTTCTTCTCTTTACTTTCTGGACTCTTCTCTTTCTCCTTCTCTCTTCTGTTCTTCATTTTTATTCGCAACATTTATCTGGAGTAATAATCCCAAACAGTTTAAATAAAATTCTCTCCTCTGTGGAGTCATTGTTACGCATAAAAATACTACAGTAACAGCTGTAACGACTATAAAGATTGTAACCGTTTCTCTCATAAGCAGATTATGAATTAGCTAATGTGTGTGTGTCTCTCTCTCTAAAGTTTTCTGTTCTTCTCTCTACTTTCTGGACTCTTCTCTTTCTCCTTCTCTCCTTCTCCTTCTCTTCTGTTGCGAATAAAAATGAAGAACAGAAGAGAGAAGGAGAGAAGGAGAAAGAGAATGGTCCAAAAAGTAGAGAGAAGAATAGAGAACTTTAGAGAGAGAGACACACATTAGCTAATTCATAATCTGCTTATGAGAGAAACGGTTACAATCTTGCGTTACAGTTGTATAACAGCTATAGTATTTTTATACGTAACACTTCTTTCTCCTTTAAAAAACCTTGTCCTCAAGGTTATGGACGTTTACAGAATGAACAAAAAATGAATAATCTATTTTTCTTTTCACCACCCATCTTTTTTGAAGCATCACCAGCAATTGCTCCTGCAAAGCTCACAATCTGCTCATTTAACAAAACTCCAAAACCACATGAAATGCTTCTATACTTTGCAGGGTCAATCTGCATGTTACTCTTAACGAAATCAAGAGGAGTAACCGTCATGTGGGTTAGACCACAGCTGAGAAGACCACCAGCTGTACAAGCAGTATAGAAAGTCGGAGAGTACATTTCGATCTTACCAGGCTCGCTGGGAGAGGGGACGATTAAGGAACCATCAGAGGCGACGTCTTTGTTATTCATAAGAAAGGTGGACTCTACGACCAAAGACTTTATGTAGTCCTTCTCTTGCATGGGCTGCTCATTTTGACTCGTGAATTCCGGAATAACTGCAATAGTAGCTCCCACTTCCACTCCTTGTCGCTGCAAAATTTGTGTCACCACCGTTTTAAGCTTCAGCAGGTTGTTCTCCAATTTTTTTGTTCTGTTTAGAGCGTCCAAAAACATTTTCTCATTCCTGCTTTCAAATTCCAGGAACATTTTCTCATTCCCCTTTGAAATTCCATAAATATTTTCTCGCTTCTGATTTGTGCTTCCATCAAGCTTTTCATGTTTTCTTCGATTCCACACAGAATCGACTGCTATAATACCATTTGTTGCAAATAAAAATGAAGAACAGAAGAGAGAAAGAGAGAAGGAGAAAGAGAAGGGTCCAGAAAGTAGAAAGAAGAACAGAGAACTTTAGAGACAGAGAAAGAGAGAGACATTAGCTAATTCATAATCTACTTATGAGAGAAACAATTACAATCTTTATACTCGTTACAGCTGTGTAACAGCTATAGTATTTTTATACGTAACAGTCATATATTAAGGGGAAAAAACAAAAAAAATCTTCAAGAAAAACAAAATAAATCACAAAAGGAAGATGGAAATGCTAAAATGGGAAAATTTCAATAGTTCTGTTGATTATAAGGCGGTAATTTTGTTCTTCTCAAGTTGCACGACACAAGACAAAGACTCCTCTGTGGAGTCATATATTAAGGAAAAAAACAAAAAATCTTCAAGAAAAACAAAAGAAATCAGAAAAGGAAGAGAGAAATGCTAAAATGGGAACATTTTAATAGTTCTGGTGATTATAAGGCAGTAATTTTGTTCATCTCAAGTTGCACAACACAAGACAAAGACAAATGCAGGGAAAGAAGATAATCGAGTCCATGTTTGGCATTCTTGTGACGAGAAGTTCAGTTGGGATTTGATAGATGCACAGAGGCCCTATTTATTCTGCAATTTTTGGCACATAGATATAAACCAGAACAAAGCTGCTTGAATATTCGTGAATTAATCTAAAGTGACTAAGTTCATAAACATTTAAAATTAGAATCTGTTCCTATTAACAAGATGGCTACTTAACTTATGAAGACTCATCTTTAGGCAGGACTATATAGGCATAGGGAAACCCAAAAATAATGAGGAAATCAATTACTCACCACGAAATCTACCACTCCCACGTAAAACCAAACTACAAAATTGAAACCTACTGGGGTCCATAATGTTGAACAAATCTAGCAAGTTCATAAAACTTTTATCCTGGTATTGGCGTATGTTTCATAGTAGAATAACAGAAAAGGAGTTACATGGGCATTTGGCTAAGCAAGAAACTTTTTCTACCTGAATCGCCCAGCGTTCTAAATTTCCATGAGAAGGAATGGAACATCCAAGGTCTTGGTGAAGCTCTTTGAAAATGTTAACAAGACTTGAAGGTTGTTTAACTCCACT
This sequence comes from Erythroxylum pelleterianum, assembly GCA_027563865.1. Classification (NCBI taxonomy): domain Eukaryota; kingdom Viridiplantae; phylum Streptophyta; class Magnoliopsida; order Malpighiales; family Erythroxylaceae; genus Erythroxylum; species Erythroxylum pelleterianum. Next base: position 20,635,634 of record JAOQMR010000003.1, on the reverse strand, counting down.
GGGGACAGAAAAAGACAGGCCCATTGCTTGACCAGGACCATGATAAGGATCCTGTCCAATGATAACAGCCTTCACATTGTCAAATGGAGTGGTGTTGAGGGCATTGAAGATTAAATCTTGCGGTGGGTAGATTGGAACACTCCCATTGGATATTTCGTTTTCAACGAACTTGCAAAGATTCTTTGCATATGGCTTTTGTAGCTCCCCTTGAAGCGCCTCCAACCACGTATTTTCGACCAGTAGCTCTTCTAACTTCACATAGCCCACCCCTTGAGCTGCGGTTAAAGAGATGAAAAGCATGAAACCGTAAAACAACAACAACAACTACTACTACTATCACCAATACTGCTACAAGAAATAATCAAGGTGGGAACTTTTTGGCATACCTTTGGAATTGGATACTAGCCGAGAGCAGAACTTAAGATTTTGCTTCGATTTGGCGCTTAATCTCTTGAATTCGATGATGGATTTTTGGTCGTCAGTCAGTGTTAAAGAGGAAGAAGGCGCTGGTTGGGAGAGAGGATTGGTCATGGAATGAAAAGGTTTTGAAGGGTCTGATAGAGAAGAGAGCTTAAGACGCTTGGCCGGTTGGCGAAGATCCATCAGCGTCTTCGGACTAGCCATTGATTGATTTGGTTCTTCTAGTCACAGCAGCTGATAGCGGCGGGAATATACTCCCTCTCCCGTACCAGTAGGCGGAAAGTAGCAAATATTTTTCATTTTGTTGCACGAAGTCGGACGTCTAGTGATGTGCAGTTTAGGGAAAATATACAAAGTAAAATACACGAGATATTTTAATTTAACTTATTAATTTTTAAAATTTTTAACTTTATTAAAAAATACTTTTTTAAAATATATTTTTTAAAAATATACATAATATAAATATTACATACAAACTAATTCAATATCCTTAATACAACAATTTAAAGTAACTCTTAAATATTATAAGAACTAATTAAATCACCGTCAAATTAATAATTTAAAATAATTATACTAAATTAGTAGTTTGAATTGAATCTAATTGTTTTATATTTAAATGAATTAGATGATCATATTACTAACATTTAATTGATCTTCAATTATGTCTTACTTTTGTTAATCAAAACATAAAAGAATAAGTTTTTAAAATTAATTAAACTATAAGAAAATCTTATATGGATACCTAAATATATATTTGTAATTGTCACTTTTAAGTTATTTGTTGAGGTTAGTTATTAATACAATTATATTATTAAAAATAATTATAAAGTTTGAAATAGATTTTAAATGCAGAATGAACGAAAAATTTATAAAGTTAAATTTTGTTTGATTACATTCTTCTTAATATGACACATAAATAGATAAAGATTTATATAAATGATATGGTGTTAATGGAAAAACATTCGAAACAAATTTAAAGTAGTTATTTAAAAGAATGAAAAAATAAAATTGAACCCAACAAAACATTGTTAAATTTTGTGACAAGTATATGAAGAATTAAATTCGAATAAAACAAAACCAAGCATATGCTAACATGTCAAAATAAAAGGTACAAGATTCTTAGAAAAATTAAATTATGTCACGTATTAATTTTATTTAACTTCCATATGTTAGCCAAACTTTATATTATTAATGAAAATTCACACTTTCTTTTTATTTGACCCCACATGTAAGCTTAACTTTAAATTATTTAATGAAGAAGTCTAATAATCATGAATACAATTATATTTATAGAGTACGTGTGCACTTATATGGATAATATAAAAATTAAGGTCATATTGCTGTTGTTTCAATCCTCTGATTCCAAGGATTGGTATTGGGACAAGGAGTTTGCTCCACACTAGAGAATTACCCCTTCATAGTTAATATATAGTTTCTAATCACATCCATATAAGATTTTTTTGTAAATGAGCCTAAGAAATGCTTAAGCTAGATTAACTTATCCTCAATTTGCAAGTCCGAGAGAGTTTAAGAGAAGTAGCCTTGAAAAAAAATGTTCACCTCTATTACGTTGACTTTCTTTAACAATTAAGAAAATTAGCAATCAAAAGTACATATAGACTAATTAACTCACTTAAAAGAATGCACATGACAAGTACTTGTATAAAGTATCTTCATCCACCAAATTTTGAGGTTAAGTTTTCCTTTTCTATTCCCTTTGTAAACCTTGAATCAATTTCAATCAACGCCGCAGTGTACTATATAATCCTCATCCACTACCGCTGATTATTATCAATTCGCGCCTGTCGTTTTGGACCTCCATTTCAGCAGGATTTGTTGACAAGAAAATCGACCAAGAAATTGCAAGCCAAATATGATTTCAAATATGATACTAGAATTTCAGGACAATAACCATAAAATGACACACATTGTTCTGATATAGTACAACCTAAACCAATGAGCACTACATAAATACACAACTACACAATTTCGATGGCATGAAATCTTCATCTAGTACATGATTTCAATTATGTTTGGTCTTGCACAAAAGGACATGGAGTGGTAGTGGAGAACGTATGCAGACTTTTTCCGCCAGCAATCCACAGAAAAGCACAATATTTACTTCTGGACACCATGATCAGCAACAGACTAAGAAACGTGCATGATGATCTAGGAGTAGAGCAAACAAGTACAAAAAATACAGACTTGAACTTAAATCACCAACGAATACCATGCCATTGAATAAGTAGAAGCAAATCTGCACCCGATATGAAGAAACCTGTAGTGGATCAGTCGCACTTACATAACAAACTCTCCAATAAAAGAAATGCATGTTTCACATCAAGTTACAGTCGAATCAAAATATCACAGATTGAACTCCAAAGGTAATCAAATCTAAACAGGCACAGGTCCTCATCAATAAATCCAAATAAAAAAAACTGTTGTATTTTCTCAATACAAAAGGAATATTTTAGAAAGTGATTCCATTTACCAACCACACGCAGCAAGACTTTGCAACTTAAACGAGCTTAGTTAGACCATTACTTAAAAAGTACTCAAAGGTTTAGTACTATAACTAGAGTACTATGAGTCTTGGTAAGCGAGGGCAAAAAATAGTATGCAGTCTTGGTCAACAGGTCAAAGAAAAGTACCATTTTGTGAAGTACAACTTTCCAATCTTTTTAGTAAGTCTATTTTGAGGAGCTAATTAGACAAATATATAGGGATGTCTCGCCCTCAATCTGAAAGCTGTCCTGAACTCCGTCACATACAATGCTCATCCAAATCAAATGCTTCTCCCACAAAAATATAAAACATAACTCACATTTATATGGACTATGCATGAACCATCAATTGTTACCGCACAAAACTAAACGCAACGCAAAAGGAAAATAATGAAAAAACGCACAAGTGCACTATAAAGTACCCAAGTAATCTCTTGTAAATACCTTTCCCGCAACAATAACATCACTATTACCACCAACTATAGCAAAAACATCACTGAAGGAAAAGGATTCACAATTCCCAAAAAAAAAAACTACACAACAAGAACATTCTTTCTTGTTAACATTTTAAATTGCCTAGAAAGGCAGCTATGAACATGAAATGACTGGTATTCAGATTTTTGTGAATCACTGAGGCATGAACATGCTATAAAGGTAAACATGGCTATTCATTAACCAATACTGATAGCACAAAAAGAACATGCATCAGTGACAGAATAAAGTTTAGCTTTTGACCAAGAAATTCAAGGTAATAAGCACTGAAAATTTTAGCGCTTGATTTGATATCATCCAAACAAGATGATGTGAATAGCTTCCAGGTGAACCAATGCTAGTTGGTCAGATGATCAATAATGCATAATTATCTCATATTAATTAAAATTGGATAACCTGTGTTAACCTTTACTTCAAATTGTTAAATTTTTTTTCCTAAATTATAAATTGTGACACTGTAATGTTTTCTCATTAGCAAACAGGATTACATAAAAGCCACTTCTAGAGATTTAAATTGGGGCAAGAAAATAGAAGGAATCAACAGCTGATTTACCTATTCTGTGAAAATGCCCATTAGCTCATTTGGAGGAAATTGAGGCAATGCTGGAATACCTACTCTTCTTGTAGTGTCTAAAATTTCTAAGCCTGGCTCCTCTTTCACTTTATTAACATTATTTTCCATACTGAGTTTTTCCTGGCTTGAGTTACTAATTGGTGATCCAAATTCATCAACTGCAAATCGGCTAGGTACGGAAGCAGTATTCCCATCAAATCCCAGATTCCTCAACATTCCTTGGTCAAGCACTTCATTGTACTTGGATCGATACAAACTTCGGATGTCACACATATTAGGAGCAACTTCCAGTAATTGCCTTCCAGCTGCAGATCTGGTTGATAAGTTTTGACCATGCTGAATGGGGCTATTGTCGTAATTTATAAAGCAAGACAAGACCGAAGAAGATGCAGAACATGGAGCTGAAAATCCAGTCGCAAGTCCAGTGGTTTTGATATCCCCATCTAAGATGTGTTCCATATCCAATAAGGAATGATTTGATTGATGCGACAAAAGACTGCAATTGACAGGAACACCCTTGCTACTGCAATTCTGATTTAAGGAAGGACTATTTCCTGACCTAGAACTGGCTAATGACCGAGAAGGGATCACAAGGTAAGATGGCTCTACATTAACGGGGCAACTAGGCTCAGGCAGCAGTGACTGTTGTGGTTGTTGTTGTATCTGATCCTGCAGTTGTTGCTGCATTATATCCATTATGGTATCACAGTTTCGATTGCTAACAATTCCAACATTGCTGCTGAGTCCTAATGCCCCAGGGTTATTAGCAGGCCAACTTCCAAATCGTGATGCAACTTCCCCAGCTGATGCCATATTTTGCTGGAAATGTTTGGAGCTGTTGGATTCACATTTTACCAATGGCTGGCTAATTGCACCATGTTCAACAGATGTACTCTTGTTAAGCTGAATGGATGGTTGTATAAGAGCCGATCGATCTGAAGCTGTAACTAAGCTACTGGTTGAGCAGCCTAAAAGCTCTGCGTGCAATGCTAGTAATGTTTGAGGGTGAATCTGATCTGAAGCAGCCAAAGCTTGGATATCAAACCTTCCAAGTGAATCGAATTTAGCATTCAAGTCTCCATGCCCAAAAAAGGGATTAGATATCCCACCTGGTTGAGCAACCCCACTTAATCTCTTCAGATATAGCCTAAACTTCTGCAAATTATAGCCAAAAGATTATATATATATATAGACTATATATATATATATATATATATATACTGCCAACAGAATGAGTGAATGACAACAACAGACCTTGTTTATGGAAATAATGTTCATCCCCAACTATTAGAAAAGATTGCATTAAAAACTTTTCCCATGATTTCATAAAAAGGCTTTTACGATTAGTATTAAAAGTTTCGAGGATAAAAAGTTTTGAAGGTAAACAAGCCCATATACCTGTCCACTATTAACATTGATTTCATGACTCCTTGTTAAAACCACCAGTCACAAAACATTTAACCCCTTTTATCTTCATGAAAAAGGAAGAAATGAATAAACACTAGGGACAAAACATTTAATCCCTTACCTCTATGAAAAAGAAAGAAATGAATAAAGAAACAATTGTCTAATGATGGACACCATGAAGGGAGCTTTCTTAAAAGATTACATATTTCACATCCTAACCTGTTCAACTCATTTTGAAGTACCATTTTGAATAGTGGTCTTAAGGACAGTTAAAGATCATTGAGGATAACACCGTAGAGCTGGCTAACAGATGAAAGACAAAAATGCCTACTCAAATTAAATGGTATGGATAGAAAGAACTTCGTAGCTTTGCACTTGTTATCACGTTTCTCTTGCTCATATTGTTGGTACTGTAGATAAAATTTGCAGATCTTTACATGGAAGATCAATTTACCTTCAATCTTGAATGTGTTAATTATAGGCTTATGGGATAGCCAAATCCCTATAAGAAGAAAAAATTTCTCTGTGCAACTTCATTCCTGTCTAAATGTAAATAACACTCAAACTTCTTTTATGCAAGCACATAAAGAGCACTTCTCCAGGCATCTTTACCCATCGCCAGGCATAAATAACCCTTCACCAATTTTAAAGTTTACCTACATAACATAGTTGAGTAGAAAGTTAAAGGGAAAAGAAGTAATCCTTCTAATTGACACCAATTTCTATTTCAATTTTGGTTACTTAATTCCTACATACTATACTATTTGTTTAGTTCTTTTTATAGATACTATAGAGATTTAATGTGACTTAACCATTTCCACACGTAAAATCTCCTTTAGTGCGTTCATGAAGCATGAAAGAGGTGATATGAAAGACACAAACATGCAAAGGGGCAAACCTGCAAATGACTTGCAACATTTTCTCTAGTCAAACCACGTACATTCATGAGTTCAAGAATTCTCTTCGGTACAGCCTCTGAAACATTACTAATAAATTTAAAATCAGTATCAAACCAAATAAAGGTATCACACAAATGACAATATACAGATATATAGTGTTGAAAATTAAGTTCATTGACAAAAACGAAAAAAGACATCAACAAAGACCATACTATCAATTCCAAGTTGGTTCACAGCACTGACAAATTGCTGATGGAGTTCCACTGACCAAACAACGCGTGGTTTCTTTGTTGTGGTAGGATCATCATCTTCCACCTCACCGTCATCTTCTTCTTTGGTATTGCTTCTCTTTTTTGGACCTTTTAAAGCCTCACGCTCTCCTTCATAAACAGAACAAGAATAATCAGCATCATCATTTCTTTGTCTCTGTTGATGATTATCCTCCAAGCTAGCAGAATGTTCAAGATCTTTATTCCCAGTCCACTTCTTCCTAATAACATGCTGCCAAATATTCTTCAGCTCTTCGTCCCGGACGGGCTTAATTAGGTAATCACAGGCTCCGTGTCTTATGCCTCGCATCACTGCACTCGTTCTTCCATCAGCAGACATCACTGAAATGCAAATCAATCAATACGTTACATACACATACCGCACGCACGCAGGAATTTCCAAAACAAACAAGGGACACATAAAAATACTACAACAACTCACTAATGACAGGAAGGTCCATTTCCAACCCAACGCATTCTAGAAGCTTGAAACCATCCATATCAGGCATGTGAACATCACTTAATACAACATCAAAACACCCTTTTCTCTCCCTTAGAAGATTAAGAGCAACTGTGGCTTGTGAACACGAGGTAACTGCAAACACAGAAAGGAACAAACAAAAAGAAAATTTTAATGCTGAGAACCAAGAAACAAGAACAATTAAGCCAAGACTAACCCTCATAGTGTAATCGGCGAAGCATTTTCTCAAGAATTCTCAAGCAAGTAATATCGTCATCAACAACTAGAACTCGCAACCCAGCTGGGAACTGATCAGAGGTCACAAAGTCACCATCTTTAAGCGAGCCGTAGCTACCGGCGGTCATGCTAACACTCGACGGCACTCGCTGCAGAGCAACCATGGCGACTGCGGAGAGTTGAAGAATCTAACGAATCATCAAAACTTCAACACTTTGAAATGGGACTAGATCTGTAAGGGAAACCTAGAATAATTAGAAAGATTAAAGCGAGAGAAATTGTGAAATGGGGAATTGGCTTGGAAACTGATATATTTTGTGGGAAATTCTGGAGGGATTCAGTTGAAATTGAACTGAATATTAAAATTGTGGGACTGGGAGACAGAGAGAGAGAGGGAGAGAGGGAAAGTGCGAGGTTTCGGTGAACGGATAAAATAGCCATGCTCAAGCAGCTGGTGTTTGTTTGGTCGATTTTTTTCTTTTTCTTTCTTAAAGATGATATTAATAAAACATAAACAACTAGGAATGTA
>JAOQMR010000003.1:20586187-20609514 GCA_027563865.1 Erythroxylum pelleterianum | reverse complement strand
CCCCCCCCCCCCCCCCCCCCCCCCCCCCCCCCCCCCCCCCCCCCCAACACGGAGAATGTTGTAAATGAAAGAGAGGGTAATAAAATAAGGAATTAAAACACAAGGAGCTTTAACAATAAAGTGAGAAAGAGATCTAAAGTCATTTTAGAGAAGTAGTTACCAACAAAGGATAAAGAATTTAATTAAGGGTACCTTATAATAAATTTTTTGGCCTTTTAAATATTGTTTTTCGTATTTTTAAGGATGGTTTATGGCTAAATACTTTTTTTAATCGAGATTATATGAAATCCTAATAGTTTTTATGTGTTTTAATTCAACTTCAATAAAGGTTTTTTATGTCTAATAATTGTATGTATTGTTCATTGTACTTACCATATACAAGTAAAAGTTAAGGTCTAATTTGATTTATATATAGATAACATAACCCATGGCACATATATTAAGGATTGAATATGAATCTAAAGATAGATTTACATGACCTTTTTAGTATTAGGATCACCTATTTCGTGATTTCAAAAAAGATAATTCCAGAAGAAGTAAATTAGATAAAATATTAGCTAACTCTTTAAGATAAGTACATTGAGGGGTGGCAAATCGTTATCATAAGAGACCTTGATAGTCCAAACCATAGAATTCCTATAATTAAATAACATATGTAATGAAGTTTTATATATATATATATATAAAATATTGATAATCTCTTTTATTATTGTTCAATATTCTTGTAGATACCTATAGTAGAGGGTATAAGTTTAGTTTTAGGTTTATCAATCCCATTTTTATTGTTGGTTAGATAATAGCTTGAGAATTAAAATTTTCGACTATTTATAGGATCAACCCCTACTAACACTTTACTAGTACATAGCGATAAGATACACTTGTCTTTATTGAGTAAATAGTAATAAAATACAAAAAATAAACCTCATGAGGGGGGAATTATTAGAGCCTTAAGTTCAGGATAGCAAAATCATGTGGGTATTGATGAGCCTTGTTCAATATTCGACATGCGGAACAACGGAACAAGGCAAAGACTTGTGAAGAGGCAAGGACGAAAAGGGGCAATGTAAAGCGCTGGTATGCATTGGTGCACATTGGCGGAAATCTTTGATGAGATACAAGATTCGGATGTGAGACTAAAAGAATGCTTGAGATGGACGTCAAGTGGAAGGTTGGTTGGACCACACGCATGATGGAAGGGTTAGTTGGATCACATGCATGATGAGAATCTACGAGAGTTCTAAAGTGACTTAGCAAGTAAATCAAGCATGATATGAGTTTTGGGAGAGTTTCAAACTGTTTACAAGTTGACTTGGCTAAGGTTGGGTTCTTGATGGACTAAATACTTAGCGTGTGCTCAAATGGACAGACCATGCCTAATAGAGTTAGCATGGGACAACATTGGATGGACCAGTGTGCTATTAGTTTGGATGACTTATCATTATCGGATAGAGATGATGAGATCTTGGATGATGTGGCAGATAATATCGCAATGGATAAACATCAACTTTAAGGGATAAATATCATGTGGAAAGATCATCTGAAGATAGAAGAGATCTTCATGGATATGGATAGATCATTCCTAGATAGATGTAATCTTTTATCTTGTTATTGTGATGTGACTTAATCCTATTAGATAAAGTCCTAATTGGATGGGGATGTCATTCTATTAGTTAGTGTGATGTAATCTAATAAGAATAAGATAGGATAAGACTGTGATCTTAGCTAGTAGAGTTTTATTAGGATTCTAACTTAGTCATCTAGAGTTGCCTATAAATAGCTCATTTGAGCCTTGCTCTTCTTATAGACACAGAGGGAGAGAGATTGAGAGAGCATCCTTTGTATACTTTGAGGGAAGTAATAAAGGTTGACATTTTACCGTATCTCTTTCTTGTTCTTATTGTTGGCATGAATATTTAGTTCTTTCGTAGTTTTCTTGATAGAGTGAGAGAGTGAAACACTGCAAGGGTCGTGAGGAGTTCGAGAACAAGTAGGTTGTTTGACGGTCACGATGAAAGGCTGAATCTTCTTTAACGAACCTAAGTCAAATTGTCATACAAAGGGTTTAGCGCAACTAGTGGACAAGTTGGTGCTCGAAGGAAAACCTTTGTAACAGAAACTATTAGGTGTTCAAAGCCTAATCTAATTCAATTTTTAAAAACACAATCGAGTTCGGAGTTAGGAAAAAGGTTAACTTCAAACTTAAACCTTAGTTTGCATGTCATTATATATTTTGTAAATGTAAGCATAATTTTATTACTTCTCTTAACTTACAATATATTTAAGCTAGTGAAACCATTTGGAATCTGGTTTGAATAAGTTCAATTAGTAATTTTGAAAATAATTGAAATATGTTTTTGGTGTGGATACACCTAATAAAAGCATTCGAATTTTGAAATCAACCTACAAAAGCTTTTTATTTACTTAAACTAAATCTAAAATTAATATTAACTGATAAAATTGTAATGTGCAATTCAAGTCTTCACAAGAAAGTATAAACAAGAAAATAAAAATAATTTAAATGTCCAATCTTGAAAATGTTAATCGATTAATAACCCAACCAATAAAGATGAAGGTGAACATTACAATCATTTTTCTTCCTGTAAGTAGGACCTTTTCATATTCAATCCATTAATCCTTTATTATCTTATAAATTTCATTAATTCTTTTTGTTGTCTTAATCAATTTTATCTTAGTAATTTTTTCATTAGGACTTTTTTTCTACTCTAGAAATCATAGTGCTACCTTTTGAAGTCTTAGGAAACTAAATTTTTGCAATATTACTAAACCTTGATCCTTTTGTTTTATTATATTCAAAGAAGTTATCTAAATTCTCTCATTTATACCTTTTTAATTTTTTTTATCATACTTGTTAAAGGTTTTTATTTTTTGTTTTTAATTTAAATAAATGATGACCTTTTTAATTATTATTCCTCTTTATTTAAGGTGTGCTTTAAATTAATCGTGACATGTCAATGATACTCAACAAAATAAGAATATACGTTGATCTCATTAAGGGTAAATTTGATGTCAAGCAAAATGGCAGTAGGTAACAGTCACATGATGACTATGCAACTAGTTTTTCTTTTGATTATGAATCCTTGAATGTAATTGGCAATTTCCTTCTACTCTTTCAGTCTTTCTTTTGATTGGCTTTTGATTAATTCAATTATTATTTCTTCAAAAAAATATTTTCTTTTTCATTTTTGATTATAACACATACCACTATTTTTAGAGAGTCCCCCATGCATAAGGCGGAGGTTATCAATTATAAGCAGGTGACTCAAATTCGCGACTTTCTTATCATTAAAAAATAATTTTACCAATTCCTATAAGGCTAGCTTTCCATATCACTATCTTTAACTAATTAAAATTAATAAATTGATTAAAATAGATATAAATTGATTTATAAGAAAAACTTAGTTATTTGTCATATAAAAGTGGTATATTGTTCGAAAAAGATACATATTTTATTTAAGGATCACAATCTTCGCGGGACTCGAGTTCGGCCTGTGGGCTGATAAGAATATTAAAAATGATGTCATTTTATTAATTTTTTTTAAAAATAGGGTAGACGATTAGGTTGAGCGAGCTGATACTATCTTTAATTTTATTTGTAGTTTTAAGAAATTTTAAAAATTTTGATAATTTTTAAAATTCTAATTAAAATTCTTTTTAATTTTTATTTTTCAAAAAATCTTATATTATAATTAAAAATGACGATAAAAACATATGTAATATGCACATTTGATATGGTAGAATTAAGTATTATTTATATAATGACTCAATCTAACTCTTAAATTCGAATCAAATTTAATTAGTTTGATTAAATTTAAGAGCTGAGTTAAGTTATCATACAAATAATATTTAATTAGTTTACGTTTGATTTTCATATTGCGCGGGATTTATTATTATTATTTAATAAAAGTCAAAGAAAATATGTTCTTCTATAAAATTAAAAAATTTAATTTTCTGAAGAATTTAAAAAATAATGATAGTTTTTTAAAGTTTGAAATTAAAATTTTAACAAAAAATATAGACTTTTCTGTACTTCAAACTTAAAATTATTTTGATAAAAATTTTAACATATGTCTAACTATTTGAATATCAAAGAAACTTTCGCGATTCTCAATCTTAAATCATAAAAAACAAAGGAAGTCTAGGTCTTTGGTTTTGAGATAAATAATGTCTGCAGCCTTGCATTTGCATGCTACAGTGAGACCCAAAAAAAACCAATTTAACATTAGCAACAGCAATCCCCTTTCACCGTTTCTCTCGGCCGCCACCCCATCCTCCTCCCGACTTTTGTTTCTCACTCTCCCTAAAGCCCATTATCTTCCGAATCTTGTTAGTCTCATTCTCTCCTTGGAAATGGCAGCTCTTACTCACCCCCACCAGCAACCGCATTTTTTCACTATCAAAACCTCCCTTAAACCCACACCCAAATTCACCTCCGCTTCCCGAATTCGCATGTCATTTAACAAAACCGCCCCCTCAATCGCCGTTGTTGGCGTCACTGGCGCTGTAGGCCAAGAGTTTCTCTCTGTCCTCTCCGTTCGCGACTTCCCATATCGTTCCATTAAAATGCTCGCCTCCCAACGTTCTGCGGGCAAGAAATTGACTTTCGAAGGCAGGGACTACACAGTTGAAGAACTTACGGTGGAGAGCTTCGACGGTATCGATATCGCGCTGTTTAGCGCCGGTGGGTCGATTAGTAAGCAGTTTGGTCCAGTGGCTGTCGATAAGGGCGCCATCGTGGTGGATAACAGTTCTGCATTTAGAATGTCTGAAGGTGTACCTTTGGTGATTCCGGAGGTGAATCCAGAGGCTATGGAAGGGATTAAAGTTGGAATAGGAAAGGGTGCTTTGATCGCGAATCCAAATTGCTCTACTATTATTTGTTTGATGGCTGCCACTCCATTGCATCGGCATGCTAAGGTAGTTTTGAATGGATTAGTCGGTTTTATGTTCAGCTGGATCCTTGAGGGTTTTTGTTTTCAAGTTATTGTTATGGCAAATGATATATCACACATTTTAACAAGCAAGGACCTTCAGTCATCAGTGATATGAAAATAGTTGATGCCTTGTGGTGAGGTGATCAAGTTATGGAATTTTTGGTTTTAATTGAAAATTATCAGTTACGAGACAATGAAAGCTACTTGATAAGCCAATCCGTATTATTTAAGATGGTTTAAGCTATTTTAACCAGAATTGTTGATGTTGCAGGTAAAACGCATGGTCGTTAGTACATATCAGGCAGCCAGTGGTGCCGGAGCTGCTGCAATGGAAGAACTTGAGTTACAAACTCGCGAGGTTTTAAGTTATCTGTATATCTTTTTGTATGTTGAGAGTACAATGTGAAGTATATGTACTAATGGGAACAGAAGCTGATACTTTTGGTATGTATTTACCCACTAATTAGGTCTTGGAAGGCAAATCACCCACTTGTAATATCTTTAACCAACAGGTTTATCTGTGTCCCAGAATCTCCTTCACCATCATTGAATATTTGTGCTCGTAACTTTTCTCTAATTAATATCAGCTTTTAACTGCAGTATGCTTTCAATTTATTTTCTCACAATGCTCCCATTCTATCAAACGGGTACAATGAAGAGGAAATGAAAATGGTGAAAGAAACTAGAAAAATCTGGGTAAGTTTTGAACATGCAGGCTTATTTAAGCTTTGTTCCTCGATCCTTTATGCATATCTTGGATCTATGATCTAATAAAATATGCTCTTTTCCCAGAATGATGATACTGTTAAAGTGACTGCAACATGCATAAGAGTTCCTGTCATGCGTGCTCATGCCGAAAGCGTTAATCTTCAGTTTGAGAAGCCACTTGATGAGGTAAATAATGCCACAAGTACCAAGTAAATTCCCCTCTTGTATTCTGGTTCCTTATGAGTATGCTAATGCTCGATCAAAATTCCAATGAAGCATTTAGGAAGCTTCTTTGCTTGAGTTTCTGCCAATTATTTCATTATCCTATAATCTCTATTATTCATTGTTTTCCTGGAAAGTAAGATAAGGTTTCATTCAGTAATTATGTTGAAGCCATAATTTGAACCTTTTGTGTATACTTTAGAATTTACAATTTCTTTTTTCATGCCATATCATGAAGATTTGTTTCATTCTTCCCAAAACGGGAGGCTTCTCAACTGTGCACTTGTCCCATCTTCACTTATGGATCTCAATTATCACATTTTGCCATTAATTGGACTTGATATGTCATTTTTCCTTTTTTTTTTTGGATGAGTTCCTTGTTGGCATACCATTTAATTTATTTAAGGTAAACTGCCTTCAATCATAGTATTTGCAATACGGCTACACATTATGTCATAATAAATGAGCATAAATGTAAGTTCCAAGAGGAAAATAGAGAAAGAAAAGGAGAATGCCCATTGCAAAAATTTGTCAATGGTTGTGCCTCTAATTATTTAAATTCATTAAAATTCCAAGTTTCCACCCGACCTTTTGCTCTCTATTGTTAGAAAGCTTACACCCATGTAAAAAAGATCTTCATAGCATAGACTTGTGAAACATCAAAACATTCAATGCGATAGGATTATGATCAAATGAAATGTTTCATGTATAGATTGCTGAGCATGTTATTGAGAGTTTGGCCTGTGAAATAGATCACACTTCACAACAGCAAAATATTGTCAAATAGAATGTAGCTGTGGAAAGACTTTATAACCTGATTGGGTTTCACATAGTTTGCTTCCTAAGTTGTCATCAGTTACTGCTAACTTCAATGCGGTATGGTGCATGGTCCTAATGTCCAATTCAATTTTTCTTGATATGGTAGTTCTGTTGGTCAACCTTTTTGGTTTACTTGACCACTTGTACGTATTTGATTATTCTGATTAACGTAACGTCAAAGGATACGATATGAGTTATTAGAAGTGAATCTGCACTTGCCAATACTTGCAATAATTTTCTCTTTTTATTTTACTGGTGTATCGTGGGGACATATACAAAATCATTTTCCTTCTCAAGATTTCAACTTGTTAATTAACACAATTCTGGTGTTTCGGATGAATATTTGTCATAGACGATGGTGATGTTTGTCAATTATTATTTTCCCTTGCATATAGTCTCACAAATATGGAATAGTTATGTTTAAAAAAAAAGGAATTGTGGAATAGTTTTTTTTTTCCTCTAGCAAGTTGTTGTTTTATAGAAGAATGTTTGACTATTGCCTGTCTTCCTGAAAATTAATTAATCATTCCTTTCATTAACTGGATCCTTGTTTTCCAGGACTCAGCAAGGGAAATTTTGAAGAATGCTCCTGGACTTGTGATTATTGATGATCGAGCATCCAATTACTTCCCTACCCCATTAGAGGTGTCAAACAAAGATGATGTTGCAGTTGGGAGGATCCGTCAAGATGTTTCTCAAGACAGGAATCACGGGTAAAGCCCATATTTTGTTTGAATAGTATGTATATTCTTCTCATATTTTCACCCATTCGCTACTAATTTTGCGACTCCAAGCAGGTTGGATATCTTTGTATGCGGTGATCAAATACGGAAGGGAGCTGCTCTAAATGCCATTCAAATAGCTGAAATGTTGCTATAATCTTCTCTCAGTTCTGGTGTGAGAATCATCTGCTCCCTGTAATTGGTTAATATGCCAAAATATGCCATTTCAGTTCATCGGTATTCCTATTATTCTGATGCAGGCATTCATTTTGGAATAGGGATTGGCGAAGTATACTTTTTAACAGTTTTAGTCGTTTTAGTTGGTAGGCTTGCTTAAGCTTAATGTAGTTGGATTGCTGCAGGTTGATGTGAGCATAATTTGTTAAAATAATTTTGTACCTTGGATGGCCCCATAGGATCTAGAAATTGTACAATTTTAGTCATATTTACCTTAGTATTTGAGAAAACGTATCCTGTCGTGTTGTCATACTGTCATGTTTGTTTGTCAGATTCTCACTGGAGGTATCTAACAAAGTTGGGATATCGTTTAGAGATTAGGAGTTATTGTCGGGAAGTATTGTAAATATTAACTCGATGTTTATTCAGTTTTCAAGTCAACCTATGTTCCACGACTTTCAATCTTCTTAAAGATTCTAACGACTGAGAGTAAGATTCAGCAATTCAATTTATTTCTTGTTAATCCGGACTAGATCCAGACTAGTGAGAGATGTTCTCCCCTTTCTTGGAAAAAAGAATGGCTTTTCCTCTTATCCAGAAATGAGCTAGCAACAACAAGAAATGTTGAGGGTTGGAAGGTGTAATGTTGAGTGAAGATGACCTTATCATCTTCAAATTCTTCATAAAGGTTCATAAAGGAACAAGTATAGAAAATTGATTCTGGTCCCTACCATATACAAGGATAATCAATCTTCATCAAGAAGTGATGTACTGGTGTGACTTTACAAGAAGTTGTCAAAGACCATCCTTATCTAGGCTAGTTATCACATATTTCTCTTGGAGTATTGGTCTGCAGAAAGACTTAAGTCAACTAATAAGTTTGGATGATAGCATTGCCAAGTTTAGGAGGATTAGATTTGTCCACATTTGCATTGATACAAATCCAAGGTTCTTTTAGAGGCTATAATAATATTAGAGCCCTTGTTTAAGATTTCATAAAAGTTACATATATGTGGAAACTTACAAGGAAGGAGAATAATTTAATCTCACAGACAATTGATACTCCATAAAAAGAGGTTGCGAACTTGAGCCATTCAGAGTTGAAGAAAAAAGAGAAAAAGAAATCCATGTGGACAGAGGAAATGGACCTGAGGGCAATTAGAACAAGGTTTGGCCAATATAGGTGGGACGTCAGAGGAAATAAGCACAGATGAAGGCTCCTTTATCCCAGATGATCCAGGACCAAGCAAAACCAAATTTGGTAGGAAATCTAAGAAAAAGCAAGGTAAAACCTCGCTCTAATGGATATTAGTTTGGAAAGTTAGAAGCCATAATAAATAGTTGCCAATTAAGGATATTTTATACCTTAACAAAAATTCCATCTTGTTGGTCTTGTGGAGACCAAAATAAAGAAGGATCACATCTGAAAATGCCTTTGTTTTATCAACAGAGATTGGACTATACTCAGTAACTACGATTTCCACTTTAATGGTCGTGTTATTTTCACTTTTAACTGTCATTTGCTTCTCTTAAACCCTTGGTTCTATACTAACCAACTCCTTCATTGCGGGCTTATATTAACTTCTGATCAATCTAGTGTAAAGGGCACTACTATTTATGCTTCCAATTGGGATTCCAAAGGCACACATTACAGAGTAACTTGAGGAACCTAGGAGCAAATATTTCCTCCCCATGGACTCCAGTAGGTGACTTTAATTGTGTTGTCTCATAGAGAAGTGGTGGGGAACAATAAAAGTTCCAAATTAAAATGTTATGAACTACAGACACTAACCAAGAACCTCAGATTGACTAATCTGATTTACATGGGCAACATCTACATATGGAGTAATAATCAAACTAGAGATTGGTTCATGCAGACGATACATGATCGAAGCTTGGTGAATTCTCCTTGGCTATCCATACTTCCACAAAATTATACAAACTTTGGAAGCTCCATCATCTTTGATCACTCACTTTTCTACATACTTGCTAGAAACGCACAAATAGAGAAACCCCCATTCAGGTTGTTCAATACGCTCATCAGTAATCCAGGGTTCAAAGGTGATATTTTGAGAGGTCTTGTAGCTGGTCAGACAGGATCACAGTCATATAAATGCTCACAACGCTTAAAGGCAATTAAAGTTCAGCTGATAAAAATACAAAGGGGACATATTGATGCAATGCATCTTGTTAAAAGTAAGTCCTTAGATTCCCTTATTGATTGTTAGGAGAGACTTGCACTTAACCCTGAGAACCCAAACCATAAACAACAAGAATCATGAATGATACAAAAGTACATGGAGTCACTAAGAAACATTGATTCCCAGTTGGTGTAAGTCATGTCCTTCAATTCCTCTTGGGTTTGAGCAATTTTTCCACCCCTGTATTGGAGCAATTTAAACCTTTCTACTGACAAATGACCTATAATAATAACCATCTAGAGGAACCTATAATGACTAGTTTACTGTCATTTGAGATTAAGTACTGGTTCTTCCTCAGATTCAACAGTAAGAGGGCCCCCTTATGGTAGATGATTTTCTCCTTTATGATTTTATTACCATGTCTTTTCATTCTTATCATGCTTGAGTTGTTTGATAGTTGCTTTTGTGCATTATGGTTAGTTAAGCTCTTTTGCTCTTATGCATCAGGGTCAGTTAAGCTCCTTTGAGTACTGTTAGTCTTTCTCTTAAGGTTTCTCGTGGTCCTTTAGATTTTGAATAGTTGTAACGCTATGATTTCCTTTAGAATCTAATATATTGTTTGATGTTGAAAAAAATATAAAACTATAACTATGGTTAAAAAACTATCTTTTATTTATCTCAATGTTATATTTTTAATAGTATTTAATAGTTTTTCTACATAAAAACTATGATTTTTATTTTAGTTGATTTTAATATTTATATTTATGAATATTATTTAATACATTGTCTACATAAAAATTAAGGATTTGTTTGATTCTACTTATTCTTTTGGATTTTTACATATATTTGTAAATTTAGTACAAAATTGTTTGTTTAAATTTCTAGTTTCTATTTAAAATTTGGTTGCTTTCTATGCCATAACTTAAAAACTGTAAAAATTAAATTTATATATTTCTAATTATTTACTATTAACTACTAATAAGAATTATGAATAGTATAATTAGATTTAAATTTATTTTAATTTTATATAAAATTTAAAATTTTAAGACTGAAAATAGTTTGAATGTTTTTTTGAAAATTACAATATTTCATTGAAGCCTATAAAGGCAGGCAAGTCAAAATTACATTGCTGTTAAGACAAAGGAAACCATCATAGTACTATACAAATACAATTTCAATCTAAAACTATATCACTCCAACCTCCATCTTCTTTTAATGGAATGACTTAGATCTTCAGTGGCATGGTGAGCAACTAGTATCTCCTCAATCCAACAAATGTGTGATAGATGATTACTTGACTATAATTATACACCTATATTTAACATGTTTTGCTAGTTATTTTATAGTTTTGTTATATTTTTGGTACTTAATTCTCTCCAAGTGTATTTATAGGTAATAATTGCTTTCATGAAAAAAAGAAAAAGAAGAATTTAGATGAAATCGTAGCATAAAACGAATATTTGACGCAATTAAGAACCTACACGATCATATACAGTAACTGGTAAGTCTTTGTAAATGTGTAAAGATTCAAGAATTTTAGTTCTAGTCGTGTGGAGTTATAAGCCCATGTATGTTGATATACACGATCATGTATGTTTTCCTTGTAAGTTTCCGTGCCAATGTGAAATCGCAAATTCAAGTATTTTTAAAGATACATGGTCACTCACATGCTCGAGTAAGTTGACCATCCATAACCCATAAACCCTAGTTTTTACTATAAAAAAGGAGTGAGCAAAGAGAGATGAGTTTTTAAAAGATTTGAAGTCATGAGACACATTCAGAGGCGATAGTTCTGATCAAGGGATGAGGAAAACACAAAGAATATGTCGAGAGATCCATTAGATAACAACATCAAGCCCAAACTTAGAAGAAGATCCAATAAAAGAAAAAGGGAGATTTAGAATCATGATTTCTTTGTTTTCTATTAGTTTTCTGCAGATTTATCTTTGGTTTTATTTTCTATGAGTAGTAACTAAACTTTTTTAGTATCTAGGTGTGATAAATTCTAAGTTGTGATAACACATGACTTGATCTTTTATTCAATGAAAATGTATTGATTGATTTACTATATATGATTAATTATGCATTTTATTTGGTTCTAATATTTCTAGAATGTTATTGCATGATTTGATTTCTTATGATTGAGATTAAAAAATCCTCTTGTATGAATGAATCTACCATAATTGGAAGGAATTGCATGCAAACCCAGAGATAAACTGACATAAATCTTCAAAATTAGGATCAGAACTAATAGTGTAATTTATAAATTGAAAATGCAATTCTAATGGTTCTAACTAGAAATATTTATCTTAATCAACTGATGAATTAGTTGTTAATAGTCTTGAGATAGATATAGATAATAACATAAGACATGAATTTACATGGTCCAATAATTAACAATATAATTGCATGCTAAAAGATTAATAATTAAAGAGTTTTTTGGAGAATTCATTACCTAGACATTATTATTTGATATTGATTTTCTTAGTATTTTAATCTATTTTGAATTTAGTATTGTTTTTAATCTTATTTTATTTAGTTAGTTCATGTTAATTAAAATTCAAAATATTATCTTTATGTTAGATGGATAATTACTAGTAATTATAGTCTTTGTGGAATCGACCTGTACTTGCTTATGCTAGCTATATCTACATCGAGCACTTGTGGTAAATTTAAATATTGATATAAAACCATATCAATTAGTGTGATATTGCATATTTTTAGATTGAATATTCTTAAAGATCCTTTGAAGAACTACTAGTGGGGCTCTTGACGCGCTAGAATTAACAATCTCTTATGTAACCTTAAATTCATACGTATATAATCTAATACAATATGAGTCGAAAAGATCAAACTAAGTGATTAAGTTACTCAAACTTGGGATATAGAGGCACCTACCAACTTTTTTCTCTCTTCTAACTTTCTTAATCTTTCTTTCTCTAAAACTATTATAATCTTGCCCTAACCCTTGATTTAAAGCAAAACTTATAAGGTTTCACTTCAATCCACATCTAAGAGCCTCTTTTACCTTAAAATATTATTATCTGTAAGGTTAACATAAGGAAGGAAACTAAATAAGAGTTTTATTTTGTGTTTCATTTGTTTTAATTAGGACTAGTTCCATATCAATTGACATATTTCAGCTACAGGTTGACCTAACTCTTTGAATTTACGAGAGAATGAGTTTATAACTAATTTCCAAGACTTATAAGTCGACCTTTATCATAGTTTGATTAACCAAAAGTTCAAATAATATCTTGATGGCTTCTAATAAATTGTAGCTCTTTCTCTTAACTTTTCTTTATCTCTTAAATTTTCTCAATATGTTATAAGAAGAGTTATGTTTAAACTATCAAATAGTGTTTAGTTTGATACAAGATGGAATTAACGTGCTCTTCTAATCATTCTTAAATAACCCTAATAATATTTTAAGCTTATGAATAATAAAAATTAAAAACACCTTATATAAGGTTTTATCAAATTATTAAATAATTTGTTTCATCTTAAGTAAATCAAAATAATTTTCGATTCAAAACCTAGACTTATTAAATTCATTACAAGTTACTAAAAGGAAGTAGTATTACAACTATAAGGAATATAAGAATGTAATACAAACAAAATTCTGCACAAAATTAATCTTTATTCTAAACTTTAAATGATAAAATTTTATGTTTTTAGTTATTGCAACAAAAATAAGAAGTAAAAGTTTTAGAAGTAAAGTTGTAGAAATTTGTATATAGTTAGTGATTTAAAAATGAATGAATTTAGAAGGAATATGGTGTAATGTCGACCTTTGCATGTATGATGCACAATTATGATCCAACAAAACCAATCGAGTTTAGGTTCTCAACATGCCTATTTAATGCAATTTATGATATGGAAAGGCGAGAGTCGTTAATAATAACTGATGCTTTAATGTGGAAATAATCGAGTTGTCAGCCTTTGAAAGGACCTAGATTAATGGGCTTATAAGCATGATGCATTTGAGAGCTGCCTCGGAGGGGACTAAACACTAGTTGGGATCATTCAAGAATATTTCAATCAAGTATATTGGGAAACACACAAGTATTCTTCCCAATTGAAGCCAAGCTTCAATAAAGGAAATCTAATGCACAGAAAAATTGAGACGGATTCTCTATCTAATATTATGGTGTCTTGTTTTGTTTTATAAATCTCAACCATTCATTCATGCGGATCATGAATCCCATGTTTATTTATGCAGGATTCATATGGGACCCACATAAATGAATGACTGAAATTTATAGGATAGAATAAGACATCATAATATTGGACATAGATCCAGACTCAGAAAAATTGCCTCACTAAGACTCCCTTGCTCTAACCTCTCACTAGGATCTTTAGCTTTCTACCCCTTTCTTCATGCCAATTTAGAAAGATAACTCAAGCCCGTTCCTCCACGTCATTATTCATCTTCCCGTCCTGAATTCTTCTAATTTGCGTAGGCTTATACAGGCTAAGCAAAAGGATAATAATGGAGAGACTCTACCTCCCTTGACTCGAATGCCTTCCTCAATAGATCTGAATTTTTCAAAGGCAAGAAATCTGATCCATCCAAGATTGAAAACACCATGGAAGCAGATGGCTCTAGACCATATTCGCAAACCAAAGGGACGTGAAAACAAAAGCTGAACATACAACATAATAAAGGTAAACTAAAACACTTCTCTAATGTGCTTAAGGATAGGGTTCCTATCCCCCCTAAAGAACTGCTATAAGCAGCAACCAATGTATGGGCTGCATCCTTGGTTGGCTACTTTTAGATCAAATGTCCAGCCTTCCCTTCGGTGAAAACTTAGGTTGAAGCTCGTTAGAGTAAAAAAGGATTAGAGTGCACAATGCTCATGGAAGATGGTAACATACTCTTCAAATTTTGTTTAGAACAATAATTGATGGACATCATGGAATCTGGTCATTGGCATGTAGGAGGACAACCCATGTTCTTACAGAAATGGCAACCAAGATTGGAATGTGATAAGGGCCGAATAGAAGTCTTTCCCCTCTGGGTTTAATTTCATAATATTCCTTTAAAATTTTGGACAATTGACGGGCTAAGTTATTTAGGTAACTCTTTGGAGAAACCCATTTGTATGGATTCTCAAATTGCCCATATGGAGAGGATATGCTACGCTAAGATTTACAATGAGGTGAACATATATGCTAAATTGCCTGACAAACTCCCAATACTAAAGCTTGATGAAGCAGGTGAACTTCAAGCTATGGACATTTCCTTGTCTTATCCATGGAAACCTTCTGTTACTGCTAAACAATGAGAGCAACTGGTCAAGTATTCAAAACTAAGTGGTCTGATGAATTACTTGAAACAACCCCTCCTACTCAGGAACAGAACAGTCATTCCTCTCCTCAGGGAATAAGAAGGGCAGGAGACCTCCCAATCTGATAAGTTGGCTAATACCTCCTTTGAAACTTGCAACACTATTGTTTTGTCTATAAACCACCCAAAAGTTGTTGAAACCTACATTGAACAAATAAGACCTTGCTCAGATAAACTAGACATCCTCAATACTATAATGGAGAACACTAATGAACTAATTCTTAGCAACCATGTGGCTCTGAACCCCATAGATATGTTTGTAAGCTTACTAGTTACAAATACCAGCTGCAACCTTGCGCTAACTACCAATCCTGAACAAACAAACCATCTTACCACCCTAGATGAACAAGGAGGATAACATGTCACTGCGCTATAGTCTAATAATAGTTCTAGAAGGCGATCTATCGGGAGAAAGAATAAAAATCATTCCAAAGGGTAGTCCTCCCCCTGATGATACTTATCTAGAATGTTAGAGGGTTTAATGACCCTCACAAACAAGCTATTGCTAGAGACCTAATTTTGGAGAAAAAGTCTTGTATATTAGGGTTACTTGAAACAAAAACCAAAGCTTCACCTCTCTATAAAGTCTCGAAATTTTTAGGTAAGGATTGGGCTATTTGTATCAACTTATCTTCTCATTACAATGGACAAATACTATGCTTTTACCACACTAGCAAAGTTTCAATTTAGCTACAAGGGGAAAGTCACCAATTTTTGCATTTTTCTTGAAAATTATACAGCTCAACTACAAGGTTTGCAGTCTCTTTACTTTATGCTTCAAAATTTCGATTTCAGAAGGCCTTGCTATGGAACTCTTTGCAACAATTGGAGGCTACTATTTCAAATCCTTGGTTAGTCATTGGCGACTTCGATTGTATTCACAACAACACTGAAAACTGAAGGAGGTAGGGGGATCTAGTTAGTATCAAGTAGGGAGCATGAAGCTTTTATCCAAAATGTTCTAGTGACTGGCCTCAGTTTCAGTAGTAGATTCCTCACTTGGACTAACAAGCAACAAGGTCCATATCTGATAGAAGGAAACTAGACAAAGCCACGGTCAATCTAGGTTGGTTGTCTACCTTCCTTCAATCTTTTGCTCACTTTGTCGATAACCTTCTAAGATGGTATCCTGACCCATATTATGTCTAATTTAGTATTTGGAGGAGCTCCTTTAAGGTTTTTCAATGGTAGCACCGAACAACTTGGATTTCTGGATCTTGTAAGAGACTGCTGGTAACTTTAAGTCGAGGGGTATAACTCTTATCAACTTATGCCAAAAATAAGAAGAGTTAAATTAACTCTCAAGTAATTCTCCTCTCATAGCTCCAGATTAGTTCACGATTGCAAAGTCCGATTATAAATGGATTAAATAGACTGTTACCAATACCCACATAACTCCCAGATGAGGGATATTGAAATTCAGAGAATAATGACTATCGACAAGCTCTCTCCTTGCATTAATATATCCTTCAAAAAAAGGTTAGGATTGCATGGTTGAAGGACGAAGATCAAAAAACTGCTTGTTTCCATGCTTCCTTATTAGCTGGGTGAAATAGCAGCCAAATTATGCAATTGCTAGATGCATAAGGAGTACATCACTCAAACCAATATGCTCTTTTGGATATCACTCGAGAATTTTTTGTTCAGCTGATGGGTAGACCATATATAACAAATTAACAACTTGATATGAAATGATATTTTGACAAACCCTTAAACCAAACCATCAAAGATCTTCTAGCAACTCCTTGTGCTAATACGAAAATAGAAGAAGTTCTTTTCTCTCTGAATCCTTTGAAGGCTTTAGGGCTTGACGACTTCACTACCCATTTCTTCCAACAAACATGGAGCATTATGGGTGAACTCTTCACTTACAAGAAACTTTTTCCTTTTGTAAAATGCTGAGAGAAATCAATCATACTTTCATCTGCCTTATCCTTAAAAAACCAAATCCCTCCTCCTTGACTGATTATAAAACTATTTCATGTTGCAATATCTTTTATAAAGTTATAGCTAAGCTCCTGGTCAGTCGATTGAAAAAAACCCTCATGGAGAGAGTCAACCCAACACAAGGAACTTTTATAGTGGGCAGAACTATGGTCGATACTATCCTACTTATGCAAGAACTACTAAGGAACTATCAATATGGTAAGAACCTAAAAAGCTGCATTTGGAAAATAGGCTTTTATAAAGTCTTTGATACAGTCAGTTAGGATTTCATTAAAGCTTGTTTGCATGTTTTGGAGTTCCCTACTCAGTTCAGGAATTGGATTAGTCTATGCCTTCACACCTCTTCGGTAAGCATTCTTGTTAATGGTGCCCCTACTAAACCATTGCAAAGTGCTCGTGGGATTTGTCAAGGGGATCCCCTCTCACCTTACATATTTATCTTGGTCATGGAAGGGTTGTCTAGAATGCTGGACAAACTGTTACTTCATAATGGTAGATTCTCTTACCATTACAAATGTTGACCTTTAGAACTCACACATCTAATGTTCGCCGATGATTTATTACTTCTGTCTGGGGATGATTTATTCTCAACCAACATTCTCAAAGACATCTTAAATAGATTTCCTACCTGGTTGAGCTTGCAAGTAAACTTCCAGAAAAACACCTTCTACTGCTCAGCCGATGTTAATAACCCTTCAAGGATTGCATTATCACTGGGTATGGAGCTGCATGCAACTCCATTTAAGTACTTGGGGGTCCCCATATCTTATGCCAAGCTCACCTATAAAGGTTGTATCCCACTCCTGGAGAAATACAAATCCAAAATTCTAAGTTGGCAAAAAAGGTATCTCTCCATAGCTGCTCGAGTTACTCTCATACAATCTGTTTTAAACAATCTGCATATTCACTAGATCAACCACCTGATACTTCCTACAAGAGTGATCAAGGAGCTAGACCATACCATAAAAGCTTTTCTTTGGTCGGGTTCTATGGAAAATGTTAAGAAAGCTAAAGTGAAATGGGAACAGGTAACACTTCCAAAAAAGCATGGAGGGTTGGGCTTAATCTCAATCAATCTTATGCAGAAACTTTTGCTTTGTAAGAAAACATGGGGGTTATATACTGATAAAAACACCATTTGTATCAAATGGATTCATCAAGCTTATCTACACTCTCACAACTTCTGGCAACTTACATTTCTCACTAACTGTTCCTTGGTTTTCAGATAAATGTTAAGCATTAGACAACTTATATACTCTCTCATCTTTCACAAGATGGGAAATGGCCACAACATTTCCATATGGTTTGATAATAGGACGACTAAGTTTAGTTCATTAATACAGAGGACTAACTTAGTGCATTTCACTAGTCAAGTTCCCCATAATGTTGAGTTTCAACACTCATTTCAGACAGGCAATGGTCTAGTAACTATAGAGGGTTCAACCTTCTAAGTAAATTCTTGCAACACATCACCAACAGTTGCAATTCAGATACGGTAGTATGGAAGTCTCATCCCAAAGTTATTTTGTAGTCCTCACTTGAAGATTCAATAGTTTCTTGGTTCAAGCTCCTTTGGAAGAAAATCCTTAGCCCAATAGCCTCCATTATCACTTGGCTTGTGATAAAAAACAGACTTAACACTAAAGATAGATGGCATGGAAGTTGTGATCCAAATGACTTGATTTTTGACTTCTACGTCCGGCCATAATTAGACCTCCAAATGACTTGATTTTTGAAGCAATAGTTTCCTAATACATTCCTCTATCTCTCCAAAGGAATTTATAGCTTTTGGTATTATTTTGAAAAAGGTCAATTGAATGAAAGTAAGGGTATTAGTGAAAAAATGAGTTTGCTTCGTCTTAAGACTCCGAATGTTGGGCTCCTAGAGTGGGGTCTAACATAAGTACTAAAAACAATAAGAAACTCTCAAATAAATACGAAAAATTCATTAAATATCGGATTATAATATAGTCTATTTAGCATTTATTAGTTTTCATGTGGGAGTTTATTATTTGATTATTTAAGGTATGACATTCAAAATGTAAATAAAAAGGCTAAGATGGATATTTAGAAAGTTGGGAATTTGAATTGTTCTTTTCTTGAGTACAAGAAAATGCCTAAATATGGGGAAGTTGATATGTGTTGACTTGTTCATATTTATAAGCTTATACTTAATGCATTTTGCTTGTATATCTTAGTGTTTTTCATTATTTCTAGTACTTAAATTGTTCATATTTTGTTTTTAAGCCGTAGTTTGCTTATTTAGAGTAAAAGGAATAAGATTGGATAAGTTTGGTATAATTTGAAGCTATTTTGACTAAGTTATTAAGTATATGACAAGACCACGTTTGAAAAGCTTGGGCTATTTTGGTTATTTTTGTGATAAACGCCTATGTTGAGGAGAGACATGCCTTTTTTATTATTGATAAGCTCGTGTTCACAGTATATACCTTTATACATGCACAAGTTGGCATTGGAAGGGATTTCTTATCTTTTTAAAGTATACATCCATGAACATGTCTATGTTCATGCTTGTGTATCCCTAAATTCTGAATCTTGTATGGTAAAATTTAGAAGTGGAAACAAGCTAGAAGCTCTGGAGACATAATTAGGAGACCTAGAATGGTAGAAATAACAAAGAACAAGCAAGGAGTCCCCTTTTGAGCTAAGCATATGATCAAGAGGGTTTATCTTTATCTGACGTAAAGACCCAAATGTAAAATTAATGTAATTTTAGCTAGAAGATTCATCGAGACTTTGGTCAGGCTCAAGCTATGGAGCAAATTCAAGGAAGTCCTATAAATGTTCTTTTCTTTATTTTCACATTTGGGACAATGTATGATTTGACGTTTGGGGAGCAAGATTATTTTGACGATATCTTTAAAGTATTATTTTATACATATGTATATATATGGAAATTATGTGATTTTTATTCAAATTTATTATTTTCACAAATACGAGCTCCTACAAACTCTAGTTTTTGGTGAAAGAAAGATTAAAACTGATGCTACATTGTATTGGAATTGATTTTACAGTCTTTGTTTCTTAGTTATGCTTAAGCTTCAAATTTTTTTCTTAGTATAGGTAGTATGTAATAAAGCTTAAAAATTTACACTCTTTGTAATAAAGTGGGATTGAACATAATAGGATTCTTGAAATATTTAAAATGCATTTTATTTCTTATGAAGCTATGCGATTTGTGTGGTTATACATAAAAAAATAAATGTAGTTCTCTTTTGTAATTGTCCACCCTTGCACATAGTCATAAATATTATTTAAGTAACAAGATATTACAAAATAAAACAATAAGACATCTAATAAGTTGTCTTACATTACTTAATAACCAGGGGTATTTATCATAAATGTTTACTCTTACGTTAAATGATGACTTAGTATATGAGCATGCTCAACACTTTAAGCATACTTGCTGAGCAATTAGGTCAATTCATCACAAATGCTTTCAATCATGAAATAAAGCAAGCAAAAACTTAAAAGAAATTTTGAAAAATGATGATTGGAATCCTAGTTGCTACTATTGTTTGTAGTAAGTAATATAGGTTGATTTGTTTCATGAATTGATTACGTTGCCTATGATGAACATGGTTGAGCGTGGAATTATGCATTAGCATTAATAAGAAGAATATAAGTGACTTCAACCTTCTCTTTTCCTTACCTATTGTGTATTGAGTCTAAGATTTTACGTTTGCATTAAAAAAATTAGGAAGTGTGATTTTAAATTCTAATTATACTTCATTTCTTTATCTTGGTGGTTAATTTTGCTTGGGGACAAGTCAATTCTTAAGTTTAGGAAATTTTGACGTATGCATAGTGTAAATATGTTTTTGTTTACTATTTTTATGTTTATCTATCTAAAAATACCTTTGCTTGGCATTACAATTGGTTTCATTTGATCTTTTAGTTAATTTCGGAGATATATTGCTTTATGAGTGATTTTGATCAAGGATTGAGGAAATTTTCATTTCAAACAAGATAGGAAAAACATCTTTTATTCTGCATCTTATATCCCTCTTTGGATAAAAGATGTTAAAGAAAATATTATATACAAGCTCACACATATCTGTGTATCAAGTCGTGTTCCTTTTTGGAAACGAAGCTTGAGGACATGACCTTTTATACGATTAGGTTAAAGCTTGTATCATATAATAGAGAAGTTATAATGCTAGATACACCTCTTGCGCCGGTGTGTTAGAGTTTTTGTTCCTTTTTGGATAAAAAAATCTAGAATATACATTGTAGAACAAAACCATGTTCTACGTCATTATCATGGAAAAGACCATCTATTTAAATAGTGGCAAAAAGCAACAACAAAAAGATTCCTTCAGTTTTTGAAGTTTCAAACTAGATTTTACCAATAGATCGACGAGAAAAAGAGAAATCATATGGGTTTGAATTTGCAGTTGTCTTTGACAAGGAAAGAGATTCAATATCATTATAACGAAGCAAATTACATCGAAAGATTGAGAGTTCATGAGAGAACTTATCTTCTTTTATGATTTCTTCATTTCTTTTGTTTATGTTTATTGTTTCGATGATGATTCATAGTTAAGCTTCTATCTAATGTATGAATGCTCTTGATGATGTAATTAAGTTTTTTTATTGTTGATATATCGATAATGTGATTATTTCAAAATAATTAAGATACCACATAGTAGAGTCAAACTGAAAGGGTATTAGTTTTTTTTTGATTTAAAGGGTATTAGTTTATTGAAGTATTGATCTCTGTTTAACATTATTAAAAGAGATATTGGTTAGTTAAATTGTCCAATTAAATCTTAGAAATCTTAATAAAATCTTGTAATATTTTACCATGAAAGTAAGAGTATCATTAATTAGGGTATATTTGTTATTTGTTGGAAGAAAACAACTAGAGATTAGATCTTGACGTATATCTAAACTCAGTGACAATACACATGATTAATCTACTTGGATATATTTATTTAGAGTTGTTGATTATTGCTTTGTCTTAATTACTCTTATAGAATCTTGATTTACTTTAGTATAATTTTATGGTTATGTTAAATCTTAATAATAATAATATAAAAATGATGGATAAAACTTATCACATCTTACCTGCCATGCTAAAAATTGAATAATTAAAGAGTAGTGTAGTTTGGTCATAAGGGTGGATAATTTGATTCTTATAATGGTTACGACAATATGAGCAATGTGCATATAAGCAGACTTCCAAAGAGGAAATCAGGTTCAAATACCTTAATGCATATAAGCAGACTTCCAAAGAGGAAATCAGGTTCAAATACATTAAACCCCAAAAAAAGGGTCTAGTGGATTATTTAAAACTTAAGAGAGAAAATGATGAAAACTGCAGAAATTAATATTATTCAAACGTTACGATCTAAATTGAGCTGCTGGGAATCATTTGCGTATAAGAGCAATGAACATTTGAGTTATTTCTTTTAATGTTGACTCAATTTGAGAGGAGAACTCACGTCCTTTTTCATTCGTTCGAGCAAACAATTCATCAGCGACTTCACTCCCGAAGTGTTTGCCGAACCATCCTTCGAAAACAGCCCTCAAATGCAGTAAGCACGAGGGAGCACTGGCTTCAGTCCATCCAACGGGTGTTATTTCGATCCTCTCAATGGTAAAGCTTCCGTTTCTTTCTACAAGCTCTCCAATTTCCCTCGGACAGGCAGCATATATTGGCAAATTAAACGAGTCCACCATATCTTCACTTACTAGTCCCTGCTAGGATCATATCCACGTCAACATCCAAAGATTAAGATAAAAATGTTGACTTCCAAGCATTAGTATGTAAAACGTGAATCTGCATAAGTTACGAACCTCTTTTGCCATGTCCATTAAGCTCGATCCTAGAAAATTAAACAGGAAACCAGCTGGAAAAGCAGAAAGAGAAATCCCATCGGGGACAGCCATTACGAGCAGAGTCATCATCCCTCCAACCACAAGTTCTTTAGCTCTAGCTTTCAAAAAAATTTCAAAATCCTTCTCAAATTGAGCCGAATATGCTTTTTCCACCTGTTCATCTGCGCCTGCGTAGTGAATTCTTCCTTTGTTCCACGCAGCTGAATTGCTATCCACCACTTCTTTTGGTATGTCAGAAAGCCAATGTAATGCATGAGCAGAATGTATAAAATGGAGTGACGACTCGGGGAACAATCTGCTGTGGAATGAACCCGGGACACCAGCAGCATAATATTGTTTTTGGGAAGGAAGTGATGTGAAAAGGGTATTGAAATCATTAAAAGACGTATCATTGAAGAACACTTGAAACTCAGGCACTTTA
>JAOQMR010000003.1:20529714-20540373 GCA_027563865.1 Erythroxylum pelleterianum | reverse complement strand
CTTGAAAAATTGATCTACTTTTTTATTAGTAAACATGTTTTCTAATTATTTTCTATTTTATGAGAAAATTTTCTAGATTCTAGTACACTAGAAAATTTTCTAAAAGTAAACGCACCCTTAATCTTTCCAATTCATGAAATCTTCAAGTACTGCTTTTCTGATTAGAGAACCGATTGCGTGTAGAAATAGTGTGCCATACTTATTTCTTTTCATTTTTATTAATTGTACATTACGTTTTTGTTGCCCTTCTATCAATAATTGATGCAATCAGTGCATAAATCAATAGGTTATAATTAGAATAGATCTCAAAGTTAACGCTTTGTTTGTATTATGTTGTATTAGTCAATTCTTATAGTTCTAGGATGACAATTACATCTGTTGAGGAATCATTCCACGAAAACTCGCAGCATATATTAGACTCGTGCAAAATTTCGATTACTGGCGTAAGATGGCGAATTGTTTTATTCTTAAACCTTTTCTCTAGAAGATTAATTAAACCAAGAGGGTAGTTGGAAAAAGTCAAAGAACACAAAGAAGGAATGAAAAACTAAGTCTCGATCCCTATCCTTGAGTGGCTGCTTGGAACAAATTGACTGCATCAGAATGTGGCCAATGCATGAAAACTACACTGTAAATATCTTTTTAAGTAGTATTTTAGCATATATTATTATGGGCGGGTGACTGACTAGTTGTTACTCGTGTTCATTATAGTTGGCAAGTCAATGCACATGCCCATTTTTTAGTTGGCATTGTTGTAAAGTCTGCGTAACATAAGGTGCAATAAGTCATAGTTTTACATATTGTTTTTTTTTTTTTTGTTGCACCGAACAAATCTTTTCCAAACATTGCAATGTTAATACTAGTTATTCAGATTTATGCTGCACTTTACCATGATGAAGGACAGATTTAGAGGAACAACTTTAATCTGCTAACAAGTTCTTTTTAAAATTAATTTATATTCTTGCTCACAATTTGCATACAATCTTTTATTTCATTCAAAATCATTTAGTCATCAATACATGACTTATTAACAGATATTTTAAATCCACCCCTCTCCTAAAAACAAAGGTAGAAGAATGAAATTTGAGTTCATCGACTTTTACTATTTCGATTGCTTAAATGCTGGTCAAATTTATTTATAATAGCAATAATGAATTTGTTGTTAATGAATTAACAATAATATATATTCTATTACTTTTTCACTAATCATTCATAATTTTGCAACAATTATATTGTAAGTGCTAGTATGTATAAGTAAACTTTTAAAACAAACATTTTAAATTATGATTTAGGAGACAGACAAAACTGTTATTACAAGTACCTTTTTATTAAGACAACAGAATTCATACCATTAAATAAAATGACACTTCTATAAGTATAAGGCAACAAAATAAAAAATGTTACTTTAAGTTTTGACTAAGGCAATACACTAGTTTCAAAATATAGCAACAATATTAATAGATATTGTAACACTTTAAAATCTTTATAAGTCAACAAACTGAAATTTAGGCAACAGTTTGTAACAATAAAAGCGACAGTTTATTCTTTCGTTAGAAATAATATGTTAACGTAAAAGCAAACTCTTATCGTTATGTAGGCAATATCTATATATAAATTAATGCATGTCTTAATTGCGTAAGTGCTATCAAATGTAAACCACCAAACAATTGCATTTATATATGTTATGTAGTTCATGAGAACTTGTAAAATTCAACCTTAATATATTCAAAATACAAAAGCAAAAAATCACTAGTAAAAATATTCACCTACATTATCTTCCTCCATTTTATATAGAATACAAGTGAATACATCTAAATACTAAACAAAAGCAATATGTATGGGCACTCCAAAATCCTTCACCAAATATCTCCTTATCCACTCCTAATTATCACCTTCTTACAAAAGAAAAAAAAGTAGATTAGAATTATAAAACTACAATGATCATAAACAGGTTAATAGTTCTCACTTTCTATCATATACAGTTAAAGTAAATAAACAAATAGTTTGAAAAAAATTGATAAGTAATAGAACCTAAAGAATGATCGTAAATTGATTAACCAATGGCACAAAAAATTTATTCAAAAAATATTGGAAGGAGAAAATAAATAAACAAAACAATTTATGCAACCCATCACATTCATAGGGATAAAGCGAAAAGTAACTGACCAATTCTAGAAGCATGTCAACTAAATTGAAAATCGAAGATAATTAAAAAGATTCTGCATATTAAGTAGGGGCCCTAAGTATAAATTTTGTACATTAGATATACAGGAATCTAGAAGTTTGACTGTGAATACAAAAGCCAACTACATAGAGCTTTAAGAAAAGGTAATAACCGATGCCTAAAAGCTATAAGTTATTAATTGTAACCATCACTAAGCCATAAGTTCTAACAACAAGATTTGGATAAGGGATGTCATTTTTTGTTTGCCCCTCACTCTTATTAACCAAGACATTGGTAGCAATCTCCCCGCCGCTGAATAGGTGGCCCAAAGAGCTCTTTCCACCACCACTACTAACTCCACAACCCATTGCCATTAATTGCTTGTTTTTACATAACTAAAGGTGGAAACCTGCATATTATTTCATATGGAAGAACTTTTAAAAATACATGTTCATTACATTTAACACAAGTGTCTAAGGAGTTCTTATAGAAAACATGTAGGAATGATATTGCAAACTTCTAAGACTAGTATGGAAAATTCAGAACAATCTAGTGCAAAAAGATCCAAAGCCAGTATTCCTATCTCCAATGATGAAATAGTATAATAAGCATTCCAAACTAATTACACTTTCATTAACTAGTTCTCACACACATTTAAACCCAAACAATAGGGCATCTGACTAAATTAAACATAAAAATAAAAAATCCTTAAATGATAAAATGGTTCAAAACTTATGTTGAATTGTGTAACATGAAATTTTTAGGCCAAAGAAAACCATTTATTATCATGTTCAAAATTGTCAAATGCAGACTCTTGAAATTTCATTTTCATTTATCCTATTCCACTTGGAAGATTCATCCTAATGTCTATATAATATCGATAGGTTTTCTCATTTTCAATACCTAATGTTCCCTAGAATTTCTTAACCAAAATAGCTAATAGTCAGATTACTAGGCCGAATGATCATAAATCTAGATTGCTCTCTCACCTTTTGCAAAAGATCATATAGGTGCTTTAATCCCCTACTGAAACCAGATATGTTGACTAGATTACTAAGGATAGGTTAGACCAATAAGGAAAAACTTAACAGGAACAATAAGTATAAAGATCCAAAGTGCACATAAAAGCTAAGAATCAACAAAATGATTGACAAGTTTAAACACGTACTAGAATCTTCGGTTGGAAAGAACAACTTTGTAAGACAAATATCTTTTTGGTAGAGCAACCCCCTCTGATCAAGATGCAGTTCAAAAGTCAAGGTCTACTTCTTAATCTTTTCTATCTAGAAATCAGCATTCACTAAAATATGATCAGATCATATAGTCGAAAAACAAGCACGAAAACCACATTAAACCATCATGTTCTTGCAGAACTACAGATACAAGTAGCAGGCAAAAAGATGTCATTTGAATTACATGTCACGATCTGGTATCACATCGGGCACATGACAACTGCTGCATACTTGGGCTAAGGATACTCAAGGTATACTTAATCCAATTATGCAAGGCTAATTGAGTATCTTTTTTTAAAAAAATTTGGGCTTCACAACGGCTGCATTTTAAAAATTTCAAAACTCAATCAAACACCTATAATCAGTTTTAAACGCACTTCTATATTCACATTAAAGGGATGACAGAAGAAGTGTTATTTTTATGGAGGAATGTAAATTCTTCACTTATGGCCTGACGCCAATACAGGTGCTTGTTAGGTAGGGCAAATAAGGTTAACTACGCACCTGTGATGGGTACGTTAAGGAGTGACGACGGAGGAAGAAGATGAATTTAAGATAATTTACGTAATATTGGATTGGAAGTAAGAGTGTTAAAGATAAAAAGAGGTCTATAAAAGAGTAAGGCAACTTGGTCAAGATCATCACTAGTAGAAGTTTTGAATTGATTATGATTTTTTAATGAAATTAGAAAGGTGTTTAGATAAAGTACAAATGGAGATAGCTTTATTTTAATATGACCTAGTTTAGTATAAAAATAATTTTTTTGGTAAGGAAAACATTTCTATAGGGAGATGTGAGTTGAAAACATTTCATAATAAATAAAGGAATGATGTGTAGAGTAAAACCAAGATATACATATGATCAAGATTGAGTTTCAAGTTTACAACTAAATTATAAGGTTGAAACAAAAGGTAAAAAGACAACTAAAAACTCTACATGAGGTATAATTATGGTTATGTCTAAACAAATTATGGTAAATGGTATCATGATTAAGAACTAGAGTGCGAATTTTATTAATTAGTTATATGATACTTCGAGAAACATGAAATCAAAAAAAAGAAGCATAGTGACAATATGTAGGAGTGCAAGACAAATTTCAACAATATGGTGGTGTTTGCATTTTTTGATTTGAGACAAATTCTTCATACCATTCAGGATACCCATGAAGTTTAAAACAAGTCTCCTTGGTGTGTCCCACACTGTGACAATGATCACACTGCTTATCAGACTTTTTTTCCAGAGTCCTTCTTCCTGTTACCAGCTTTATTATCCCCTTTGGAGCCAGAAGCCTTAGCAAGTAAGGCTATACCTGAATTTTCAGTAGAAAAACTCAGATTCACTGCTCTCTGAATTTCCACCTCAAGACCATACTATAAGCGCGGTCAATATCTGGTGTTGGATCCAGATTCAAGATTTGGCTCCGAACATTATCAAAAGACCTGTTCAAGCCCATCATAAATTGGAGCAACTTGGATGCATCCTCCCTCTCCTTAAGCTTCTCAGTCATTCTTGCACAACAAGAACAACCAGTATAGCCACACCCAGGTAAAGGCATGAGTCTGTCGAACTCATCTCAACACTGATTGAGTTTACTAAAATATTGAGTTATTGAATTGTTACCTTGCTCAGTAGATAACATCTCCCGCTGCACTTCATACATTTGTGGGGTATTACTAACTCCAAACCTTTTCTCCAACACTTCCCACAGATGCTTGGCGCTAGGTGAATAGACAAAGATATCACCCAAATCCTTAGAAATGGAATTACGAAGGCAAGACTTAATCATCAAGTCAACTTTCTTCCATTTCCTGTATCGAGTCGGATCTGTGGGTGGTTCCAGTGTGCTGTCGATGAAGCAAAGCTTATCTTTAGCTTCAAGAGCAATTTTAAGTGCTCCAGCTGAAATAGTTTGACCCAGTCAATGGCGTAAGCACTAACGCCATTCCTGGATGATCAGACAGTTGTAACATATACGGATCGTCTTCTACACATATACTATGTCAAGAATGAGTTTCGTTACGATCAGCCATGGATGAGCTAAAATACTTCAATATTGCCTTCTCCCCTTCGGACGTAAGAAATCATCACCTTCGCCCCTTCGGACGCAAGATATTGCCACTGTCTGCCACTCGGAATCAAGAAATCCCCTTTTCGCACCTTCGGAATCAAGAACCCTATTGTGTCTTTGATACCATGTACAATTTAGGAGCTATACGAAATAAGAAATGAAGTGAATGAATAATACTTTTCTTATTCAGCTTCTGATGTATATGTAATGTATATATACAAGACTACTTGAACTTTGTACAAACTGTTATATAACCGTGCTAACCATACAACTGCTAACTGCAATTAACTGTATAATTAACTAAAAGTACAACTAAGTATCGCCCATATAGCTTTTTGTGACATGGTAGCTCCCCTGTAGTTTGAAATACGAGTCGCGATTATAGCCTCTTGTTTCTTAAGCTAAAGAATAAGTTTGTTGTAGCATCTTAAGGTTCAACAGTTGTATGGGTAGCTTTATTTTAGTTTTAGCCGTTTTATAAAGAAACCCACCAGACATGTCTCATGAATTTGGAGGCAAAATGAGTATCTGTCAAATAAGGAACAATAGCCTTGTACACTCCTTGTCTGTTAAAGGACCTTAAAATCTCTTATTGGGTCTTCAAAAGCGTCGTTTTAGAATCATTGTGTGAGAGCTGCTATATATTAGTTTCATGTTGATTACTCTGGGGTAACTCAGTGTCGGAGGAAGAGCTGCCGCCATTCACCTCCCTCCTGTACCATATAAGCTCTAACTATTTTCAATTTCATGTTCGCGAGAGTGCAATCAATCAAGAAGGACTGCTCGGCTCTGAACAATAACTTGCTAAGCTCTATGCTAGTAAACAAAGAAAACTCTACCCAGTTAGCTCTAATGGGTTTGGAATATATGGGGCGTTTCAAGGCAAAATTACCTATTGATGGACCCCTAATTTTTGTTGTGAGAATTGGTGTCTCGGTGATCTGGGTATGGACATAAATTGCTGAAACATTTCCTGTAACTCCACCATCTCCTGCCTTTGCCGAGTTCGAGCATCTTAGAGTGTGAGTTGTGCCTCCAACACATCTCTGCGTATTTCTTTGAGTTTTTCTTCCAACCTCTTAAAGTATTGACTGATGGTGCCTTCTGCAAATACATTGGAAGTAG
The DNA here is from genome assembly GCA_027563865.1 of Erythroxylum pelleterianum. Classification (NCBI taxonomy): domain Eukaryota; kingdom Viridiplantae; phylum Streptophyta; class Magnoliopsida; order Malpighiales; family Erythroxylaceae; genus Erythroxylum; species Erythroxylum pelleterianum. The sequence continues at coordinate 20,533,784 of JAOQMR010000003.1, read as the reverse complement.
TTACATTGTGAAGGGTATTGGTTGAGGTAGCAGAATCATGCTTTGATATCAATTGATACAACAAAAAAAGTAGACAGAAAAATAAGATAGGAATAAGGTGTAAATTCAAGAGACTAGAAAAGAGAGAGAGAGACATCTGAAATAAATGTTTCTATCCAGCCTACAACTCACAATGGTATCTGATGATAATCATTACATAGGCAATGCAAAGGTAAAAGTAACAAATGCTAACAATGCTGACGGAACCAGATAGATTTTCTGTCTAATATTATAGTGTCTTATTCTATTTCATGAAGTTCAGTCATTCATTTATGCGTGACTCACGTGAAATTCACATAAATAAATGACTGAAATTTATGAGACAAAATAAGACACCATAATATTAGATAGAAAATTCGTACTCGTGTTAACATTGGAAAATTTTGAAAATCATGCAAATTTGAGGAAAAGTGACGTCGCTTTTCAAGGTTTGGGTGTCATACTCACTAATCTTTCTTCTTCTGCCTAATTGCTTTCGTATCAGGTTCACCCTCTCACTTGACCCTTTCCGAAGGAGCTTTTGTTACTGGGTATTTGACGCTGTAAAATAAATGGGAATTGTGCTCTTATTGCTGAATGAATATTAATATCCATATTTTAAAAGGTATTGTATTTCTAGCCAAGAAACAAGATCAGGTTTTGTTTACTTTGGTAAATTAGGTAAATTTGAAACCTAAGCCCTAGTCTTTTCTTTCATGCTGATATTCTCTATTTTTTTTAGGATAAAATTTTTGATCATAAGCACTTCGTTCTTCTAAATCAATTATTTTTATTAATGTGTCAATCTTAAATACAAGTTTGTAAAACAATGAATTCTTTATAAACTCTTTCATTTTTACTCAAATCAATATTTTTTAAATGTTTTTAGAAACAATTTAACGTTCTTCCATTCTATATTATAAGTTTACCTAAACATCTTCTCTACTAGCCATGAGACATAGGGCAGCTACTTCTTTTTACTCTAAAGTCTTATTTCAATATTAGCCCTTAGCGCAATATATATGCGCCCTTTCTTGTCCGCATCACCTTTAATTTATTTGGTACAAGAACTTTATGAAATTTTTACCCATTATGCCGTCCGTGCTTTCATTTCGGAGGTTTCCCTACAATTCTCAGTTGTCGTAAAAATTTAACCAACTGATTCCAACTTCACTTACTGTAATTGTTTTCTTCTTATATAAATTCTGAAACCAACTAGCATATGAAGAGAGGTTGGCACGTAAGCAGCCTGTTGAATGTGGAGGGAGGGAACAAAAATAATTTTTTTCTGTACTGACAAACTGACAACTTATTTTTGAATAACTGTTTTATTATTATTTTTAATATGAATTGGTACGTTTGGGTGAAAGATGACCACCACTCAATTGCAAAGTGTTTTCTTTACTTTTGCAACATAACTTCAGTATGACGAGAGTGTTCTTCAGATTTCTTTTCTCAAAGGAAATGTAAAATCCAGAGAAAAATACAATATAATAAGCGGGGAGGGATACGCAGATACGAGGAGAGATACAAGTCATTGATCAATACGATGACTATTAATTCTGATGTTGACTATTAATTCTGAAACCAACTAGCATAGGAAGAGAGGGTGGTATATAAGTAAAATGTTTTATTGGATTACAAAGGCACACAAAATAAAGCATGAACTCCAATGACAACAAACACAGGAAACCAGGTTTTTCATGTATAGCTGGTGAAGGTTTTTTCAGCTGAATTGTTTCTGAAGATAGTTAATGACACTCTTGTCTACTTGGAATGCCTTGGCAAGAAGGTCAACTCTAATGGGTGGCTTTGATCCAAAGACAGCATTTGCAATTGTGATGACGCCAGGGTTTTGGCTGCTCAATCCGGCGAATGCAAACGCATTACCTTTTCCGACATTTAGTTGGAAATGAATTTGACCTATCGGGAACACAAATACGTCTCCAGGATTCAGAACTTTGGTGAAAAGGGTATTGTTATTCTGGTTAGATGCCACAAACCCAACAAAGAGACAACCTTCCACAACTACAAGGATCTCAGTGCCACGAGGGTGAGTGTGAGGTGGGTTTAAGCCATATGGTGCAAAATCAAGACGAGCAAATGAAATTCCAAGAGTGTTGAGTCCAGCAAGTTGATCGACAAACACTGGAGTCACAGCAGAACCTTGTGGGGTTGCAGCAGTGTTTCCAGGTTTGTTGAGGCCTGTAAAGAAGAAATCATCTGCTTTTACTTGCTTTGGATCTTTGCAGAACTTCCCGTTCACAAACACTGCAAATGTTAGAAGAACAATTTGTTAAATCAAGTAGTGTAGATGACCAAAACCATGTCTTCACTTGCAGAAAGATAAGTGGCTAAAACATAGAGAATTCAAGTATTAAGCAAAGTTTTAATAAACTATTTTTATCAATTGTAATCTCACATACCACCATCGGCTGGGTTGTTGATGGCTACGCAGAAGTCCTGAAGAGGACTAGGATCATAGGCAGAGGCAACTAGTGAAGAGGTTAAAGCGAAGAGAGTAAGAAGAAGAAGGTGGTGAAGCTTTTCCATGGTTTACAAGACCAAACTAGTTGTAGCTCTTAGTATATAGCTTTTAGTGCTTTGCCGAGGGATGAGTAGTGGCGCCTGGGAAACATGCTATTTATAGATGATTTCAGTTGAATGTTTCTATGTTATGTGTAGCGGTAGATACGAGTAAGTCTTTTAAGGCTTCCATTTAAGAAAAAAAAAAATAGACGATGTCTGGAGCAACAACTACTACAATCAATTTGACCAAGACCTGGTTTTAGTAGTAATGGGAGATTTGGTTAAAAGCTACCTGTATCTTAAAGAATAAACCTACTACGAATTGTTTATCCTATTTTTAAATTAGATAACGTGTCAAATATTACCTAACGTTTGGACTCTTTTGTATTTAGTCTTAAATTTTCTACAAGTTTTAATTTAATAATTAACTTTTTATAACTTATAAAAATTAATTTAATGGTTATTTTTATTATCGTCGGCTGACTTAAATTATATAACTTTTATAAGGTTAGTTACAAAATAAAGAATTTAGGAAATTTAATATTAAATTAAAAATTTTCAAAAAGTTAAATACTTTTACATTTGTTGTTGTCTCTGTCTAAAAACTATCTTAATATGCGGTAATTTTCCTAGGACATCTAACCTTAATGTACGAGGAAAAATTACAATTACTAATAAGATCTATAACCTCAAATTAAGGAGTTAAGCATACCCTCTACATTTAAATGTCATTCTTCGTCCATATTTATTGTCCTCTCAAATTTTGTTTTTTTTAAGTGACCCGATTTATTTAGCGACATGCAATTGGATACCTAAATCATTTTTATCAATTAATGAATTAATAGTCAACATCAAGCCATGCATGATAGATCAACTCCAACATTGATATCTTGCAGTTCACCCAATTTTCCGATATGGATGACATATAAATATGCTATTAGATCTTTTGCAACACAAAAATAAAGGGCATATTCTTTATATAATTATCTTTGCAAATGTTGTATGTACTAACTACAATCTCCATGACACTCTAATTTCTCTAGCTTCTATACGCAACTAATTAAGGACCGATTAATTAAGGTCCCAAATCAAACTAATGCAATGAAACGACCCTTTGTATTTGTCTTCTTTTTGCGTTTTCACTACAAGAAAAAAAAGCCTTTTTGCGATGTTTTTAAAACATCACAGAAGGTTAAAAAATGTCGCAGAATGGGGTGTATGCAAAAGGTTTCTGCGACATTTTATATAAAACGTCACAAAAAACACTGAGATTCCGTACGTTTATTAAAATGTCCCTAAATGTTTGGACAATCTGCGACGTTTTTAAAGTCACAAAATGTTAGACAATCCGCGACGTTTTTTTTGGAAAAGTCGTAGAATGCTTTCCGCGACGTTTTTAAAAACATCGCGAAATGTCTTCCGTGACGTTTTTTGTTTTATTTTTTATTTTTTCATTTTTTGAAAATCATATTAATTTAATAATTTTTAATTTTAATAATTATTTTTAAATACAATTTTTAATC
>JAOQMR010000003.1:20513105-20524068 GCA_027563865.1 Erythroxylum pelleterianum | reverse complement strand
GAAGAAATCATCTGCCTTTACTTGCTTGGGATCTTTGCAGAACTTCCCGTTTACAAACACTGCAAATGGTGACAGTAACAATATGTTAAAAACCCAATAGCATAGATGACCAAAACCATTTTTTCATTTGTAAAAAGACAAGTGGCCAAAACAGAGAAAATTTAAGTACTGAGCAAAGTTATAGTAAATTATTTATATCAATTATAATATCACATACCACCATCGACTGGATTGATGGCTACACAGAAGTCCTGAAGAGGACTAGGATCAAAGACAGAGGCAACTAGTGAAGATGTTGAAGCCAAGAGAGTGAGAAGAAGAAGGTAGCGAATCTTTTCCATGGTTTACAAGAAACAAACTAGCTGTAGCTCTTAGTATACGGCTTTTGGTGCTCTGCCGAGGGATGAGTAGTGGCGACTGCGAAACATGCTATTTATAGATGACTTCAGTTGAATATTTCCACATAATTACGTGTAGCCGTAGATAAGAGCAAGTCTTTAAGGATTCTACTTGAGAAAAAAATAATAGATGATGCTCTGACAACAACAACTACTACAATCAATTTGACCAAGACCTGGTTTTAGTAATGGGAGATTTGGTTCTATTGGCTTAATGATAGAAACTACTCTGGATTGTTTCTCCTGGTCAGATCATTTATGGGTATTTTTTAATTCTGTTGATGAGCTCCTCCATGTGTTCTGTACTTTTTTTAAGGCGGTATGGCATTAATTTCCTCCGGCCAGACTATTTTATTTTAGGTAGTTGAAATAAGATCACTAATTAGTATCTTTATTTCCAATTGCAATAGCTAAGCCTTTTGTGCTTGTTATCAAAACTTTCTTTTTCTTATCTATAAAAATCTTTTGATTTGGAACAGAAAAAAGAAATCACATACAAATATTTCTTATTTAGTGCTTTATTTTGAGTCCCTTGGAGATTGAGAGAGAGCACGGTACTATCAAGGAAACATGATACGAATGGATACCTAGAATTATAATTATAAACGAATCAATGGTCATCATCACATCATGCATGAAATCATTGATATCTTGCCGTTCCCCCAATTCTACGTTATGAATATGATATTAAATCGTTTGCTACACAAAAAAGGGGATATTCTTTATATAAGTATCTTTGGAAATGTTGTATGTACTAACCACAATCTCCATGACAGTCTAATTGGTCTATGCTTCTATGTATGCAACTAATTTAGGAGCGGTTAATAAAGGCTTGTTCTCATACACAACTAATTTTCGACTTTCTTCATCAACTCTGTCGTTCATGAACTTATCGAAAGAGATCCTTTAAGAGAAGAAAGCTCATCTCCTCCTTGTGTTATCTAGTTACCACTTCAAAGAGACAAGATTAATCTTGCATACAAAGTTCTTCCCATCTCTACTTTAAATTCTAAATTAACTTGATGAACAAATGTAACAAGGATATACGGTTAAGAAAGCAAAGAATAAAAATACAAAATAAAAAAAGAACTAGAATAACTCTCTAACAACAATCCCAAATTTTAGTGTGTTTTCACCTATATCCAAAAATAAAAGCTTACTCTTGAGATTTGAGAGTATATGCAGTAATTAGAGCTCATTTCCCTCCTCAAATAAAAGTAAAGAGATCCATAATCTGGGACATAGCTATCTCTCAAACCATAAGATTTGAATTATTTTTTAATTTTTATTTTAAGTATAAATTATTTCAATATTTATCTTTCATGATTGTATGATTGATTGTTAGGAAGACCTACTATCTTCATATTCGGTATAATATATCGTGAGATTATATATTAAATATGTAATTATTAAAACTCTTTAATCTATGAAACGACTAGGGTTTAATTGATTGTTTTATCTAGTATTCCTAAGTCCTGTGAAGAACAATTGATTGAATTAAACGCAAACGATTAACTTGTATTACTCTGTTTCATCGATCTTTGTAATTCTTAAGTTGTACTAGATTAAATCTTCATGCATTTAACTTAAGTTAGTTAGGGTAAATTACACCTCATCTCTTATAACTAAATATAATTAAGGAGAGATATGGGTATTATTTCTGATGGTAAATATTTGAAATATGAATTTATTTATTCTTGTATCAATTATTGGTATGTAATTCTCAAGATAAATATAGATAAGACTAAGGTTTCCTTTCTATTATCTTCCTTATATTTTATTTAATATTGTTTCTTAGTTAAAATTTATATTCACAACCAAACCCGCTTATTTATTCTTTTTTACAAAGCACAAATTTCATTTAAGTACTATTTATGAGGTCGCCTCTTACTCTCACAATTATATATTATCAAAAATAAAATTTTATTTTTTAAAAACACCCACAAGGACAACGATAATACTTAACTGATATCAAACTACATAAGCGATATGAATGACTGAAAGATAAATTGAACACACAATTTTAACATGAAAACCCCTCAAGTATAAAGGTCAAAATTAGAAGGAAAATTGAAAACAAATCTACTAGATCTATATTCATGAATTATGTCACGTTTAGTATGTTTCAAAGGCCACATGAAGAGCTCTGGCCCAAAGAGTCTTCTAAAATTATTCTCAAATTTGTAGAAGAAGAAAGAAGATTCTAGAGAGTTCTAGAATCGTAGGAGTTTTATGTAAAAACTTGGGAGCTTTTAGAATGTGATAGAATCTTGTAAAAGCATATGGAACATTATGGTAAAATGCAGAATGTTGTAAATAAGTACATGAGGTATAGAATATTATAGAGAATTAATATAGAACATTTGATCAAATAGATCATAACGATCCATTTAGGGGATGGATGTTAATGGACATTTTTATATTAATTTTTTATAAATAATTTGCTAAATTATTGTCCATTTAATATTTAAATTTCACTAATTAAACATTATTTGTTTTAATTTTAGGTACATATTGGATTTGGAATTTTTTTAAAAGCCTAGAGCAAGGAAAGCTTTAAAAGTAAGGAAGGCTATTAAAAAAAAGAGAGAAGTAGCAGCTACAATTTTTTCATGAAGAAGAGGTTAAAACAAGAGACAAAAGTCAGCTGGCGACAAAAAGAAAACAAAAGGTTTTGAATGAAAGATGCAGGGCGTGAATGAGGAACCAGATATTCAATACATAAAAACAAGAGAGGCATGCACTGCAATAGTGTGAGATTTGGTGGCTTAGGCGTTTTTTTAATGTAGCTAGCGGCAGAAGGCATGTGCAAAAGTGTGGGCTGGTAGTGCATTCGTCTATGAAGAAGACAGCAAAAATAGATGGAGACAAAGAGGGTGTGGCGTTGGTGGACTAAGAACTAGGAAAATAATTGTCATATCCAGTAATAAGACAAAGGAAGCATGCAGCTGGTGTAGAGATTGGAATTTTTATACATGAATTTAGGAATGAATGAGGTGTCGTGTGTTGAAAAAAAAGGGAAGGGAAATAAACGAAAAAATGTTGGCTTGGAAGGCAACGTCGGTTGCTGGTAAAAGGCAAAAAAAAACAAGAAAGATACGTGAGCTAAAAAAACGTAGAAGACAACTGGTTAATGTGGAGATTTTGGAGGCCATATCCATCATTCACGTATAGCCTCCCACACATTCTCAAGACACACGTTAGCAGCTAGGGAGAGAGCTCTGTTGGACCAATGGTGGTTGACAAATTTAATTCCACTTATGTTTTGATAATAACAAAATGTATAGAATTGGTAAGAAATTATTTCAGGTGATTTGGATGGCAATTAAAGGATTAATATATTTTAAGATTGACAAATCTACAAATCACACCAACGTTCAAGGTGTAAAAGATGATCTTAGTGAAGATTATAGATAGAGATCTTCAACGATATGTATTCCAACAATTAAAGATCAAGATTATCTGCAATATATCCGTTGGAGTCTGTTCCAGTCGACCGGAATTATATCTAATACTTATGTAATGGCTAGTAACGATTAGTAACGGCTAGTAACGGCTATATAACGGCTAGTAATGGCTATATAACGGCTAGTAATGGCTATATTCATCCAAATGGGTTGCATATAAATAGATGAATATCAAGGAAAAAAGGAGCGACTTCAAGATAGCCAAAGAAACATACATCTCTCTAAAATCTGCTCTCTATTGCTCTCACCTTATTTCCAATCTGTATTGAGCATTGTTCTATCATCTTTATCTCATCATTGTTTGTGAGTTGAGTGATTAGTGTAGAATCACTCTTGTGAGGTAGGATTTGAGCTGGAAGTCAAATCAGATTGTAAAGGTTGCTTGAGCCGGAATTCAAGAGGTAGGATTTGAGCCGGAAGTCAAATCGGATTGTAAAGGTTGCTTGAGCCGGAATTCAAGAGGTAGGATTTGTGCCGGAAGACAAATCGGATTGTGAGGTTAGCTTGAGCTGGAAATCAAATGTGTTGTAAAAAGTTCACACTGAACTAAAAAGTGTACAGTAAAGTGGTTTGCCAAATCCTATGTGGGAGCTTAGGTAGAGGACGTAGGTCTTAGCACTGAACCTCTATAAAAATAGTGTTTTCTCTTCTTCCCTACTCTCTAAACTTATTTAATTTATATGATTGTTTCGTGTGTATTAATTTCGTGTTTTTGTAGAACTTTGCGAAAAAGTTTCATCGATCTATTCAACCCCCCTTCTAGATCTCTAGCAATTAGTATCAGAGCAGAAGTATCCGAGATGGCACACAACAGCCTAGCGGAAGAACGTAACACTTATAATCGCCCTCCTCTATTTAATGGCACTAACTACTCTTCTTGGAAGAATCCTATTAAATATTATATTATAAGCACGGGAGTAGAATATTGGAAGATCATCATCCTATAAAAACGGAGCTGGAATACGACGACAATGATTGGAAGCAAGCCTACATCAGCGCAAGAGCAATGAAGTTGATATAATGTGCTCTCACCATTGAGGAAAGAAATCAAGTGAACTCATGTACTAGTGCGAAAGAAATATGGGAAAGACTTCGCATAACTCATGAAGGAACTAACCAAGTCCGAGAGACAAAAATCAACATGCTTCTCCATGACTATGAAATATTTATCACGAAGGAAGGTGAGTCTATTTCTACTATGCTTGATCGTTTTGCAGAAATTATCAATGAATTAGGCAACCTTGGAAAGCACATGAAGGATAGTGAGAAGGTGAAAAATATCCTCCGTTCACTGTCGGAAGAATGGGACTCACAAGTCACTGCTATTATGGAGTCAAAGGATCTCAATCATTTAGAATTCAACGTCTTGGTGGGATCTCTCATAAACTATGAGATCATTCTCAAATCGAGAGGAGGAAAAGGTAAGTTCCAAAAATCAATTGCTTTAAAAGCTAATGCTTCTTCTCCTGATGAGAGTGATAAAGAAATAAATGAAGAAGAAGAAGACGAAGAAATAGCAATGTATGCCAGAAACTTGAGAAAGTTCAAAGAACTACTCAAAAATAGGAGGAAAGAATTAAGTGATGGAAGAAATGGAGAAAGGAAGAAGTACACCATGGAAAGAAGATCCAAGGGCTATGAAGAAAATAAGAGCAATGATGAATGCAAAATCCCATCCTTCACCTCAAATCTCTAGAAAAATGACAAGTATGGCTAAATAACCTAGGGTTGTGTGGATATTGCCTAGATTGTTTTATTTTCTTTATTCATAATGTGGCTATCTAACTAAATCTAAAAAGCTTGTTCTAGGTTATTTGATAGTTAATTTTAATTAAAGGGCTTATATTGATTAAACACTATATAAGGAAAAATCGGGGTTAACAAATCTTATTGTTAACCTACTATCAATATTTTCTAAAAGTGGTGCAAAAACAATATGAAAATGTTGCATGTTTAATTGTATATAGGCTGAAATTGAATCGAGAACCAAATACTAAACGCATTCATCACTTTCATCATTTTTACTGTTTTCTTTAATTTGCTTTCGTTAGTTTAAATTTTACTTTATTCTTCAATTGCATCCAACCAAACCCCCCTCTTTCTCTTAAACATCAATTATTTTCATTGCAAAAGTTACACACAAATTTCCTGTGGATATGATCCTGACTCACCACAGTTATAAATCTTAATATGCAGAGTTAGGTTTATTTTCTATGCATTCGACACGCATCCATCTATCCTTCTCCTAATTATTCAAAGTCCTCTAGAAATTTAGTTTGATCCCCACTACTTATAGTGAGTGTGAAGAATGATGTATCTTCTTAAATATATCTATTTGGTGGCATAATGGTATATCTTTCTCTATTGGCGACCATATTAGGTTGTTCTTCTTCTTCTAATATTGGTTTATTTTCTAAACTAGGGTTTCCAAACTCTTTTAAGCTTGCTATAAGATAAATTATTTTCATTTATGCCATCTTTGTACTACAAATTTTCTTATCATAGCACATCTTATTGATATAATTGCTTCAACATATGATACTTATCAAACACTACATCCCTACTAATCACTATCTTCTATTACGATGTATCCAAAAAGTTATATCCCTTATTTAGGGTAGTCATTAAAGATACACTTCCTCATATTTTTATCAAATTAAATGTCTCACTATTGTAAACATGCATATAAAAATGATAACTAAAGATTTTAATTCCAAAGAATTCAATCTTACTTCCTACCCACTTTTCTTTAACCACTCTCCTAAATAGTAATATTTGAGGTGATTTATTAATGAGGTAACATGGCATACTAATTTTTCTTAAAAAATTAAGGAGTGTTGTATTTAGCCTCAAATATTTAGTCCTTTTAATTATATATTTGTTGATCCTCTCCAAAATATTATGCTATATTGTTTCCAAAATTGTTTAACGTCTTTAAATCCCATTCTTCTCATGATACTTTTGTAAGGGTGAATCAATGTACTTAATACTTTTATCTTATTTGAAGCACTTGAGCTTTTCACTTGGTTAATTCTCCACTTCAGCCTTCTATACCTTGAATCTTGTAAAGACCTTACATTTTTTTTAATCAAGTATACTTAAAATATTGCTTATAAAAATATTCATTAATTTGACAAAGTATTAAGACCACCCAATAATTACTCTCTAATAAGGCCATAAGTATTATTATATTCATATTCAAGAATTTCAAACATTGTAGAAATCTTGCTTATAATGTTTGAAACCTTTCAATAGTCTCCTCTTTTGAAGTTTTGTCATTCCTCCCTTACTAACATGATCCATTTGCATAATGTAAAGCACAGGAGTATCATCAACTAACTCTATTATAACAACTTCTCCACATATGATCTCTCAATTAGTTTGTAGATGCTTCCCACCAATCTCAGCCCTTTCATCAAAATTAATATACCTTTTACCATATTTTCTCTTTGATTTTATAGTTAAAACTATACACATATAAAGTACCCAATGAAATCAGTTTCTTCCATAAATCTAGTATATATCGAGCTTCATACATCATCTTGATAATACCATAAAAAATCCTTATTTTGACCTATCCTGTTAGATGATTTTGTAAGTTTTATCATCTCCTAGTTAAATAGTGCCAAGGATTCCCAATACGTATAATATAAATTAATTCTTCTTAATGTCACATGATGTAAGCACCCTAACCTAGTATTCATGTTTTTTATAGTTATTGGTTGAAACATAGAGCATATAAGTATGAATGCAATATAAGTCTCTACTTTACACTATATTTGTAAATCATTAAACCTACTTTCTTCATTCTGTCTCTTTTTCTTTGGATAGTTCCTTTTGAAATATCTTCTTACCTCATAATTGTAGCACTAGATTGTAATTTCTAACCTAAATCCATGTTTTATAACTTTTCTTTGATAAACAATCTTTATTCTTCTACCTCTTGTAATTATGATTTCCCTTTACATGCAACCTTTCACTTGAGAGCTTTCACTAGTACTAATTGTTTGTCAATTGTGAGCCAATAACTCAATATTACTGACCTTTAAGTAACTGCTTCCTTACCCAATATGATCCTAGTCATCAGATGTTCATAAAAAATGTAGTAAAAAATCAAACTCATTACATTATGTTCATCCATGGTACTTGAATCTCGACAAGTCAATAACTATTTGGTTGAATATATTAATATATTATTCGAGATATGTTATATTTTATACCTTTAGGTTGTATAGTTTTACTTCATATACATCTTATTTGCGATTGAATTTGATATTAATTGACTCTAAAGTTTCTTCCATATCTCTACAAGAGATATAATCTCCATAATGTGGCACATGACCTCTTCTACCAAATAAAGCCTTATGGTTTCAACTAGTCGTGCCTGTAACTCTTACCACAAGGCTTATCCATATCTTCTAGATTATGCATCTGTAGCCACTTCAACATGCCTTGTTGTAGTTTTAAATCCATAGTTCTCAATTTCTATAGTTAGAAATTCCTAGTTTCATTAAACTTTCCCACTTCAATCATTACAACTAAAATTATTGTTGCCTAAAAATGCTCTAATGAGCCTTGTTGAGAAAGTAGATAGCAAGAAAACAAGAACATAAGAAGTTTTTAATAAATTTTAGTCTATTTGAGTATGACTAAGTCCTCAACATCTAGGCTCGGCTAGCTTACTATTAAATAATTATGATGATAGTTACAAGAAACTAAGTTTATAACTATATATATGCAAACCTTAGTTGGCATAATTTTACTCAAATATCTCCTTTAGCAAGGCTAACCCATTTTAACTATGAATTTAATGGGTCATATAGTCTTTTCAGAGTTTAAGATACTCCAAAAACACATTTATAGATAAAGTTAATAGTTGTAACCACAACCTTGGACACGATTGTGTCCCAAAGTATGGAGCTCACTATCTCTGTCACTAACATGAATCAGTCTCTAGTATGCTATGTCATTGATATTGTGGATCATCATATTTTTTTCTATCTTGATATATGGTTGTAAAACTATAAATTTTACTACTTTTTCTATGTACAGGACGTAACTATGTCTTACGGATTTCTTTCACCCGAAACACCTCTACACCAACATGCACTACAAGAATTATATACTATTTGTGACGTTTTATAAAAAAAACGTTATAAAATGTTTAGACTTTTTGTGACGTTTAAAAAACGTCACAAAAAGTGTCAACTTTTAACAACATTCTTGGAAAACGTCACAAAATTGTAACACTTTCTACGACGTTTTATTAAGAAAACGTCGTGAAATAGCAATTGTGATGTTTTATTAAACAAAACGTCGAATAAGGTTATTTAAAATTTAACATTTTGTCTTACCGCCTCTGTTTCCCACCAGCTGGCTTGTTTATACTCGGACGTTTCTTTAGCTCTTTTCTGATTTTTTAAGTCACCCTTGTACTTTTCTATTTCTCTTTTCTCTCTTCTCTCTCTACCTTCCACCGCAAAACTCCCTCGCTTCGCCAGAAACCGTTTATAGTTCCAGCGACTGACCTCCTTATCCTGTCTGAAAAGTCCTTATTTTCTTCGAATTGAGGCTTCGTCGATTTCTTCAGCTCCATTTTATTAACCCGGCTCGAGGATGATTTCGGATCTCCCATTTCGGCAGTTTCTTTTCGTGTTTGGGAGTGGCAAGAATTAGATGTCACTGTAAATTTAGCTACCACCACCAACTTTGACGAAAGGTAGGTTTTCGACAAAGGACAATAACTCATTTGTTTATTTTCTTGGGATCTTCACTTTACAGGAAAATATTAAACTTGCAGATATGATGTTGCACTTGGAATTAACACACTGGGAGCTAAGTATGTCTTATGCGTTGCCAAGAAGTGTGTGAAACTAAAGAGTTTGGTTCATGTGTCCACTGGTATATATTTAACATCACTTTTTTTTCCTTGTTTAATGATAATATAGCCACCTGTTTACATGCTAGATTCGTCTCCAAATTTGCATTTTGTAACAAAATATTTGTAATTAAGGGCTAGATCTGTGGTTTAATTTTCAGCCTATGTTGCTGGAGAGAAGGCAAGGTTGATACTAGAGACTCCATATCGGATTCAGTGGACTAGACATCGAGGAAGAGAAGAGGCTAATTGAGGCAAAATTGGATCAAATCCAAGCAACAGGAGCCAAGGGTGACGAGATCATGAGAGATATGGGCATTGCCAAGTAAGTTCTTGATCAGTATAAAAACAACACTCATACAGAAATTTTCTTAATTTCCTTTTTCTTTCAATTTTCGTTCGTTAATGTAAAATTGGGTTAAAGTTCTTTAATCGCATATGCTTTGGTTAACAATTTAGATATTCATATATTCCCGAAGCCTAGAGACTTCTTGAATTTTCTTTCTAATTGTATGCTGTGGACTTATCTAGAAGCTGCAATCGTAAACAACAAGCTCAAGGCCCACCAACTGTTTGATTTAATGCGTGAGTGAGTTCAAGCACCGGAATCACGAAGAGTCTCCGCAATTTTTAGTCTTAACATGGAAAAAGAAAAGTCAAGGAGGACTCCACGCTTGTTTTGTATATCCATCTACTTTTATGGTAATCCTTGGTATATGCTTCACCTACACTTTGCTTGCGTCTTCTTATAATTGAATTTTTCAGTGAATCTCCATTCTCATTTTTTTCTTAATTATGTACCGACTGAATTCAAGGCATTTCTTAAACCTATTATCATTTGTTTATAAACACAAAAGATATCAAGCTAATGCAGTTTATGTCATGTGCATTGCTTCATATAGTCAGCAAGTATGCATTCGGAAGGAATCGTGAATGAAGGGCATTAAGCTCTGTAACTGATGCTCTAATCTATAAGTTCTTTTTTAGAATGCTACGAATTTATGCTAGTCTAATATCTTGTTCTGTATGGTGATAGATCCGAGGGAACTTGATCTAACCACAAAGGAATTGACGATATGGCACTTAAAGTAAGTCTCCTGTTTAATCTTTCAATTGTTTATGGCTATATTATACTTGTACCATTGTTATGATCTTTAACTCAATAATTTTGTTTTATAATAAGGGTCATATGATTATAAAGCACTCTTCCCAAAAATTGT
>JAOQMR010000003.1:20370628-20389035 GCA_027563865.1 Erythroxylum pelleterianum | reverse complement strand
ATTCACTGCTCTAATTTTAATGACATTAGTCTCAATATTAATTTATTTCGGTGTAACGTTACTAGCGGGTGTTACAAAAATTTTGTTGCAAAAAAATTTAGCGATGACAAAAAATTGTCACACAAATGGTCGTCAAATTTTGGTAGCAAATAATTATTTTTGATGTTTTCATAAAATCGTTGCACAATATATTTTCTCCGATAATGGATCCGTCGCAAAAGTTTTGGTGATGAATTTTTATGTTTTTACTACACTTTCTTATTAACAATTTATCATTTAATTATAATTATCGATAACATTTTTAATCCATCTTAGTGTTTGTAACATTGTTTAAATTAGAATTAAGTAAAATTATTTGAATCATTGTTGGTAACATCATTATTTGAATCATTGTTGGTAACTTTGTTTGAATTATAATTAAGTAAACGAAAATAAAAATAAAAATAAAATAATTAAAAATTAGATGCATTTTATATAAAAAAATGTAATTAAATGTTAATTACAAAAGTTAACCAAAAAATTTATGTACAAACTAAGACTCCTCCTCATCTTTACTACTACTTACATACTTTGGCCCAAGTATTCGTTTGACCATCTTTTTAATCTTGGTCAACTATCGTTCAATACGATATAATTTTGTTCATTACGTTGTAATTTTTCTTCAATATGCTCTAACTTTTCTTCTATACGATCTAACTTTTCTTCATTAAGTTATAATTTAGCCTTAAGTGACTGGTTCTCCTCTTGAAGCATGGTTACATATGCTGGTCTTGATGAGGATGAACCAATTGACTTAAGACCATACCCATTACCTTTGATGTAGCCTGATCTTATATCAACGACGTTGTTGCAAATGTAATCTACATTTGACTCATTTCTGTCAGACAATGATTTTTGCAACAACTTCTACATCTTATTCTAAAATTTAAAACACAAAATCAAGATTTAATTCAAATATTATTAGTTAGTACCATTGTTTTGAATACCATTCCGTTTCGGCCGGTACCGGCTCAAAATTGATACCGGTATTTTGAGTTTGGTACCGGTTTCAATACCAGTCGGTACTGGTCCGTTTCAGCTGTACCGGCTGGTATTCAAAATACCAGCCAAATACTAGTTGGTATCGAAAATTTTGAAAATTTGGGGGACTTTTTTGGTAAAATTTTCAAAAAATTTTGAAATCTATTTATTATTATATTTAGATAATTATTATATATAGAAATAATTAGAATATAATAAAGATATATATAAAGTTTAATTGTCATTATTATTTTTTATTAAGATTTTTGAAAACATGGATTATGTAAACAATAAACTAGTAAAGTATATAGTACAACAGTACAATATACTAATAGACTATTTTGTAAATTTAAAAAATTTTAGGGACTATTTTATAAATTTAAAAAATTACCCGAAACGGTACCCGGTACTGATCGGTACTAGTACAATTTCGTTCCAGAACTCAATCCGATATCGAGTCCGGTACGGTATTTATAACTTTAGTTAGTACTTCATAGATAAATAAACTTAAAAGTTAAAATTTTTATACTTACAAAATTATTCTGTGTTTCTTCAGACGTCCAGTCTTCACCTTCCTTCTAATGTGTTAGTTTGTATAGTATGATCCTATCACACTTTTCTCCATGTAGGTCATTATGACTTTTTTGTGAAAAAAAATGAAACACAATAGATAATATTGTATTTACTGATATAATAAACAAAGAACTTACAAATTCTTTTCATACAACAACAAAATGATTTGGAGTCAGGGCTGAGAGGAGTTTTCAATTTTCCTCTTTTAACTTTGACTTTCTCACACTTTTCCTAAATAAAGAAAAGAAATAGTCATTAAATTGTGTAACAAAATTAATGGAAGCAAATGTGAAGAGAAATAAGACAAACCTTAACTTTGGCAGAAACCTAATAATCACACATTTTGCTCCAATTTTTTAGAGTCATCCGTTTGGGAACATGTATTATTGCCTCCTCATCTGAAACAAAATAATTATAGTATTTACAGAGTCGACATAGATAATCATTCGCCCTTTGTTTCAACAATGAACTCATATAGTTTGAAACTTCATGATTCTTGATATCGACAATATTGAGCTTTATTTGTGAACAAAACGTAAAAGTTAAATTAATCTTTAAATAAGTAAAACAAAATTGCATATAATTAAATAAATTAAAAAATTACCGAAACTTTGTCCAAAGTATACTGTAGCATGTTGTCTTCCTTCAACTGCTTGGTATGTTAAAGGTAAGGCAATTCAGTCCTAACAACGACTCATAACTCACTGGACAATTTTGCTGATTGGATCTTGTAAATAGGACGACCTTGCTTGGGGTTAATATGCACAAACAACTTGTTGTTCATTGTAACATTCATGCATTGCAACTTAGAACCTTTAGTGATACCTCTACGTCTTTTTCTTATGTCAATATTGGAACCTGACAACAAAAGAATAATGATAAGAAAAAAGACATTAAACATGCAAATATATATTTGAGCATAAGTATAATTATAGGTAGTAAAGATTAACAAACCAAAACATCCCTCAGCACTAGTTGAGGTAAATGGAGGTTATTGTTGGCTTCATTGGTGGATGAACTTGGTGGTTGTTGTTCGATAGGTTCAGATTGATCTAGTTGTTGTAAGGTTAGATCAATTTCAGTAGTTGCTACCTTCTTTCCCTTGTTTCTATTAGTTTCCATTATATTGAATATCTATAACTGAAATATCAACATTATTCATAAACATAAGTCAAACATCAACATTCCACATTAATATAAATCAAACATGAACATTTGACATAAACATAAGTCAAACATCATCATTTTGTTTAAAAAAACATAAGACAAACATGGACATTCCGTATAAACATAACTCAAACACTAACATTTTGCTGAAACATAACTCAAACACGCACCAATATTCCACATAACATAACTCAAACACACACCAATTGATTTATAGTATAATTATTTACAGTATAGTTGTTTTAGCATAATTATTAATTGTTTGGTATAATTATAGATTTATAGTACTTATTTAATTCAAAGCAATTGCAACTTTAATTATGCCATATATTTGTCATCTTTAAGCATTCCTTTACATTATTTGTCTAGATAGCATGGATGATGATATCATGCTCGAGTTCTTGAACATTGACAATGCCAATAACATATGATCTACATTGGTAACACCATTTGGTAGAATTTTAATAATTAGGTTGGGGACACTCATGATTAAGTATGAAACTTGTAAGAAAATTCTAGATCATATATAAGCTATAAATTAACAAATTGAATACTTAACAGTTTAATTACCTTTTATTGTCGTACATTTAAAACATTAGAAGGGTAACAATTTTCTTAATTAAAAAAAGAAAATAGAGATTTTCAAGGTATGTAATTTAATATATATATATTTCTTATGCTTTTATCAATTTCTTTAACCTAAAAGTTTAAGGTTGTAAAATCCCAAACCTTTCCTTTCAATGTAGGTAAATTTTTGTGTTCAGTGAAAAGTATTTTTTACGTGAATAGTGATTTTTGGGGACCTGGCCCTAAAAAAATTGAAAATATTCATAATAAGTATTAGAGTCTAATGGTACTGAAACGGATTGAAAATAATTCCGATTGGATGGATTTCGGGAATTCAGGAAGTTTAGGACTTAAAATGCCCTTTTTGGAAAATTTGGATATTGATGTTTTTAACCCCAATCGATTTTTGTAATAGCATCTAGTCAATACGTATTGACCCTAATAAGAGTATTTTATTGTCAATTTGATGATAAGCCCGTTACAGAATATTTTCTAATTGTAATTCAGTTAGTCGGTGAATTAAATTCATTAAAGGATAATTTGGTCTTTTTGTATAGTGATTAGGGAAATTTTGGTTTTTTTGCATGTTGAATATTGGATTGATGACTAATGATAGAAGATGACATGTGCCATGTGTTAAAGGAATAAACTTAAGACAATTGCTTTATTCTTTTTGTCATAGCCGTGAGAGTGAAAGTGAGTTACCCGTGAGTGAAAAACAAAAGAAGAAAAGGAGAGAGCTAAAGGTGGGTTTCGACCAAGCTTGAGAGAAGAAGTGCACATCTGATTTTCCATGGTTTGGAGCATGATTTGAAGAAAGCTTGCAATTTTCCAAAAGATTGGAAGAAAAGTGGTAAGTTTTCCTAACTATGTTTAGTGAAATTTTGTATTAGGATTCTTGGTTTCCTTGAATAATCCTAGTTTTTTGGTCATAACTTAGTCTACAGAACTCCAAATTGGGTGATTCCAACTGTAAATGAAACCTAAGACATAGTACTAAAAATATCTAGGAGAGATGTAGACATAAATCTAGCTTAATGATACTGAAAATTGAGATTGATTATGGTAACCTGATATTGTCCCTGTGTTGAAGAATCTTGTGATATTTGGTACATGTTTCATAATTTAGAAGTTGAAATGGTATGGTTTTTTATGATATGGAAACTAGAGACATAGGGCAACAAATGTCTAGAAGACTTCAAAACCTAATTTAAACGTTTGATATTTGAAAATTAAGGAACAAATGGAGGCATAGATTCTGGACATTGGTCATAACCATGATTCTTTATGAACGATTGTGATATGGTGAATTAAATTGGAAGAGATTGTGTTTTGAAGAAATCAGTAAGTTAGAATGTGTACAATATGGTGTTTAAGTGAATTTTAAAATTTTGTTTGGTAAATGGAGAGGAAAACAGCATGTATATCCATATCTTATGTATGTTGTTCAATGGTTATTTATTGGCAACGTGTAGATGCTATATATGTGGCTTAATGGTTGTTCAATGGCAGCATGTATGTTGTACATAGTTCAATGGTTCAATGTAAGGAAAACAATATGCATATACTATGTACAATATTTAAATGGAATGAAGACAGCATATATAAATCATGGACGTTGTTTAATGGTTGAATGAAAAGAAAACATGATTTTAATCTTACTAAATGCTAAGATTTTGGCTAAGCCCTTTGTCATAAAATTTGTAAAACAAGGTGGTAAGTTATGAATGTACTTGGAAGGTTTTAGGAACCCTTTAGGGGTCTCCCTCTTAGCTAAGTAAGACAATCAAGTTTTCTGGTCACCCTAGACTCAGGACTAATAAAGGAAAAACACCGAACACATAAGGGTGGTTTACGATAAATGATAAATAGTGAGTGTGTATTTAAATTGATTTGTTAAGATGGTTTTTATCTTACTATGAAAAGTATATTTATGAATAATTCCATTGGTGTTACTACTTAAATTTAAAAGTTAATCTTCATAAGGTTTACATATGCTTTGATTTAGCATTGAATTGAGTTTTTGATGCACTTAGAAACCAATGAGATGTACATATGCTTTGAATTAGAATTGAATTGAAATTTGCATATGCTTTAAATTGACATAGAAATGGATTTTCAATGTGTTTTTAATTGGTATTAAAATGAGGCGTGCTCATGTATTAATTGTGGTTTAGCCTATGGTACGTCGTTAGGTCTTTATACATATGATTATATCGATCAGAGTATGTCTTAATGTGCTTGTCAGTGTTTGGGGGCGTTTTTCACTAAAATAGGTGGTGTTCCATCTATCAATATGTCCTGTGAGTCTCCCTCTGCATGTGTGGAGTATATTACTGTGCTAGCACTGTTATGGGTAAGCAATGCAAAACCAACTTCATAACCACTGATTTATATGTAGTTCTAGCATCATTATGGGTAAGCGATGCAGAACCAGTTTTATAACAATTGGTATATAGAGGTAAACTAGGCACGAGTAAGCGATGCAGAACCAGCTTCGTGGTCTTACACCTAAGGGTACCATATGGCAAAGAAAACTAATGATAGACTATGTTTTAAAAAGAAAATTCATGAAAATATTAATTTCCATTATTGTACACTTTACAAGAAAAGTATAACTTTATCTCAAAAATATATGTGTGTGTTTTAAATATGCATTGATCTTATGAAAAGAAAAGAATGTGTTTTGTAAGAACATTGGTTATCACTTGAAAAGAAAAGAAATTGTTTTCTTTTATGGAGTTCAATATTTGTATAACTGTTTTTATTGGAAACCAATAACACTCACTTAACTCGTTTAGCTCACCCTTTATTTTCTGGTTTTAAATAAAACATCCCAAGTGCACACACTCAGGGGCTTCAGTAGCAAGGACTCTATCTCGCGAGTAGTCAACTTCGTCAAGTGCTGCTGTGTAGGCATTTTTATTTTGCCTTGTACATATTTTTGAGAACTATTGCATATCTTTAAACATGTTTTGGAAAGTACATTTGTATAAAGAATGGATGTGCATAAAGGTTTTTTAATGGAATGCATGACTTTGTTTCAGCTTTTCAAAGTTTATTGATGTAACTATTTGACACTGCATATGAGTGAATTTGAAGTCCACAATTTGGAGTTGAGAAATTGATGTGATAATAGAAGTGTTTTGAACTTTTACAAGGACTTTGAAATTTTTGGAATGTCAAAATGTAACCATTATGCTGCTGAAATTTTTAATAAACTGAAAAGAAAAACTCCACTGTTTACATTTCTTATTGTGAATTGAAGTTTTTTCTTAACAAGGGCAATAGACTTAGCTTCACGGGAACTTTCCAACCAACTCGAATATTAACTGGAGAGTCACTGTGGAGTGTCGGGCGGATCGACTAGTCATTACAGGATAGGGGCCTGTTAAAGATTTAGTCCTTTAATCTTCCTTTTATATCATGCATATTTCGAATAAGTTCTAGATATTACGAAGATAATGAATCTGATGTTTCAAAACATCTTCAATCTAAAGTGTTGACATATAAAAAACTTACTGAAGATGTCTTAATTATTATAAACCTACACTAAAATTAAATGTCATCGTTATTAATTTTCATATATCAATATACTATAAAAATATTCAAAGTCGTTATCAAGTACACTATTATAACTAACCAAATATCACCGTTTTAGATATTAAAACTTTTTAGTATTTATGTCTATTGATTTATTGATTTGGATTAGTTTACTTGAAAAATAAAGTGTATAAGTTAAAAGTTTAGATTCTGAAAACTTTGATTAGTGAGTAGGTTAACAAGAAATAAAATTTTAGACTTTGAAAAACTAAAATTATTGATGTCAATATCAAAATTTTAGAATCTAATGTGGATATATAAACAATATGATGAGTTTGCTAACCTCTAAACTATTTGAATTATAAAATAATATTATAGGTCTATTAGTTTTTTTAGTTGTATGATTCTTAGTGTAAACTATAATTATTAATCCAAAATTATCATAATTAGATAGTTTAAATTAGACTTTTAAGTTTGAAAAATATAAATTTTGTTATCAAAATAATTTTGGATATCATATAAAGTTGGTGGTGTGGCAGGCAAGCTTATTGGAAGTTGAAATTTTAAAACCCAAGTTGTGTTCAAACCATGTGTGGATAGGTAATTCATTTCTACTTAAAACAGAAAAATTAAAACATTAGAGGACTTTCATCGAACACCTTATAAGTAGCCAAAATTCAACCCAAACTAACAACAAAAATTGTCTTTTCCCTTTCTTCACTAACATTAACACATTTAATGAACCATTCAACCATTAATAGTCTCAATACAAGCAAACAACTCACCCTAAAACTGATGATCAACCTAGCATTTAACGAACAAAATGAAAGAAGAAAAAACCTAGAACAAATCCAAGAACTGCTTATTAGCTCGAGTACAACTGCAGGGAGACGATGGAAGACAAAACCAAGACAACAAGAGAAAAGAAGATGAACAGATGAAAAGATGACAAAGGGAAGAAAAATCGTGTGGGAGCGAGGAGGTCGAAAGAATTCAAGAGGCGAGGGGTCAGGTCTGTTTAATTAACCAAGCGCTGGGATTACGTCGCTTGTCATTGAACAATCAACATCATCTCAGCTTAAATTTTTTTTGCAGCCACAACATTTGGCGACAAATACACAATTCATATCCAAATGTCCAACATTTGCCTACCAAATTCAAAAACTATCACCAAAACTTTTGAATACATTTTTAATTTTGTTAATTTTTTTAAACATTGAAAACAAAAATTAGGATAGAAATTGTAGATATTAAAAAAATTGTGAGACCACATAAAGTTATAAAATCATCATATATATTAAAAAAGATTAATAAAAAGTATAAATGACAATTTTGTTCACTTTTTTTTTACATTTTTACAATCAACACACATTAACATCATATAGTAATCTTTGAAATGACATTGTTGTTAAAGTCATTTTTCAAAAATATTAAATTTTATTAATAAAGTATTTTATTAGTATTTAATATTGATTTCCATTTTCTACTATATTGAAATTTATTTTCAACTAAATTGTCGTTATTATTATCATATATGGTAATTAACGTAATGTTATATGAATGTATAATAATAATCATAACTAGTATAATAATTTATGAAATATTACATTTTATATAAATTTTCTCATCTCTTACTTATGTAATAAATATTACTCTATTTAATAACAATTATGTAATTATTATATAAAGATCTTGTACTATAACGTGTAATTTATATATTATATAAAATTATGTTAGGCAAAGGTGAATATAAATGGCAATGAAAAACCATTTGGCATTGGGTTTTTTAATCATCACGACATGGTATATTTCTTCTGACTTAATTGAAAATGAAATCCTTTACCTTAACAATAAACGACGTCATTTTCTACTAGGTTATTAATACAAAAACAAACCTCTCTTCGTTTTCGTGTTAACCGACAACATTCCTCTTCATTCACGGTCTAATAACCATCGTCTCTTCTCTTGTGCTCATCTCATGTGTTGCGATCGTCACTGTTGAAGAAGCATCCTTACCTGTGTTGGTATTGCTCTTCTTTTATATTTTCAAACCCTCCTTCTTGTGCTTTGTTTTATTGATACGTTGAGGTGTTTATTGTGAGTTTTGTGTCCTGCTTATGGTGTATGGGTTTTGTTTGTGTTTATGTTTGGAAGATGATGTATTGTCTTTCTTTGTTAGTTGTATATAGGTTGACTTCCTTTTACCACCTTCAATGCTTCTTTAAGGAAAGCCTACTAACTATTTGATAAAAGGTCTGTGAGAATATTTAACTCTTCTAACAAACCTTTTCTTTTTTTTTTGTTAGGGAAAAATAGTCTTTTTCAGTATAAACCTGTAGCATCCCATCACCGATGGGAAGGATAAAATAGTAATTCGGAGTTGTTAATGAGTGCTTAGAAACACCTTTACATGTTCATACATAATACAGCATACACATACACATGAATAGTAAATTTTGCACATGAAAATGACTGTACATGCATTCATGATATTTCCCGGTATAATTGTTAATAAATGTGATTGTTATTAAAAATGTGATTTGTTTGCATGAAAAATTGAGTTGGAGAGGGTCTTTGTGGTTTTCGAATTTTTGGAAAATTTTAGAAATTTTTTTTCTGAAATTTCGGGGTAATTTCTGGACTAAGAAAAATGTCAAGGGGAAGAATAATTGTTTACCGGTAGTAGGAAATGACTGGCTAATGGCACTGAAAAATTAGATATATGATTTTAGGATTTATTAATTTGAGCCATTGGAAATTTAGGAGAAAATGGAGGTAGAAACTAAAATTTGATTGGAAATAAGCCATCTAAGGCATGAGACATGTCACTTGCCTAACATGTCTTAAACTTTTAATACATTAAAAGACCCCCTTTTTATTGTTCTCCACGATGCTTCTTATTTTCAAGGGTTTTGGTGCTTTATTTTGGCTCTCCTCCGCCCATCTTCGTAGCTCTCCTCTTCTTTGTTCCTTTTGATATTTTTCTCATCTTTTCTACCTTCTTTTCCCTTGCTTTCTCTTCTTTTGTTTACTAAAAATCCAAACCTAAAGCTCACCCCCTCATGATGATGATAATTGTGTATGTTAGGGGGAGTTAGGGAATTGTGGTAGTTTTGAAGATTGGAAGTATTGGAAGCTTAATTAGGTAAGAATTGTGTCTAATATCATGAATTTGTAGTTAAAAATATCATTTGTGATGTTATTTGAAATTAATTGCATGGAAATTGTGTTTGGAGAATATGGCTGTGTGTGTGTGAATTTCTTGCTTTTGTGAATGATGAAGGATATAGAATGTGATAAGTGTAATTTAGAGATGGTTTTGAATGTTTTGGAAGTTAATTGATGTTGTAGGTGATTGTAGAAAATGATGGATGATGAAGTGTATGTTGCTTCCATTTTGTGATTTCTTTTTCTTTTTCTTTCCAATCCGACCCTTCGCCATTCTTTTTCTTATAACGTTTTCATCCGACCTCCGATTGACCTGATTGTTGAAGCGTCAGATTCATAAGAAATGTATTTACCTCTCCATGAGAATTTGTGAATTTTTGAGATCAAATTGGAAATTATGGATTAAATCAAAGTGAGATGACCGATTGATTAATTTTTTTGGACAACGTTTTGGTAATATCCAAACCTATAGAGATCCGAATTGAGTAATTTTGGTGTCTATAGATTCTTAAGACATAGAGGAACATTTTTATTCAAGAGAAGTTGCCTAGGTTATCTGATGTTAACGGTCTTATTGATCGGGAACAGTAGAACCAAAAGTGTAGTTTTAGAAAAATTTAAATAAGCATAAATTGCGAGTTTAAGGATTTTAGTGCAGCTTAATCCTAGGAATTACTGAGTTTGGTATGGGAACGGTTTTATGATGAAATTTATGAAACGATATCGGGATGGTCATGAACATGCATTGTACACATTTCAATTCCTGCATGTGCATTATTATACATTTTTTATTGTACAAGTTGTGAGATATATGTATTTGAATTGTTATAGAGGCGCATTTGGAACGTGGACCCACAGACGTTGCCGAGACTTCTAGGAACTAGCTTCGGAAGCTATTAGTGAGTAACCTAGACGGTTTCTCTCAATTATTAATTGCCTATAATTCTGTGGTGGATAATGGTGGGTTTATGATTTGCTTGTGATTGTGGATTCCGGACAGAAGGTCCGATGACTGTGTACTGGGGAGTTGTGTTGTCGAAGTGCTACTTGTATGTGAATTTGAGACCTACGTGCCTATAATGTGATTAATTGCGACATGTGTGATTGATTGTGACATATGTGATTGATTGAGACTTATGCTGATTGATTGTGGCATATGCATTTCATTCATGAGTGCATAATCAGATAATGACAGTTGTGACTAAAGCAGCCACCGATTAGAGCTTAAAGCTCAACGAGTGTATTTGAGCCTCAAGCTTAACAGTGATTTAGAGCCTCAGGCTCAATGTTTAATGAGCCCTATACGGGACAGTTCAGGCGCTCGGTCACAACATCGTAATAATTGAAAAATACATGAGCATTTCATATGCATTTTCTTAAATATGCTTGATTGAGTGAAAGGCAAAATGCCTTATACTTATGTGAAAAATGTGTTACCTATGATCAATGTGAAATTGTGACATATGTGTATTATAAATTGTAGTGTTGCTTGGATTGAGTGAACCATCGATGATGGTTACCTCACTGAGTTCGTAAAACTCACCAAAATTGCAACGTTATCTTTTCAGGACCGAGAGTAGACTCCTAGCTACAGAGGGACTTTTCCAGCCGTGTAGATTGTTCTTGGTGAGAGAAGTCATGGCTCACAGATCGGTCAACTAAGACTTTTGGATGGCCTAGATAGATTTGATCTTTTTCCTCTTCCATATAGCATTTTTTACTAGGTTTTTAGATTTATGTACAGATAGTACAAGACGATAAACGTGTAAACTTTTGATCTTGATGAAATGAAATGAGGAAGAGTTGTTTTAAAAATAATAATAATAATATATTCTGGTTTTTCTATTGATGCTTTATAGATGAATAATGTTATGATGCCATGTGAAGTGGACGTAGTGATCGCACGTAGCTCACCCTTGTCATAGGATATATACCGGAATGAATTAATAAATTTATAGTAATTAAGATGAATTTAATTTAAATATGAATAAGTTATATATTTTTGGCTCAATTAAACAAACATTCTTACTTTTAATTAAATGGTATAATTTGTTATATGTATTGTGATTAATAAATGGATAGTAATTAAGATGAAATGAATATAAAAATGAATAAGTTATATATTTTGTGCTCAATGAAACAAACATTCTTACTTTTAATTAAATTGTATAATTTGTTATATATATTGTTATTTATAAATGGATAGTAATTAAGATGAATTTGATTAAAATATGAATAAGTTATATATTTTGTGATTAATTAAACAAAAATATTTACTTTTATTAGAATGATATAATTTGTTATATATATTGTTATTAATAAATGGATAGTAACTAAGATGAATTGAATATAAATATGAATAAGTTATATATTTTGGGCTCAATTAAACAAACAATCTTACTTTTAATTAAATGGTATAATTTGTTATATATATTGCTATTAATAAATGGATAGTAATTAAGAAGAATTTAATTAAAATATGAATAAGTTATATATTTTGTGCTCAATTAAACAAACATTCTTACTTTTAATTACTATAGTATAATTTGTTATATATATTGTTATTGATAAATGTATAGTAATTAAGATGAATTTAATTTAAATATGAATAAGTTATATATTTTGGGCTCAATTAAACAAACATTCTTACTTTTAATTAAACGGTATAATTTGTTATATATATTGTTATTAATAAATGGATAGTAATTAAGATGAATTGAATATAAATATGAATAAGTTATATATTTTGGGCTCAATTAAACAAACATTCTTACTTTTAATTAAATGGTATAATTTGTTATATATATTGTTATTAACAAATAGATAGTAATTAAGATGAATTGAATATAAATATGAATAAGTTATATATTTTGGGGTCAATTAAACAAACATTCTTACTTTTAATTAAAATGGTATAATTTGTTATATGTATTGTGATTAATAAATGGATAGTAATTAAGATAAAATGAATATAAATATGAATAAGTTATATATTTTGTGCTCAATTAAACAAACATTCTTACTTTTAATTAAATGGTATAATTTGTTATATATATTGTTATTAATAAGTGGATAGTAATTAAGATGAATTTGATTAAAATATGAATAAGTTATAAATTTTGTGCTTAATTAAACAAAAATTCTTACTTTTAATTGAATGGTATAATTTGTTATATATATTGTTATTAATAAATGGATAGTAATTAAGATGAATTGAATATAAATATGAATAAGTTATATATTTTGGGGTCAATTAAACAAACATTCTTACTTTTAATTAAAATGGTATAATTTGTTATATGTATTGTGATTAATAAATGGATAGTAATTAAGATGAATTTAATTAAAATATGAATAAGTTATATATTTTGTGCTCAATTAAACAAACATTCTTACTTTTAATTACTATGGTATAATTTGTTATAAATATTGTTATTAATAAATGTATAGTAATTAAGATGAATTTAATTTAAATATGAATAAGTTATATATTTTGGTCTCAATTAAACAAACATTCCTCCTTTTAATTAAATGGTATATTTTGTTATATGTATTGCGATTAATAAATGGATTGTAATTAAGATGAAATGAATATAAATATGAATAAGTTATATATTTTGTGCTCAATTAAACAAACATTCTTACTTTTAATTAAATGGTATAATTTGTTATATATATTGTTATTATTAAATGGATAGTAATTAAGATGAATTTAATTAAAATATGAATAAGTTATATATTTTGTGCTCAATTAAAAAAAATTCTTACTTGTAATTAAATGGTATGATTTGTTATATATATTGTTATTAATAAATGGATAGTAATTAAGATGAATTTCAATTTAAATATGAATAAGTTATATATTTTAGGCTCAATTAAACAAACATTCTTACTTTTAATTAAATTGGTATAATTTGTTATATGTATTGTGATTAATAAATGGATAGTAATTATGATGAATTTCAATATAAATATGAATAAGTTATATATTTTGTGCTCAACTAAACAAAAATTCTTACTTTAAATAATTTTGTATAATTTGTTACACATATTGTTATATATGATAAAAGCTTTCTAACCTGTGAACAAATGTGTGCTTTGTTGTAGGTACTTTTTTGTTTCCAGTACATTCATTTTTACCGAGTTTAAAGAGCAGCTTTACCAGGTATTTAAATCTATCTTCGGCTTAATCTATTGCCTACGTTTGTGTTTCGGTTACGGTAAGTGAATATGTTGTTGTCTACATATTTTTTGTACTAGGTATATTTTGGGTCGTTCTTTGGCAAAATGAACTTCAATTCATTATTAAAGTAATATAGGATTTACCGGAAGTTATACGATAGTTGCAGTTACCTTAACTTGTGCAATCGTTGATTTCTTGTATTCATTTTTCGTCGTTATTAACCACCTTGTCTTAACTTTTCATTATCGACTATCGACATTCTTCAAGCAGTTCGTGAAAAATGTCGATGACTTGAAACAATTTATTAAAATATGTATTCATATTTTGATGAATACTTATTGTATACTTATTGAAAAAAAAACCTCTCACATATATGATCAGAAACATGTATGTGAGATCTCTAGTATAGGTTCGTGTAGTACATTTGAACCCATAAAATTTAACGGAACTTCCGTCATGGCAAAAACCATGATGCTAATCGAAGAAAAATAGGAGGAGCTTATGATTCACTACTAGAATGAGACTCAATTCACATATTGTTTCTTACATGTTCTGTATACAATGCCGAGCATGAAGGACACTAACTATGGCCTCACTGTTTTACATTAACACCCTTGCAAAAATGAGTTATGTTGATAGATCTTGGATGTATAGACGAGCAACACTTGATGGTTACATTAATCATGAATTTGTTGCTGGAGTTGAAGCCTTTATTCAGTATGCTTGTTCTCAACCTGCATATATGGATGGGCCGAAGATCAGATGTCCATGTAAAAAGTGCAAGCACAAATGTTTCCTTTCGATTGAAGAAGTTAATGGGCATTTGCTGAGGAAAGGGTTTGTCCCAAATTATTTTGAGTGGACAAGACACGAGAAAGTTGGCATTTGTAGCAATTCAAGGAATAATCAGGCAGAATCGTCTGTGGATGTCAATGAGTTTGAAGGGGGGTTGGATTTGGAGCAAATTATGTTGAAAAGATTGGAAATTCGTATAGGAAAATGGTTTATGATTCAAGATGTACTACCTTTCACGAAAATTTGGAAATCTTGAAGAAGAACCGAACCCACATGCAAAACAATTCTTTGACTTACTACATTCAGCAGACTAAGAGTTATGGTCAAATTGTGAGACAATGACCCAATTGTCTTTGATTGCGCGTATCTTGAACATTAAGTCTGAAGGGCATATTTCAAACCGTAGTTTTGATAAAATTCTTGAATGGTATAATGAATCAATGCCTCGTGATCATACAATGGTTGATAGTTTTTACAGTATGAAGAAACTTATTAGGGGGTCTTGGTTTGCCTGTGGAAAAGATTGACTGTTGCAAATTGGGGTGTATGTTGTATTGGGGAGATGATGTTGACTTAGAAAAGTGCAAATTTTGTGGGCAATCTAGGTTTCGGCCTAGAAAGCATAAAATGAAGCAGAAATTAGTTCCATGGAGGCGGATGTATTATTTCTTGTTAACTCCGAGACTTCAAAGACTGTATGCTTCAGAAGTTACTGCATGTCATATGAGATGGCATTCGGAACACGAACAAGAAGATGGAATAATGAGTCATCCATCATATGCGCAGGCATGGAAGCATTTCAGTGACACCCATCTTGATTTTGCAGCTGAATCTCGAAAAGTTAGGTTAGGATTATCAACGGATGGATTCCAACCTTTTGGTCAATCCGGGCAGTAATATTCATCATGGCCAATCATAGTGACTCCTTACAATTTGCCTCTATGGATGTGTATGAAAGAGGTATATATGTTCTGGACTGTGATTGTAACAGGGTCTACTAACCCGAAGCATAAAATTGAAGTATTCTTACAACCATTGATTTATGAATTGCAAAATTTGTGGGAACATGGTGTGCAAACATATGATGTCTCTCTGAAACAGAATTTTGTGTTGAGGGCGGCTTTGATGTGGACCATTAGTGATTTTCCAGCATTTGCCGTGTTATCTGGATGGAGCACAACTGGGAAATTGGCCTGTCCTTATTATGGAAACGATTCTGATGCCTTTTATATTCCCAACTGGGGAAAAGTTTGTCAGTTTGACAATCACATGAAATTTCTTCCTCCAGATCATCCGTTCAGACGCAATAAACATAAGTTCATTAAGAATACAATGGTGAAGAAAACTTCGGCCCCTTATAAAGATGGTGAAGATATATTGCTGGAGATTGATGAATTAGGCTTGTTGAAAGTTACAGAATTTGAAGTTGCTGAAGTAGATACAAGCATAAGTAAAAACTTCAGATGGAGAAAACGAAGCATCTTCTAGGATTTCCTATATTGGAAGACGAATTTGATACGTCATATTTTAGACATCATGCATATTGAAAAAAACTTTTTTGACAATATGTTCAATACCATAATGAACATTGAGGGGAAGACAAAAGACAATGCAAAATCACGAGCTGATTTGCAAATTTTCTGTAGAAGGAATTAGTTACATAAAGATCTTGAAACCGGTAAATATTCGAAAGCATGTTACACATTGGACAAAAAAAAGGGAAATATTGTGTGAATGGTTGAAGGGTTTAAAGTTTCCCGATGGGTATGTTTCAAACTTGGGAAGGTGTGTGGATATGAGGAGGTACAAATTATTTGGGATGAAAAGTCATAATTGTCACGTATTTATGCAAAGGTTAATTCCAATCGCATTTCGGGAGTTGCTGTCAAATAAGATTTGGGAAGTGATTACAGAAATTAGTTTTTTTTTCAAAAGCCTAACATTATCTGAAACCAATTACAGTGACATGGAACAGTTAGACAGGGAGATTCCAGTAATATTGTGCAAGTTAGCACTGATTTTCCCTCCTAGCTTTTTCGATGTTATGGAGCATCTACCTGTGCATTTAGCATACGAGGCTAAACAGCTGGTCCCGTGCAATATCGATGGATGTATCCATTGAGAGGTAATTCACATTGAACATTCAGTTAATGACGTTTGATTGGTTTTAACGGTTACATTGTAAAACTAAATTTTTGTAATATAGGTATTTGTATCACTTGAAGAAAAATATTAAAAACAAGGCTCGAGTTGAAGGTTCCATTTGTAATACTTATTTAGTTGAGGAGACTAGTACATTTTTTGGACATTATTTTGCGCCACACGTTCACACAAGAGCGAGAAAAGTTTCTCGTAATGACAATGGGGGAGGGACCAGTGATGTTGATGGCAACATATCCATTTTCACATTTCCTGGGCTAGCATATGGGCATGCAACAAGAAGAATGTTAACAGAGCAAGAAATTGAGGCTGCCCATGGGTACATTTTATTGAACTACCAAGAGGTTCAACCTTTCATGCAGTAAGTTCAACCACATTATATCCGTACTAACATTATGTCTTTTTGATAATTAAATTACATGACAACATAACAGGGTGTACAAGGCATTGTTACAGGAGATCATGGCAAACAACACACAGGATAAAGTCCATAATGAGGTTGGGAGGCACTTTGCATGATGGTTCGAGAGATATGTTAGTTTCCACTTACAAATACACTCCTTATTACATTATACACAACAAGTTTTGAACTTAGCCCATGTATTCATTGATATTACAATCATTTCTTTGTGTAGGCGTTAGAAAATCGATTAGACAACAAGTACATTTATGATCTTGCTAAGGGACCTTTGCGAACTGTGAAATCGTATCCGGTATATTTCGTTAATGGCTACAAATATCAAACAGAAGCTCATGGTTATAGCATGGCAACAATAAATTGTGAGGTTTCCATACAAGGAGAATTCATGGATTAATATGGTAAAATCGTGAGATACTAGAAGTTGAGTGCCATGCATTGCCAATCAAGCGAACTGTGATATTTAAGTGTGATTGGTTTGACCCCACTCCAAATGTTAGAACAAAAGTCCATAGCCGATACAATCTTGTTGAAATCAACTCACGCAGGAGATTGAAACATTTCGACCCTTTCATATTGTCTACACAAGCGAAACAGGTCTGTTATCTCCCATTTTCTAGCATACGACGAGACAAGTTAGATTGGTTAGAGGTGTGCAAAGTGAAACCTCGAGGTATGTTTCAAGCACGTGGAAAAGGAGATCAGATAATTGGAAGAGAGGCGTTTCAGGAAGATGCTTATGTTATCAATGCATCTGTGACATATGATGATCATGAACCTTTGCACGATCCATCACATGAATTTGTTGATATT
>JAOQMR010000003.1:20328358-20342100 GCA_027563865.1 Erythroxylum pelleterianum | reverse complement strand
GGTTGGAAATTTCATTGCTTGGTAGTAGGCGGAAACGACTGCTCTAAGTGCATTTTGAGTGGCTCTTCCTATTATGGCGTTGTATGCTCCCGCGAACTTGACGATAAAAAATTCAACACTTTTCTCCACCTGACATGGTTTCTGCCCGAATTTTACACTCAACAATACCCGGGCGAACGGGTGGGCCGATGCTCCAGTTACTCCTTTGATGGGCCCGTCCGATGGAAATAGCCGATCCTTTGGTATCTTCATTTGCTCAAAAGCGTTGTAATATAGTAGGTCGACTGAGCTACCTGTGTCGATTAGTATCCGTTTCACTTCGTTATCCTCAATGCTCAAAGTGGTCACCAATGCATCGGCACGAGGACAGCATACACCTTTTAGATCGGATTCGTTGAACGAGATTACTATGTCATTCGGCTTCCTTTGCTTTGCTGACGAGTTTTTGACGATCTGCCCAGCACATCGTTTTCCTCTTTCATCGGTCGGCCTTCCAACTGCGCCACTTCCGAAGATCGTGTTGACAACGATAACCGATCGGTCATCTCGTTGTTTGGCACTGCAAACCTCTCCTATCCTAAATTGTACCCCATATCGGTCGCCTTTGTTTCCGCGTTGTCTCCATCTGCTCGGGTTGGAATTCGTAGCCAGAGCGACTTGGTCGGTCATCGCACCCAGGTGCTGAACGGGGGCCTACTGGTGCTCCTGTCGCAACTGCAGATTTTGACGAATCACTGAATCAGCGTCATCCTCCAGAGCTTCACTTTGCTCTTCCTGGTCTTGATTTTGAAACAAGAGGTGACCATTCGCGTGTGAAGACTGTGAGCGAGATTCGGGCCGTGTTGGTCGGAGAACGGCAGGTGATGACAAAGCCATCCTTTGCAGCGCAAGTGCCATGACGGCGGCAATACCAGGGTTAGCTGCCGCCGCCTGACTGATTTGCGTGGTTTTGGACGTGGTGCCCGAACGCTGGGCCCCACGGTGGGCGCCAAATGGTTCAGCCTGATTCTGCTGAGGCTGGACGTCGTTGTTTTGTTCCATGATCTGTGCGATTCTGGCTACAAGATACCTGCAAAACAGATAACGGCGGGCCGGGAGTTGATTCCCGGGAAGCCCCTCCGACGCTCAAGTCAATATTTTTGTGAGGTTTTGATGGCTGAGGATATGAAGGACAACTAGGGTTTTTGGCTCATACCTCAATCACGGTAGAATAGTAGCTTATATATGCTGTGGATGCTAGGTTTACGTAAATCTTCGTATCTGCATGGGAAATCTAACATCTGATGGGCCGAACGGGCCATAGGTGTGTGGAGATGGGCTTGGGCCTAGCACAGCCGACCCGACCAAGGAGAAAATGGGTTTTCTTAATTCACCTATCACTGATCTAGAAATTAAAAGAACTCTCTTTGGCTTACACCCAAACAAAGCACCAAATCAGATGGTTTCAATGCCTCCTTTTAAAAAAAATTAGGGATTAATGAGTAACCAAGTCATCCAAGCAATTCAAGAGTTCTTCTCCTCATGGACATAACTCATAAAGATTAATAAGACTTTATTATATCTTGTCCCTAATATTCCCAACCACTCTTCACTTTAGACCTATATCTTATTGTAATACTATTTATAAAATCATCTAAAAAACCCTTACATCCCAGATAAATTTAGTGCTAAAGAGCATGATAAATCCCTCTCAAGGAGCCTTTTTACTTGGGAAAATATTTTAGATAACATCTTAACTGCACAAGAGACATTTAAAGGATCCCATGAAAAGAAATCAATTAAATGTTTCTCAATGAAGATTGTTTTTTTTTTCAAGGCTTTCAACTCTATAAACTAGAAATTCATTATAAACATTTTTTAAGCTTTTAGCTTCTCAAAAATTTTCATTCAGTGGATTGAGAAATGTATCTCTCGCATGACCTTAAGTCTTCATGTTAACTGTAAACCTATCTGTGCCTTCAAGGGAGAAAGAGGAATTAGACAAAGTGACCCTCTATCTAATCATATCTTCACCCCCTACACTGAGGTTTTTAACTTGACTAATCTTTTCTAATATTAGTCAAGGAATTGCTTTTAAGTTTCATTATAAATGCAAGCCTTAAAGGTAGTTATATAGATGTACACACGTGATTCTACGTACTCTCATGTAACTTGTGTAACTGGAAAACAATTTTGAAATTCGTAAGCTTTTTGATATAAGCTGAAATTATGAATAGAATTATAAAGAAAAACTAGAAAAATGGGGCTGATTTGATATAATTCACTCATAAGAATTTAAACTTTAGTTAGTACAAAAGAGGTTTATAACCTCCTTTACCATTGAAACCCATAAATCATTGGTAACTAGTCGTCGGTTTGGTTTCCAGGAGCATTGTTCTGAAGTAAATGTGTAAACGCAGATGCAGCAGAATAAACGGCCTTCCATGCCTGAATTTTAGCCGGAATTGGATCCGTATAAATGTTGTTAATATTCAATGTGGCTTCACATGTTTCACAATTTTCCAGAGCAGCGTGTATGTCCAATGTTATTGTCTCTCCTTCAAGACCGTCGACAGAGAACTCAACAATTGATGCGTTGAAATAGTCGGCACATATCTTCAATGGTTCCTTGGATGTTGGTTTTGTGTCTTTGCTATCAATTAAACTAATGAAGAAGTCGCGAACATCCGTTGTTTCTTTTCTTGCTAAATCAATAACACTTGAATCAATGGCCTTAACATGAGAAGGAATATGCAGAACAAGACACCAAGAAATAGTACTTGCAAAGATCAAAACGCAGCGCAAGGAATCCATCCCAAATATATGGTTATACAATTATTATCCCCGATGGGTATATTTTATAGAGCAAGAAGCTACCAAAATTTAGAAAAAGGTTGCATATCTTTATCCAAGGACAACTAAAATTGTTAAGGACGAAATGAGCTGTCTAGTTGTAAAAAAAGCTAGAGCAATTGCAATGTGCTAATATAAAGAATGGTTCTCATTAATTCCTGTTTACTTTTGTACACAAGAAAACAAGAACTGCTTGACGTTCTTTAGGGTGTTTGACAGATTATTTGCAAACATAGCGATTATTACAAAAAGACTATAGCCAATTTAAAAGCTAAAACCATGCACAACTAGAGACATCAAAACTGTAAAACGACATTTCATTCCAAGCTTTCAGAACAGATAAAAAACAAACGGCATTTACAAGACTTCAAGTAGCTAAAAGTAGATAAACCTCAAAAGTTCACATGCTTCTTTTAATAATTTGATATTTATGGAGCCATGAATATATTCTCTGATGGTTATCTTTGTTTTGACGCCTTCAACGTGTTTACAAGCCTATTGGTTTCTCCTAACCACTTCTACGATGTTGTGACTGATAAGTTACTCCCTTATCCAGTATACGCTTTATCGAGTGACTTGGTAACTTATCTGTTCTTTTCTTTGAAATATTCTGATTTCTTTTGAGATGACATAAATTACACTTCTAAATGCAATTGTGCATATTAACACATCTATCTTTCTCACATTGTTTCATTTATTGATCCATTCGAAGACTTTTAGTCTAGAGGAATACCAGGTTGCGCAATTGTTACATCTGTAACCAAATACTTGAAGTGAAGTTACATTGAAAGAATAGATGTTCTATAGTTTTAAGTTCTTACTTTCACAATTTGCAACAAAGACAAGAGCCATTGTTTTCCCTTAGTCTATCCGTTGTTGTTAGTTTCTATCTTATGACAAGCCACAAAATGAATGAGATCTTTGATATGGTTTATCTGAACTACACAATCCTAAACCGTTTTACTTTCTGAGCCAGAGTTTTAAACAACTCTAAACATGATCTGTCTGTGAAATTCCTTGAGGCATGTTTCTTGATGTCATCGAATCTTCTCTACTAGAATTTGGGCTGTAATTTGGGATATTGGCCTTCATAATAGATAATTCTCTGACATGACAACACCGTTGCTTATCTTTGATGATTTTTTTGACCTTGGAATCATCTGGAATTAGATTCTTTAGATTTTTCCGTTCATTCGATAAAGAGGGCTCATCTTATCCCAGTTATCATACCATATCCATGTGAAAATATCATTCCTTGATCTTAAAAGGTGGAATCGCCCACCCTAAGCACCCCCACACCCTGGCCCGACAGAGTGGTGAGGGGGTAAATCATTGTCTGAACTCAGCCAGCTTCTCAGAAGGGTGGCCCAACGTTGGTGCGCACAAGGAATCACCACATTGGATGAACTCCCACACTGTCGCTGCCGGGACTCGAACCTGAAGCCTTGATCTTAACTTGCCCTTCCAATGACCAACTGATCATTCCTAATCTTATAGTTTGTTTCCTTATATACTTGCTCTCTTGGCTTTAGAATCTGCAACACTTGTCTAGGAGAAGATAGCTTTGTAAGGCTCAACATATATCCTAGGTTCATATTTGGTAACCAGCAATAAAGAGGTGGGAATAAGAATGCAATTTGCGTTCCTAACTTTTTGTTGTTTGGTTACCTTAAATAAAATAAAGAATGATAAAATTATAATGAATATTAAGTAATCTTGAACTTTTATTCCTAAGGGGGGATATGGTATACGTTGCAATGAAAAATCGGGAATAAAAGATTAAGGATATTATTAGAATATTATCAAGTTATTATCAAAATATTATTAAGATATTATCAAGATGTTGATGCTTACCAGAATATTATTATCAAAATTATCTTTTATATTAATTTCTTTAATAATTATTTTATTTTGCTTCATAATTATTTAAAAATTAATAATTTTATAAATCAATTGAAAATTTTATTAATTATTTATAAAATATAAAATATTTTAATTAATTATGTACAAAATAAATTAGATAATAACTTTTATCTCGTATTTATTCAACATAATTTCTTTTTCTTATCTTTTTCTTTGTGCTTCGTCTTAACTGAAACTCTCTATTCACTTTTCCTCACTCGTTGATAATATTTTTTCTTATCTTTTTCTTTGTATTTTGTCTTAACTTAAACTCTCTATTCGCTCTTCCTCTCTCGTTGGTAATCAACATATCTCTCTAGGTAAGTTTTTATTGTTCTAACTTTTTTTAAAATTTCTTTACTTTTATTTTTTTGATAAATTTGTGTTTTATTTTCTCAATTATTATTGTATGCAAATGTAACACC
The DNA here is from genome assembly GCA_027563865.1 of Erythroxylum pelleterianum. NCBI lineage: Eukaryota > Viridiplantae > Streptophyta > Magnoliopsida > Malpighiales > Erythroxylaceae > Erythroxylum > Erythroxylum pelleterianum. Next base: position 20,336,941 of record JAOQMR010000003.1, on the reverse strand, counting down.
CCATGTTAGGGGTTAGAAAATTTAAGAATTTACAGTACATTATATGCTTTGCATAATTGAGTATTCGCTAATATATGCATATGAATTTTGATTTATACAAATAATTGTATATGCATTCATGATATTTTCCGGGTATAATTGGTTTCTAAATGCGATTAAAATCTAAATTGTGGATTATTTGCATTAAAAATTTATTTAGAGACTTAGATTAGTATTATTTCAGAATTTTTAGTGAATTTTAAAAAATTTCTGAAATTTTGGGGTATTTTAGACTAGGAAAAATAAGAGACAAATCTTATATTAGAAATTAATTGACAATTGAACAAATTATAGAGTGACAAATGGATAAATTAATGTGTGACATGTGGACCATTAGTGAAGTGACAAATGGTAGCATATTTGGTGGACAAATGGAAGACATGCATTGGAGACATGCGTCAAGGCTTAAATGAGACATCTAGTAAAAAAGAAAAGAAGGTTTCTGCAGTCTTCCTTTGATTCCATCAAATTTCACCTGCACCAAAACACTTTCTTTATTGTTCATCACCGAAGACAACTCATTTCTATGTATTGGTTTATATGCTTGCTTCTTACATCAATGTTAGACCTTGCAAAGTCTTTTGCCATTTGAGTTTTTTTTTCTTTTTATTTGTTATTAGATCATTGCGCCTTTCCATCCACCAAAAATTTCTTGGTTGCTCTCCCCATTTCTGAAATTTTTGCTAAAGAGAGAGGAGCTTAAGTCAAGTAAGTTACATGGATGTCTTAATGTTTTAATGAATGCATGCGCGAATGATGATGTTTTCATGCTTGTGGATGGAATGCATGCATAGGTGGGTATAGTTTTTGTTTTGGTTTGTGGGTTATTACTGTTCATGAGATCAAAATTTACAGTAGAGAGAGAGTTGAAGATGGTAAAATATGTGTATAATTGGTTTTAGTGTTTTAAATATAAACTTGAATTTGAGTTGTTTTGGGACTAAGTTGAGTTGATATGGAAGTGAATAAGAGGGATAAATGTAAGAGTATAAGTTGTGATGAGGAATTAAGTAGAAGAGAGGAAGAACATGGAGGAGTGTTTCTGCAAAAATATGGAGAATTTCGTGCAAAAATCGTGATTCTACAGTAAAAGGTGGCAGTGCAAAAATCAAACTTTCTAATACTGAATAGTTCTGACTCTTTTTGCTATAACTTTGCCATACAATCTCCAAATGACTTGAAAATTGAACCAATGGACTCTTAAGACATTTTTCTTTCTTCCCATAAAAATTTAGAGCCATCTGAATTGATTAGAAAAAGATTGATTAACTCAAAGTTAGGGTATGTGCTGGAATGTTATGAATTGGAGTATTTTTATGAACATGCTTTGGTATTTTAATTATAGCTTGATTTGTAGATTTTTAAATGGATTTATTCTTAATTCAGATCAAAATAGATACATATTTCTACAACTTTCTTGAAGAAGTCAAATTTTAATTCTATCTCTAAGATTTTCAAAATTGGCATGAAATTGTGTCTTGGCCTAAGCTGTAGCACTATCAGGGACAGAAATCATATCCTGTTTTCATTGAATAACTGTATTGATGTAGGCTGAATTGGGTCAAGGTGTCTTCATCAAAGTTGTATATTATTCTATTATCTTTAAATTGGTATAAAGTTTGTAATTTTTGGATATTATAATTGAGAGTTATGAGGCATACAACTTGAAGGCATGATCATGCATTAGCTAAAATTTCAAATGTACACAGTCTGTGGTATTTTGAGCATAACTCATTGAATACTAAACCAGATTGGATGAACCTAGTATCATTAGAAACTTAAGGAACAGAAGAACAATTGTCTAGAGGAGAGTGTTACAAAAATATATCATTTTCTTGATCTTATTGATTAGACAAAGTTGACCCGAATAAGGTACTTCAAGCAAAAGCTGGAATAGTTATTGAATGTATGGATTTTGGAACTTTTGAAGTACAATTGATGTTTATATCAGTTTAGTAAGAACATATACCCGAGAATTTGTTATGAACATGCATTATACATATTCAGTATATATAAATGAATTCTTAATCATGCACAATAGTGATTTGTATATGTGTTAAATGTTATAGAGAAATGCATAGAGCGACCACTTCCAAATATTGCAGGGACTTCAAGGCAATAAGCAATAAGGGAGCTTTAGTGAGTAATCTTAGATGGTCACACCTTACTTTGTTCTGCTTGTTGAATTTGATTTATGGTGATTGTGTTATGAATACCGGACAATAATTGTTTGAGGCATTTGATGCATGTTTATACCATTGGAAGTGCTACTTGCATGTGAATATGATTGACTACTTGCTTTGTACATGAAATGTCTGAAATGACTTTGTTTTGTTTTAAAACTGCTGAGTGACTTTGTTTTGTTTTAAAACTGCTAAGTCCTAGTTGTGGGTAAATAGGCATGCCTAGAAGGATCTGCAGCTGCTTCTGTGACACTTCAGTGTCTTCTGTTATTGACACTTAGGTGTCGAGAATTTGGTCTCTTCTGTGACACTTTGGTGTCCGACTTTGGTCTCTTTTGTGACACTTCGGTGTCGAGACTTTGATCTCTTCTGTGACACTTCGGTGTCGAGACTTTGATCTCTTCTGTATAAGTCTGTATAAGTCCCGTTACTTGTTTTTGTAAATAGATTTAGCAGTCATCTGGTTTTGTATTTTGATATCTGTTTGATTCTGACAAAAGCTAAATTATGTTCTGATCCTAAAGGGTTTATAACCTCCTGTGTTATGTAGTTCTGTTAATTATAAAATCTGATCTGAAATGCATTATGTCTGATTTATTGTTAAAGAAATCATTTAATATAGATTAGTTATTACTCACTATGCTATATGCTTAGCACGGTGGATTTGCCCCGTGTAGGTTCAGAGTGAAGATTATAAGGACTGGAATGAGTCAACCGCAATGACCAATGGAGTCTGAGTCTTGTTTTGATAAAAATGTATTTGGAGTTTGTTTTGAGCCTGTATATAAAGTGTATGATTCTGAATTGTTAAAATTTTTTGTAATAACTATGTTTTAGGCTAGTTTCAATTTTTGGAACAAATTTGTATTAAGCTTTTGTGATATAATGTATGTTTGTTTAAGATTCTGGAAATGCATGTATGAAATGTTTTGTACATTTTGGAATGTTTATTTTTGAATGCTATTCTTCCGCGAAATGTTTTGGTTTGTTTGTACTGTCTTGTGTGTCATTCACATATCCTCCCAGGGGGTATTAGTGTGTCATAGCAAACATATTCATATTTTTATCAACATTGCATAATACTTTATTTAATAACTACTTTATTTTATTTCAACAATTTTATATCATAAAATAAGTTCATTATGATTTTTTAATTTTATTTTATAAGAAAAATCATACACAATTATTTAAAAATTAATAATTGATTGAATCATTAAATTTTTATTATTTATTTATGAAATAAAAGTTTTTATTAATTAATAATAATATAAAATATTTAATTAATTATTTACAAAATCAATCACTTGATAGTTAAACATAAGTAAAATTTTCATTACCTTTCTTAATATTTGATATCAAACAATGGTGTAACTATTAACTTCTATAATCCCATTCCTAATGCTTACAAACCAAGCACGCATAATCAGTAATTCCATTCCCATTCCGATCTCTACTTTTCAATCCCATTCTTATTTTTTAATTCCAATTCCTTTATTACTAGTTACCAAACAAGACTTACAAGTATTATAGCACGTCTTGGGTGTATTAAGAAGTGAACATAAAGAATTAAGTGCATCTAAGCATCGTAGGTAAAAGACATTGGTAAATTGGTAATTTGTTCATTTCGGCATAGATATACATAATTAGAAATGAAATATGGATGAAAATGAAATTAACTGATGAGATTATATCCCAATGTGGGAATTAAAGGAAGAAGAAGGACCAAATGTGTAATTTTCCTAAAGTCAACATATGGACCAATTGGATTAAATCACGTGTGATCAATAGGATTGAAGCATGTGTGTCCAATAGGCTTGAAGCATGTGTGTCATGAAATGGGCATGTAAGAGAGGAGAGAAGGACGTGCGTTTTATAGTTTTAAATGCCAAATTTCCTCTTCTCATTTTCTCTTTATGTCTTCTTCATCACACCATTTTCCATGTAAGGAATCAAGCTAATCTTAGGTGAAAATCAAGGTAAAAGTTAGTGGTTTTTCTCATCACCCTTATACTTTTCTCGTGAAGAACTGGAATTGGGATTAAGATATGTATTTTTGTGTTTTTATTTGGTGAATCAAGCAAAGCTAAAGGAGAGGAGAAGGAAAAGTACTAGAAGAGTTAGTTGCCCGATCTCAATGTTTGGGAATATAATTAGTTTAATTTCTATTTGTGTATGTTTGAATAGATAAAAAGATTCATTCATAGAATTGTTTCTGAAATGGTATTTTGGTGTTACTTTGCATGGAATTGGTCGAAAATGACAAGAGAGTAACGTGTAGTGGAATTCTGTCTTAGGTTCATTTGAATCAGTCCCATTGTTTTGGCCATAACTCGACCTAAAGACCTCTTAATTAGGTGACTTTAATTGAAGATGAAACTTAATACATATCATTAAATATATCCAGAACAGACCCTAACCTAATTTTGGCTTAATGACATTAGAATTTGTGATTGAAAATGGTAACCTGATGTTGTCCTTGTTTTAGAGAATCTTGTGATGTTTGGTGAATATATCATAATTTAAAAGTCTAAATGTCCTGATTTGTAATCATATGGAAACTAGAGACATAGGGAAATAAATATCTAGAAGTCCAAAAAAACCTAATTTGAATGTTTGATATGTGAAAATTTTGTAACAAGTGGAGGTATGATTTTGGGCAAGGGTCACAACAGGTACGAAATTGCATTATTTTAAGTTTGTTTTCGTTTCTGATTTTCACTTAATCATATCCGAACCTTTTTGGATGTTTATGAAACTTTGAAAAAAATTAGAAAGAAATGAAATATGACTCACTATATATGAATTGATTGATTAAACATTGAAATTTAAGATTGATCATAATATATGCTAAAGAAAATTTACATATATATAGATGATTTATATGCATATTTATCGCTTATATGTGTATAGCATGATTATACAAGTGTGAATTTGACACCCTTCTAATGGTGGTAAGTTATGACTTCTATCTATGAACTCAAATACAAAATCTATGATTTCAAATGAATATCATATGATTTGTCAATATATGAATTATGAAATTAGCAAATGGTTAAAGAAAAATGAGCAAATGGTTAAAGGAAAATGAGCAAATGGTTAAAGGAAAATGTTACAGTGTCTGTTTCATTATCTTGGTGATGGATAGATAGGCATCACTATAGGATTATAGTGCAGCTACCACAGTTGGTGTCTTCATTTCGAGACTATAGTATCTCTACAGTTGATGCCTTTGGGTATCTAGAGTTCAATACTTTCGGGTATCTACAACTTGATATCTTTGGATATTTGCAATTTCCGTTAACATAAAAAGTAAATTAAATATTTATAAGTAAGAAATACAGCATGGCCACATTAATAATTGGCATTGATAAGTATTTATACTGATTGTATTGATAATTTATAATGATGAGTAGTTATATTGATAATTTCTATTAATGAGCATTGAATGTGAATGCTTGACTTATAAATGTGAATTTACAGTATATGACTAATACGTTGAAGCATATTTGCATTATGTACCTTGATTATTTATGTCATCACTATTTATACATATTTTTTAAATATTTATGACTGTTTGTGCTTGGTGGATGACTCCTGTGAGTGGTCATCCAAACTAAGTGTTTCCTTATAAAGCTTTCAAGCTTAGCACGAGTGTTAATCTGTGTAGGTCCAAGTAATGAGAGTGCTAAGCTTTTAAGCTTAGCACGGGTGTTATGTGAGAATGATTTTATGCTCTATTTGATTATTTTTATGTAAGAACCCATTGTTAGAATTTTAATATAATTCGTACTTGTTATGTTGATATTCGTTTATAGCAACTAATGGTTTTTAATCATTAGGGATAACATAACCTATGTTAAATGACTCAAGCTTGTGTGCTTGTTGCCTTGATTAATATGTTTTCCTAATTTGTAATGCAGTTGTTTAATTAAATCTAAAGAGCTTGTTCTAGGTTATTTGATAGCCAGGTATAATTAACGAGTACTTGTTAATTAAACAAAACCTGAGGAAAAATAGGGGTTAACAAAGCTTATTGTTAACCTACGATTAATAGCTATTAGGAGATATATAAGAAAAACATTTCAATGAAATAGGTTCAACCGTGTGTAGGCCGAGATTGAACTGATGATCGGGTCCCTTGCGAATTCATCACTTTCATCATGTTTAGGTTGTTTGATTTATTTTGTTTTTGTTAGTTTAGTTTCATTTACTGATTATTTTTCATTTCAAAAGCTTTACAAATAATTAAAGTAACCTAGGTTGTGCTTAATCCATAATACATTTTCCTCCTTCTTAAAATCAAGTTGATAATTGGGCATTGTATTAGAAATGATGGAAAGGGACCCCAAGTTAATTTGAAGCCATATATAGGAGTTATTGTTGATTATCATTCTAAACTTGGAAGAATTTTGGATTAACCAAGATATTGATCAATCCACAAGGACTATTCATATATAAATTTGACACAATTGAGGAAGCTTAAACAAAAATATAAATTTGAGTTAATGGGAATTGAGAATTCAAACTAATGCAAAACAAAAGAAGTTAGGGAGAACATAGAATATGATTTCTCTCCATCTCCATTTGAGATTAATAGGAGAGATGAGGAGGTGAAAGGAAAGAAACTAGGCAAGTAAATAACCCCTAAAGGGTCTAAATAATCTAGAGAAAGAGAAACCATTAAGCAAGTAGAATAGATAGTAACAAATATATGTAAACATACAGGCAATGATATGTTCATGAACAAAGCAGTTGATGTAAAGGACAAGCCTAAACTTATGATATTATTAACTCTCCTGAGAGTAAAGATGAAGGTTTTGTAACCCTAGAAGTTTTCTCCTCCCTCTTCCCCTTCAGCTTAGAAAAGGAGAACTGAAAAGAAAGATTTAGCCAAGGGAACCTCCAATTCCATAAATCTTCTTTAAATGTCAGCCTTAGCATGGAATATTAGAGTACTTAAAAACCCTAAAAAGGATCAGGTACTTTTAGATTATATAATTTCAATAAATCTAATGTTGAATGGTCTTTTGAAAATTGAACTAAAAAGGAAAACTTTTCAAGAAATGATACCTTATTGAGAGCAATTAGAAAATTAATTTCAAATTATAATTATTCCATACTCATAGGATAGTTACTGCTTACGACCTGAACAAGCTTAAAGTCTTAGATTATCTACTCAATGAGCAAACTATACATATGTAGATTAATTTAAAGTTGAGCATATATTGAGTATGATTTTCATTATTTATTTTTTGAAATTAGTTTCGCAAAGATTGGCTCTTTGGAACAACATAGAAGATAGGGATCCAATTATAAATATTCCTTGGATACTAACTTGGTGATTTTAATAGTACTTTATATGCCATGGAATTTGAAGTAGAGATATGCCTAAAGGGACCCTATAGTGATTTCAAATCTTTCATTATAAATATAGGAGTCAGATCTTATTAATAAGGGAAACCACTTCATATGGAACAATAAACAATAGGGAAAATGGTTTGTGAGAAAGAATTTTGATAGAGATTTAGTAAGTCACCTCTAGATGGAATTTTAAGAGTCGTAAATCTTACTTATAAGGATAGCCACTTCATATAAAGAAATAAACAATAAAGAAAATGGTTTATGATAAAGAAGCTTGATAAAGCTTGAGTAAATCACCTTTACAAGATGGAATTTTAAGGAAGTTAGGCTATTTTTGGCAACTATCTCACTTTAAACCATTCACCAATTGAAGTCCATAATATGGATACTATTTAAACAAGGACCCACCTTTAAATTTTTATACTATCTTACAAAGCTTGAAGGATTTTATATGGCAATAGAAGTAGGTATGACTTATGAGGTAAAAGGATTTGAGCAATACAAATGTCTTAAAATCTAAAAATTGTAAAGAAAAGATTAAAAAAATGCATTTGAAATCTATGACCAACACATGCCATAATATAAAGTAGATCAAAAATAGGCACACATAGGCTCAATCAAATTTATACTTGGATCTAAAAAAGAGACAAGATTAAATATTTCAATAATTGTAAGTTGGTTATAAAAACTGTTGGGCCCCGTTTCCGAAGCCCAACGATCGATTCGGAATCGAAGAACATAAACATAAGTGGAAATCCTAACTCTTTAACCCTCAAAGACAAGCCCTCACAACCTAGCATCTCAAGCCCAAAGGTAAGCCCACAAAACAAAGATCACAAAAACTAAATTTGACCTTTGAAAATGGTATCCCTCGGTTTCTAGTTTATGTAGAACCAAGAATCACCTAAATCGGAGGTCTATAACTCGAGATATGCTTAAAATTCTAAACTAAACTCATTACCCGACCAAGCTCTCCAACCCGACCACTCACTTTCAATTA
>JAOQMR010000003.1:20313408-20328258 GCA_027563865.1 Erythroxylum pelleterianum | reverse complement strand
TAATAATAATAATAAGAAGAAGATAATAATAATAATAATACTAATAAGATAATTATAATAATCCTTATAAAAATATTATAATAATAAACATATAAGATATCATTCAAAAATAGTAATAATAATAAGAAGAAGAAAATAATAATAATTATAATACTAATAAGATTATTATAATAATCCTTATAATCGTTAATAATTAATAATAATAATAACAAGTTTTTAATAATAATTATAATAATATATTAAAAACGGCTCTGGTAATATCAACGACAAAATTGCTTTGAATTTTCAGAAATACAAGAAACATGTTTGAATGATATCCACTGTACATACATACAAGCCTCGTTCTAATAATACAAGCGTGCAGTGGATGTGATAGTACATCATAATATATTAACCACGGCTCTGTACCGGCGCGCCGTTCTAAGTTTTTCAATCTTCACCTCTACGCTTCTATAATCACGCATGCGTGCAATGAATTCTTACCGCAAATGCGACATCGTCTTACTCTTGGACAGAGTAAGACACCGTAACTTGGACAGGTGATCTGTCCTCGAATTGTAGACATGCAATTAATGTAGGAAAAGATTTCCAGATGAACAAGAGAAGAATGGAAGCTCTTTATTCATCCTATGAAGCTAGCTTTATATGTTCAAGGGCACTTGCGAACTTGTTTGCGATTGGTAATGATGCACCACCAACATCCAGCACAACAAGAAATTCAGCAGTAAAACCATCACAGCCCCATGCCCTTGCTAGCACGCGGAAGTATGCGTCAGATAAAGAAACCAAGAAGATGGAGGAGTTGTCAAAGTTGTTACAAGAAATAGTTGTGTAGTTTATTACAATAATATAAAAACCGGAATAGACCGTCGATTGGTCCGACCATATTAAGTACAAATTGGACTAATTTTCAGTTTGATTTTTACTTTTAACTTTTGAGAGTAAAAACCAACCGGTTAAATAATAAACCGGTCAGTTAAATACCCTCTGAATTGTGAACTAGACTGATTTTTGCATTTCACCTCTCTCCTTTGGTTATTTGGAGAGATCAAAGCATTTTCTCAGCCCCACCCACAATGAGTTAAAGTTCCTAATGGTTTCTAGTAAAGAACAAGTCATAAAAGCCATTAAATCGAGCTATGAACTCCCTCCTTCGCTATAACAGAACATGTTTTTGGCAATGAAAAATTTCGTCGCTGAAAGACAATAATTTGTCGCAAAACATTTTTAGCGACGGTAGAAAATCATCGCACAAATGATCTCCATATCCTGGTAGCAAATAATTATCTGCGACGTTTTCACAAAATCATTGCCCAATATATTTTGCTACGCTCACAGATTCGTCGCAAAAAGGGCTAGGCAAGGAGAAAGAAAATTGTCGCAAATGACATATTGCGATGTTTGTTTTTGGTGGCTAAACGTAATTACCTTCGTTAGCGTAGGCATAGGTAATAATATGTAGCGATGGTTTGTTTTTGGTAGCAGAATATATTTAGTTACGATTTTCAGAACGTAGCTAAAGGTTATTGACAACCTTTTGTTGAGCATAGCTAAAAGGTTTTGGTGACAATTTTGTAATTGTAGCAAAAAAAAATTAGAGATAATTTATATTTTTATTACACTTTCTTATTAACAATTTATCATTTGATTATAATTATTGATAACATTTTTAATTCATCTCATTGTTTTTAACATTGTTTGAATCATAATTAACATTGTTTAAATTATTGTTGCTAACATTGTTTGAATTATAATTAAGTAAACTAAAATAAAAATAATTAAATGCATTTTATATAAAAAATAAAATGTAATTAAATGTTAATTACAAAAGTTTAAGAAAAAATTTATGTCAAACTAAGACTCTTCATTATCATTGCTACTTACATACTTTGACCCAAGCATTTGTTTGACCATTTTTTTAAACTTGGTCAACTCTCTTTCAATACGATCTAATTTTTGTTCATTATATTGTAATTTTTCTTTAGTACACTTTAACTTTTCTTCATTACATTATAACTAAGCCTTAAGCAATTGGTTCTCCTCTTAAAGCATCGTTTCATATGTTGGTCGTGACTATGATAAACCAATTGGCTTAAGGTTATACCCAAGACCTTTCATGTACCATAATCCTGTACCAAGGACATTGTTGCAAATGTCATCTATGTTGGTCTCATTTTCATCAGACAATGATCTTTACAACAACTCCTACATCTTTTCGTAAAATTTAAAACACAAAATCAAGATTTAATTCAAATATTATAGTATTACATCAATAAATAAACTTAAAAATTAAAATTTTTATACTTACATAATTATTTTGCGCTTCTTCAGACGTTTAACTTTCACCTTCCTTGTAATGTCTTAGTTTATAGTGTGTGATCCTATCACAATCTTCTCAATGGAGTTGATTCTGATTCTGTTTTATGAAAAAAAAAATTGAAACACAATAGATACTATTGTATTTACTAAAATAATAATAACTTCTAAAAAAAGAATTTACAAATTCTTATCAATAAGATGACGTTGCCTAGAATCAATATGCACAGACAACTTGCTTTTATTATAACATTTATGGGTTGCAACTCAGAATCTTTAGTGATACCTCTACCTCTTTTTCTTATGTCGATATTGAAACCTAATAACAAAAGAATAACAATAATAAAAACACATTAAACATGTAAATATATATTTGAGCATAAGTCTAATTATAGGTGGTTAAGATTAACAGACTTGAAGATCCCTCAGCACTAGTTAAGGTTGCATTGCCAACACAAAAGGTTCAAATTGTCTCAATTTTCTTCGGTTGTTGATTTCAACTAAATTGTATCGGTTGCGCACTTTTGTGTCAACATTTGGAGTCGGATCAAACCAGTCACACTTAAATATCACATTTCGCTTTATTAGCAATGCAGGATACTCAATTTTAGGTATCTTAATAATTTTACCATAGTAATCGATCAATTCTCCCTGTATGCAAACTCCACTATTTATTGTTGCCATGCTAATGACCATGATATTTTGTATGAAATTTGTATCCATTAACGAAATACACCGGATACGATTGAACAGTTGGCAGAGGTCCCTTTGCAAGATCACATATGAACTTGTTCTCTATTGGATTTTCTAAGGCCTATATAAAAGAAATTATCATATTAAAGAGGATAAGGTCATTTGGACACTTAAATATTATAATTCAATCATTTGAATATTTGTAAGTGAAAACTTACATATTTCTCGAACCATCGAGGAAAGTGTCTTCTAACTTCTTTATTTATATCATCCTGTGTTTTGTCCAGCATTAGCTCGCGTAACAATTCCTCTTATAATCTAAAAACATTATTATGTTTTTTAGTTATGAACAACATAAAATTTCAAAACCCAAATAATCATTTTCAACTTACTGCACGAAAGGTTGAACTTCTTGACAGGTCAATAAAATGTAACCATGGGCAGTCTCAATTTCTTCCTCTGTTAACATTCATCTTATTGAACATCCATACGTTCGTCCAGGATATGTGAAAATGGATAAGTTACCATAAGCTTCCCTCGTTCCTCTCCCATCGTCATTACGAGGAACTTTTTTTTTCTCTTGTGTGAACATATGACTCACAATAATGTGAACAAAATGTACTAGCTTCCTCCACTAAATAAGCATTACATATCGAACCTTCAACGCTAGCCTTGTTTTTGACATTTTTCTTCAAGTGATGCAAATACCTATATTAGCAGATAGGGTCATTACAATTTAGTAGTTAAAACATGTTATTACTCCAATTATAATAATTTTTGTTGAATTACCTCTTAAATAGATACATCCATCGATATTGAACTGGATCGGCTAGTTTTCCTCGTATGCTAAATGCACAGGTAGATGCTCTATACAGTTAAAGAAGTTTTGAGAAAAAATCCCTTCTAACTTGCACAAAATTACTGGAATTTCCCTTTCTAGTTTTTCCATTTCAGCCAACTTGATTTCAAATGATGTTAAACCTTTGAAACACAAACTCAATTATGTTATTACTTCCCAAACCTTATTTGGTAGCAACTCTAGAAATGCAATTGGAATTAGCTTTTGCATAAACATATGACAATCATGACTTTTCATCAAAAATAATTTGTACTTCTTCATGTCCACACACCTTGCCAAGTTTGAAACATAATATCTGATCTTCAGTTTGTTTCCTAGAAAGTTAAAAGAAGTAGTTATAGTAAAAGTAAAACTGGAAAAAATGAAAATTTCTTTCAAGACAAAAGATTGGAATAGGCCTTTCTGAACGTGAGTTCTGAATATAGGCAGAGGTTGTTCAAAATTGGCGTGAAATCGTGGCCTACTTCTCATATCCTCTTCGCACCAGAGACTATTCCAGGTGACCAAACAAGCCAGAGGGATGGATTGCAGTGACTGAACAGTACAGTGAGAATCTAATGGAACTTGCATGCAAGCTTCTTGGATTTTTATCAGAAGCCATGGGTTTGGAGACAGAAGCACTGACCAAGGCATATGTCGATATGGACCAAAAATTTATGGTCAATTTCTATCCCAAGTGTCCACAACCTGACCTTACTATTGGACTAAAACGCCACACTGATCCTGGGACTGTTACCATTTTGCTTCAAGACCAGGTTGGCGGTCTGCTGACTACCAGAGACAATGGAAAGACATGGATCACTGTTCAGCCAGTTGAAGGTGCTTTTGTGGTCAATCTTGGCGATCATAGTCATGTAAGGCATTACCCTACATGTCCTTCTCTTGCTTCTATGTTTAATTTTGTCTTAAATATGTTTTTATTTACTAATGTACTTGCTGGGATACCTGGATTGGACCACCTGCCAGATCTTCCCCCTATAATAACAATCACAAACCTTTCATATGTCTTTTATGTACCGTTTGTGCTTCTGGGATGGTGGGAATGTACATTTTTCTAAATGTCTGATTCAGAAAACTTAAAAAATATTGTATGGTCCGTTACATCCTAAGAATAACCAATTGTTGGGATTATGCTCCTTTAATGTTAATCTTTCAAACCAAAGAACTTGAAACAATTGTTAGCTTTGCAGGAATAAAATGCAGAAAATAAAGAGACCAGTATTTTACTTGGTTCGATAGTAAAGAACTATCTACATCCAAGGTTCCCACTTGACAGTGGTGGAGGAATTCACTAATGAAGATGAAAGTGAAGAACAAGATTACAAAGATTGGGTGTCCTTGAACACCTGCAATATGAGCCCCTCAAACTCACCAGTACCCAAAACAGGTGGTACTCTAGCACTCTTTGCTCTCTTTTGTTCTCACTAATTTGCACTCTCAAAGACTGATAATACACTGAAGAATTGAAGACTGACTTTCTGTATATCTGTATTCTATCTCTGAAGCTTCTGCCTTGTGTTTTATATCTGCTGAAGATGGAGATGATGCTTTCGGATGTGTTGTTTTCATCTGCTCTCCTCCATGTGCCTATCACGTGGGCATTTAATGAACTCTCCCATACAAGGGTTTAAAAATCGGACCGGACCGGCCGGTCCGACCGAAAATGGTCTGAACCGGCCATGTGTTCGGTTCGATTTTAGTTAATAACCTTTGAATATAAAAACCGGCCTGTTTATCAGAGAACCGGTTATTTGATAACCAGATTAAAATTTCATGTTCTCTCCTCTCTTCTCTCTTCTCACAGATCTCACAATGCCTCCATCGCCGCTTCTCTTGTCTGTCTTCTCTCTTCTCAGATGCCTCCATCGCCCCCTTTGCTTTGCTTTGCTTTGTTTGTCGTCCCCTTTGCTTTGCTTTAAAAATAGTCTCTTGCTTTGCTTTGTTTGTCGTCCCTTTCTTTCTTTCTCTCCCATATTCCTTTTTGATTCTCTGTTTCAAGACATCAACTTTCTTGTTGTATCACTTCCACAGCTGCTGAATACGTACATCAAGAGACGCAATGGCTGTGTAAGTTTAATTTCCTTGATTCACTGATCCTACTCAACTTGTTTTTTCCCCCTCTTTCATTTCTATTTATCGATTTGAGGTTCCAAAGATGAAAAAAACCCAGATGGGTTTTCTGGCTATTTGGCAGTTCCACTAACTGTGATTAGATGATATTATTGGTTTGCTATAATAAAACAGAGATAAGCTACATCAATAAAGTCTGAATTTTTTCTCTGTACTTCTGATTTCCTGGTTTTGGCCAACTTGATGAAGGCTACTTTTCTTCTATGGTGTCTTAGTGAGGTGTTCAATTCTTTTAATAACTGCGTTTTTAGCTGTTTTGGCTTTCTTGGTTTTTGTACAACAGAGTTGTTTCTGCTCCTGGTAAGGTGTTGATGACTGGAGGTTACCTTATATTGGAGAGACCCAATGCTGGAGATGAATATGAGAAGAAGAAGAAGACGAAGAAAAATGACAGGTCTGAGTAAGTAATCGAGTCCGGTTAGCTCTTAACTGTTTATTTTCCAAAATTTTGAGAAAGGAAAGTTCAATCTTTTACTCAAATTCTTTCACCAACTGATGTGGTATGCTCTTAACCTATTTTTCCTCTAGATTGCCTCCTGTGTAAGACCCTCTGACAATCATCGAGTGTCGAGGGTTTATTATGCAATATTATAGCTACTGTGTTTGGCAATTCCGAAGATTAGAGCCATTGCCTTCTGAGAAGAAATTAATATGGAGAAGAGAAACGGAGTGCCTTCTTTGAGTTGCTGATCAGATTGTGAAATTGGCATTAAGCTTTTGATTTGTTTCTTTGATTCAATTCTTTCGGGTGTGGTGGCAGTGAAAGGATAGGAATTGTATGATTATGTTGATTGTATTTAATAATTGTTTAAGATATGGCAAAGCTAAAGATGGACATTGTTTAAGACATGGCAACTAAAATTCACCTGTTGCAGCAGTGGTTTTACTTGTTAGTTTGTATGACAAGGACGGATTCAACCATTAATTTTTAGCTAGCAACTTCTTGTATGCAAATACCACTTGATTGGTTAACGAAACACGTTTCCAAGAATACGATGTGGAGTACTCATCTAGGATTTTGTATGGAAGAAAACAACCTTTAACTCAAATGCATGTATCACTAAACACATAGAACGTTATTTAATAAGAAGAATGAATGAGGATATATGTGTGTAGATGGAGATGAATTAAGGCAAGAATGAATGAGGATAAACACATATGTTGGTAGTTCTTTAATAAATTCCGAAAGGGCTTTGCATGATAATTATAAATTATTCATATCTATGTCCAAACACTCACCATCTTTGCTTGATTGTTTTGTCTTTATAATACAAGGATAACCCACTCGTTTAAGCTTATTTATGTTGAACTTTTCAAAGGCAACTTCGGCATATTTTGAATAATTAATAATTAATGCAGTAGAAGAAGTGGATGCAAATACTTTGGATGAAAGCGTAATTTACGAATCTTTAAATAGCGTTGGAGAATTTGGAGCTTTTGACGATGATGAGACACAACATCCTTCAGAAATACAATTTTGATTTTTATTTTATTGTTATTTTAAGTTTTATATTGGAATCATATTTATTTATTTTTAGTTCATTATATAATAATAAATA
Source organism: Erythroxylum pelleterianum (assembly GCA_027563865.1). Taxonomy (NCBI): domain Eukaryota; kingdom Viridiplantae; phylum Streptophyta; class Magnoliopsida; order Malpighiales; family Erythroxylaceae; genus Erythroxylum; species Erythroxylum pelleterianum. The sequence goes on along the minus strand of JAOQMR010000003.1, from coordinate 20,320,701 downwards.
TTGGTGTATTTTTCATTTCAATAAAAATATTTTATTTTTATTTATTCTTATAAAATTTTCATCTTATTTATTATATTCTGGTTTGATAGCGGTTCACTACCAGTTGAACCTCTAAACCTTAAACCTTTCCTTCAATCGGTTCGATGTCCGGTCTGGTTTTTAAAACATTGCTCCCATATGAGCTTTTAATGAGCCTCCATACTGTGCTTCAAGTTGATGTGTCATGTCGTAGAGTATGCTATGTTCTTTGCTTCCTTTATTGCATGTGACTAAACAGTGAAACCTTTAATGCTTCAAGCTTGTATTGAACGACAGCATTTATGTAACCTTTGTTTCCACGTGTATAGGCTTTAGCTTTTATCTTTAACTCACAGATGCTCCTTCTTCTCTCTTCGGCACTCTTGCTTCAGACACATACACTTCACTTCTGTCTTCATTCATTCATGTATTCTTGTGATTTCTGAGTTGAGATGTTGAAGTATAAGTAATTTCTTTCACACCAATGATGATTAAATGAATATGGTTGAGATGTTGGCTAATCAATTAATTGATCTGTGAGACAGTACCTTAGCATTGGAAGATTCAGGAATGTAGACCATCAAGCTGTGGTGAACTCAAATTGCAGCAGGTTGTCGATAGCCACATTTCAGAACCCCGCACCAGAGGCAACTGTATATCCCCTCGAGATCAGGGAAGGAGAGAAATCAGTGTTAAAAGAGCCAATTACATTTGCAGAGATGTATAGGAGAAAGATGAGCAAGGACCTTGAACTTGCTAGACTAAAGAAGTTGGCGAAGGAAAAGCAAACTGAGGAGCTGGAGAAAGCTGAATTAGAAGCAAAGCGTATCGAAGAGATATTTGCTTAGGTACCGACATTATGATAATACATGCTGCTTCATATCTTAACTTTTTCTGCCGGATGGTTTTTTAAGACTTGCTTCTTGTTTGTTCATCGAGCCAGTTAAAAGGGGATGGTCCCGAACTCAATCAAACCATGTTACATAGTTTAAATCAATAAAAATATAAATAAAATTAATAAAAAATTTAAGTCAATAGAAAATATAAATAAAATTAATAAAAAATTTAAGTCAATAGAAAATATAAATAAAATTAATAAAAAGAAAGTTCAATTTAATGATAAATTTATGTTATTATTATAAATACTTATAAATTAGTCTTTATATATTAGATAACCAATCTTAAAGGGCTTAATTTTTTGTTAATTCAATTCCTAAATTTTGAAAATTTTCAATTGGATAACGATTTTTTTAAAACTTTAAAGATTCAGTTCAAAATTTTAGTTTTTGTTAATGTGATTAATAGATATGCTCAATCAATTAAAAAATTTTAAAACTTAAAGAACTAAATTTCAAAAAATTTAAAAAGTTAGATAATTTTGAATATATTATTCCTTTATATAAAAAAGTTTAGTATGTATTATCTAAAACTTTTTTATGCAAATATAAATACATTCTTATTATGATTCTATAAAGTACTAATTTTGGCATTGTACTAAATTTAATAAACCAATTTAATAGTAAAAGTTAATTTTATTTAAAGATTGTCTCCTTTTATATTAGTGCTTGTTTACACTAAGTAAAGATGGTGGAAATATTAAATTAAAATTATTTTAATCTAAATAAAAATAATAGACATATCAAGTTAATTATATGTTAAATGTACATTTTAACCCTAATCTTCTTATTAAAGTATAAGTTAAAATTTAATATTTCAAGATTTTCAATTTTACTTTTAATATTTTAAAATATACATTTTTTATATAAGGATAATCAATTCAAGTGCCCATTTTTTTAATTTAATGTGCAAGCTTTGAAAAGCAAAAACCCAGTTAGGGATGCAGAGAAGCAAAAGAAAAAAAACCAGGCATGAATTTGGGAAAAACAAAAAGTGAGATAACAGCAAACGTGGGTACATGGACAGACAACAAATAAAAGTACCATAAACACAAAAAGTGCTATATTTCACAGTTTGCTCAAAAACTTCACAAGGATGTATTTTGAATATAAATTATAAATGGTCGGAGAGTTATAAGTTTTCTGACAAAATCGGAAAAAAAAATCAAAAGCAAAATAATAAATTAACACCAAAATTTAAGTTTAAATTGTTTTTATTAATTACTATTGTTATCCTTTCAGTTCAATTTTAATTACTATTAAGCTGTTTTCTATGTTTTTTGGAGTCGTCTATTGTTGAATACTAGTCAGGTTTATGGGGAGTTCAATAGCTAACACCAAGACCATAGTAAACGAAAAATCTGCTGCAAAATCTGAAATCATAACAAAAAAGAAGCGTGTGCGGATAACGTTCAGATGCTCACAATTCAGGGGAGTCCTCTATTCTTTATTTTGTCTGATTATTTTTATTGAGTTGTGAGTATCTTATACATACAGTAGGGACAATGCGTGATTTAAGTGTGGGAGAGCGAGTTTTCATTACTATGAACTTTGTGACTTTACTTGGACTCATGATATGTTGATTCATATATTAATTATTCATCATGATAGCTTCATAATTTTTTGATTGTTGCTCATGAATAATTTTTAAGTTCGGATGCATTTTCAGTTTAAGATTTAATGCTTGAGAGAGACAAGCATAATTATTGTTTTCATTAAATTATTTCAAGTATCTCATCGGTTTTGTTAAACGAGAGTGTGCAAGACTTGATACAAATTTTGACACCTACGAAAGTTTTGAGCCTAAAAGCATTCATCACATATGTGCTCATATATCTTTTTGTTGTGTGTCATCAAACATAGTTTGTCTATACTAGAACTTGTTTTTGAATACATGTTGAGACCACATTTTTTTATGAATGTGTATAAAAATGACGAGGGCATTTAGGATAACTATTTTTTTGACCTAAACAAACCTACCTCACTTTTTATCCTTAGAAAACCAATTTGAGCCTTAATCTTTTTTTCTTGCATAATAACCTTGTTACAAGCCGAATTTACCCTTTTATTGTTGATAGCCTTAATAATTTTGAACCTCTAAATTGAAGGAATTGTATCGAGCTTATATGCATAAGATTTTGACTTTTTTTCCATGAAAAGTTAATTAGATGATTCAAGTTGCATTGTTTTGATTTTTTTTATAGAATGGAGAAGTATTAAAAAAACAAAAATAAAAACAAAATCTCATCTTTGATATTTTTGTTTTAGAAAAAAGTAAAGAAAGGAAAAGAAAAGACAAAGTGATTGAAAGAAATGTCATTTGAACAAAGTGAATTTTTATTTAAGTTGAAACTTGTGTGGATAAGTTTGAATGATTCCCTTCAATTTATTTACCCAAAAAGTTCCTTTGTCATACCTTACCTAAGCCACATTACAACCCTTATTAAATCCCTTTGATTTATACATTAGGTTCATTTTGTTTAGTGGTGGAGATATGATTCCTGAGCAAGCTGGAAATAACTCGCTATATTTTGATTTGAGAGCTTAATGAATCATAAATACTTTGAGCGTATAGAGTGAAATCCTTGTGAGGGTGTTAAGTCTTGTTCATTTGATTTTGATGGAATTGATGAGATGCTATGTTTTAACAATGTATCCTATGAGTGTTTATTCTCTCGATTATTATTTTATCTTAACCCTTAAATGTTAATTAGCTTTTGGATATTTTTGGATGACATGAAAGGAGATGAGAGGTTGTTATGAAGATGATTAATGTATTGAATTGATGTATGCTTGAGGGCAAGCATGAGTCCGGTCTGGGGGAATTTGATAAGATCTCATCAAGTTATATTATTTCCTTTGTTTTGGATTTATTTTGATGCTTAAATATGAAAATTAATTTTTTTTTGTTTTAGGATATTGAAAAGTAAAGATTGCATCAAATTGGGACTCTATTGATGATAATCATAAATTTTGGATAGAGTGAAGAGATTGATGCAATGGATAATGTTGATCACTTGAAAAGTTGGAGTTTAACTGGGAAACTTTTTCTTATCCTTATCATATAAGAATTTGAATTCGTTTTAGATAGACATCTTTACAAGTTAGAGTTAGATTAGGATTAGATTAGAAAACCCTATAAAAGGGACTTTCCTCACAACAGAAAAAGGTTCTCTCTTCTTATGCTTTCAGCAATTTTTAGTCTTTATTCTATTTTTATTATTGGAGCGAAAGTCATATGTGGCTAAACTCAACCTTTCTAATTCAAAGGAATTTGATATTCTAGTTGTAACTTTGTGAGATTTTGTGTTTTAAACCTTTTATTCACGTTTTTATTCAAATATTTATTGTTTTGTGTTATCACATTTCATGAATGATTAATATTCGATTGATCTAACAATTTAATTTAATATTGATTATTTTATCGTTATCCATAAATTCGACTATCCGTAATTGTCATGAAGGATTGGTACAAGTAGCAAATAGATTATTTATGAATTTCCATATTTAACTTATGATAAGCAAGAAAACTAAATTGAACAGTTGCAGCTATCTCGATTATTTAATGTAGGGCTTAGTCTTTTTCATGAAACTTATTGCTATCATTTATTTGATATGGAATACTATCACACTAAGTCAATGGAAGATAAGTATTGGTTTGGATGTTGGGTTTTGAACCAATTAATTTAGGAAATTTTGAAACTTATTACGACTATCTTAATATATTTCGTACTAATTGCTTGAATCGTGAAAATATTCTTTTTGAACTAATGATCAATGTTACAATTAGATAAGATCTTTCCCTTGAATTAAAGTTTGGCAATCTTGATTTTTTTATTTTTAAATTCAGTTGATTTAATTTGTTTTCGTATTAATTTTAGTTAATTAGTTTCTTAATCAAAAACTCATTTTTATAATTTTATTGCTTGAAATTAAGAAACTAGTGTTTAGTTTTCTAGGGATTTGACCTGGCTCCACAACTACTACAAAAGTTTGGAGAATTGAAATTATTTTGGGGACTTTGACAATCTGACCACTAGGGAGTGAAGTAGCTCAATGATTATTTGGCTTAACTACTATAAATCAAAATTTCTCTTGTTCTTTACTCTTTTTTTTACTAATATCGTGCTTGTTATGATTTTATTTATATGAATATGTCATAACCATTTATTAAAATAGTAATTTATTCATTAGCTTACGAATAAGGCAAAAAGTGCATACAATCAATTCATCTTTTTCTTATGTGCCATCTAAAGACCAACAATATTGTTAACTAGCATTTTTATTCATGATTAAGCGTTTATTATTGCGACATCATATATGTAATTTTCGTACTTTGTAGTGCTTTTCTAATAAACAATTTCAAATTTATTACTCTTGAGGTGAATTACTTCAAAGTCCCATGTGGTGTGGACAATTATAAAAAGGCCCCAGTAGTTTAAAAACTATTATCTAGTCTTTTAAAATTTCAAAATATTACCATGTTCGCCCACCTTTAACTCCTATTAAATTATTTGACACACTTAAGCATAAACAACTCCATTTTTGTTACCTTATCCTACATAAGGTGTGATAGCCTAACCCTTAACCAGCTTTCCTAAAGGCACAAAATCATCTCCAACATTCTTGAAAACAAGCTGAGAAGAGGTTAAGCCCACCTAACTTACCTACTTGGACACTGTCACCTAATCCTTACTGTTTCAACAAAAGTAGTCGTTGCCATCACCGTTGTTTAAAGGTTGAAAGAATCTTATTACTCTCCATCTGTACTGAAGCTCAACGCATGAATATGTTATTTCTTAGTATACATTACCCTTACAATGTTACACAATTTATAATTACTTTATATAGAATCTATAACAACTTTTTGAGTCAGAGTTAATATTATAATCATAGGTGCTTGATTGTTGTTTTCTCATTTATCCTCATATTAGGCTACAAGCAAATGCACATACCATTTGGTAGTAGTACAGTGACAAGTAAATTTTCGTTTCTATGAGAAATTAATAAGTACTATGTTATTACAATAGAGTCGTCTAGTTTAAACTAATCCTAAAGTTGTACTAAAAAATCAAGATTCTTTTATAGACAAAACATGTCAAGTAGTCAACAATAAGTAGTCATATATAAATAATATCTAGATAAGAATTCTCACTTGCACCATCTTATACGCCTGATCTAGTTATTTACAGATTCTATGACTTGAACCAGTGAAATCTCCTTAATTAATAATTTTTTATCTTGTAATGATTAATTGATATATAACTTGATTAAAACATATAAGAACACACTAAATTATGTGAAACTTCATAAAACATTTACCCTAATGCCAAAAGAATCATATAGGTCTATTTCTAACACGTACCCCATTCAATTCCTAATATTACTGTTTTAGGTCAATCTATAAATAACTAAATAAGTTCTTTCAAATGTTTGTATACAAATTAAAATATGATTTAAGCTTTCCCTTTTAGCTAAGCAACATTAAAAATGATCATAAATATTTCACAAACATAAGACTCTTTTATAGAATATTGAAATCAATCTATACAAAATAACACTAAACTTCGAATTCATCCTATCTAAACGTAAAGTACTTGGCCATACATAAGAGTTGAAGAAATCATATAAAATGCTTTATGTATATCTTAATCTTTTGGTGTTCCTTGGAGTGATTCGAGATCTCTTTCCTTTATTATATATGGTTGTAAAAGTGTTGTTCTGGACTTTCTCTCAATCTTATAATTACTAACCCTAACTTAAATCTAAAACTAAGAGCTCTCCCGACTAGGGTTTTTATATGTATGCTACATATTATATATATGGCTACTATTTCAAACATTTGTGTACAAATATACAAAGGCAATTGAAAGTGAATATTGTTACTGGGGATCAAATATAAGTGCTACTTTTGAGTGTACAAAATAAGAGTTTAAAAGGTAAATGAGTAAACTAGAGGCAATGCATAAGGATGCCTACAATTATTTAAAGGAGAAAAATGGAAAGTGGCAAGCTTTAGATTGTGGCGATGCTGATGACTAGATATATTCAGACAAAAGGTTTATTCAGACAAAAGGTTCTGAACGCATTGTCCAAATCAATGGTTAAATCGAGTAGGAATGACATCATCTCATCTTATCTTTGATTCTTTGAAGAGTGTTGGAGAACGACGTGACCTTGACTGAGCTTAGTGGGAGGTTAGGCCAAAATTTGGAACGGAACAAGCCTCATCGGTACCGGCCAAAAATACCGGTCGGTACCGGCCGGTACCGTCGGTTTCGTAAAATTCCGACCGATATCGTAAAAATTAAAAATCCTAAGGACCTAATTGCAATTTTGAAAAAAAATTTCTCCTCACGCCGTCGTCTCTCCTTCTTCT
>JAOQMR010000003.1:20277378-20300998 GCA_027563865.1 Erythroxylum pelleterianum | reverse complement strand
ATAACGTGCATTTTGTCTGCTTTTCTATTCATCTTCTTTTTGTTTGTCATCAAAATCTTTCAATACGTAAAGTCAATGTTGACTTAACATCCTCAACACAAGATCAAACTCAAGCGGAGATATAGCATATTAAGAGGGAAAAGGCACCTACAACTAACAACGCCATTTCTAGTATGGTTTCCTTATTTGATATTAAGGATTATGTGTTAATATACTCAGGATCTACACATTTTTATATTTCCTTAAAGTTTTCCTTTAGAGTTTTAGGGGATTTTAGTCCATCAAGATGTGACCTAAGAGTGTGGTTGTCAATAGGAGACTGTGTGGTAGTAAACATTGTAAGGAGGGGGATGCTAGTGAAGATTGGTGGAGTGGAGCTATCATCTGATTTGATAGTAATGGATTTAAGAGAGTTTGATGTAATTCTTGGGAAGGATTGGTTGGCACAACATCAAGTTGTAATTATTGTTATGCGAAGGAGGTGATTATAGTCTTCGAGTAAATCTAAGGTGATATTTGTGGTGGTTCTATTATTTGTGATATTGTCCATAATGCTAGACAACTAATATTGGATGGATATGAAGGATATCTATCTCATATTATAAATATAAGGGAGTTAAGTCTTGAATTAGAGGATATTCCAGTGGTGGGAGAATTTTCGCAGGTATTCTTAAATGATTTACAAGGTTTACTGCCTCAACAGGAGATAGACTTTACCATTGAGGATAGTTGAGTCAATTATTCCTAAGACAATTTTTCGTATTTGTTATGGCCACCATGAGTCCTAGTGATGCCTTTCAAGTTGACTAATGCACCGGTCGCATTCATTACATTGATGAATAAGACTTTTAGGAGTATCTAGATCAATTTGTGATAGCTTTCATCGATGATATGTTGGTGTATTCAGTGAGTAAAGAGAAGCATGAGTAACATTTGAGGATTGTGTTATAAATTTTAAAGGAGAGATAATTATATGCATAGTTGAGTAAGTGTGGATTCTATATGGAGTGGGTATTTTTCCTTAAACATGTCATGTCCCGATAGGGAGTGATGTTTGACCCTGCTAAGGTAAGGGCAATTATAGAGTGAAAGACACCTAAAAATACATCAGAGGTGAGGAGTTTTTAGTACTTGATAGGTATTATTGGAGATTTATAGAAGGATTTTCAATGATAACAAGTCCATTGACTAAGCTGCTGAAGAAAGGAATTCAGTTTCAGTGAACCAATCAATGTCAGGAGAGTTTTGAGGGTAGGTTTGGGGAGTGTATTGATATAACATAAGAAAGTGCTAGCTTATTCCTCTCGTCAATTGAGATTGCATGAGTTAAATTATCCTACTCATGGTTTAGAGTTAGCGACAATTGTGCATGCTCTTAGGATTTGGAAACATTATCTGTATGAGAAGACATTCAGAATCCTTACAGATCAAAAGAGCCTCAATTATATCTTAACTTATAGTGAGCAACTTAAGGCAGAGAAGATAGATCAAGCTGTTGAAGGATTATGGAAGACTAATGTAACGACAGATGCTTTAAATATGAACAGCTCAGGTGTAATGGCTAGTTTAAGCGAACATAGTATGACACCATTGGTGGAGATGAGAGACCTAGACATAAGATTAGAGATTGATTATATAAGTGATTTATTAGCAACATTACAGGTTCAACTAGATTTGGGAGATAGGATCAGAGAGGCACAAGTTAAGGATTCTTATCTAATGTGGATGAGAGAGTGTGTGCAATACAGTAGCGAGACTAACTTTTCAGTGAGAGCATATAAAGTGTTGGTGATTGGAAGGTGAGTTTGTGTACCAAATATAGATGGACTGAGAGAGGAGATTCCGAAGGAAGCTTATAATGAACCATATGCTATGCATTCTGGTATTACAAAAATGTATCAGAACCTGAGACCTTATTACTAGTGGTCGATAATGAAGAAAGATGTGGCAGAGTTTATGTTGAGGTGTTTGACCAGTTAGCAGGTCAAGGTAGAGCATCAGGCATCAATAGGAAAATTAAGACCCTTAGCCATTCCTTCGTCAAAATGGGAGAAGGTTACGATGGATTTTGTGGTGGCGATACCGAGTACCATATGCAAACATGATTCAATTTAGGTGATTATGGATAGGTTGACTAAATTATCTCATTTCTTACCAATACAGCAGACATAATCCTTGGACAAGCCAACCAAGTTGTATGTTAATGAGATTATAATGTTACACAAGGTTTCAATATCCATTGTATCATATTGAGATCTATGGTTTACTTCCCAGTTATGGATGAGTTTACAAATAGTTTTAAAGACTAGGTTACAATTGAGCACTGCATTTCACTTTCAATTGGATGGAAAATTGGAGCGTACGATTAAGACATCGGAGGGCATGATGAGAGCTTGTGTTGAACTTTGAGGATGGTTAGGATATATATCTACCTTTGATGAAGTTTGCATATAATAATAGTTATCATGTCAGCATCAATATGGCTCTATTTGAGGCACTATATGGTAAGCGATGTAGAGATCCGATATGTTAGGATATAGAGGATGGCATATTGTCAAAGGGACCAGAGTTGATTCAAGAGATGATGGAGAAAATAAAGGTGGTAAGACAATACTTTAAGGCAACTCAGGATCGACAAAAGAATTATACCAATCAACATCGAGAGAGATGAAGTACAATGTTGGAGATATGGTATTTCTATGGGTATCACCTTTAAGGGGATTTTAAGGTATGGTAGGAGAGGGAAGTTGAGTCCGAGATATATCGGGCCATATGAAATCGTGCAACATGTGGGATCGGTAGCTTACATATTAGCCTTACCTCTAGAGTTATCACATATTTATGATGTGTTCCACGTGTCAATGTTGAGACAGTACCAATTGGATCCTAGCCATGTTACATTGAGGTCCGAGTTCGAAGTTGCAAATGATATTACATATAATGAGAAGCCAGTAAAAATATTAGATAGGAAAATTAAGAAATTAAGGAGATAGGTAATTTCGATGTTGTGAGTTTTATGGAGTCATCATTGGTCTCCAAGATTGCCTATTTAGGAGGTAAAAGATGAAGTTCAATGTCAGTATCCTCATTTATTTAGATCCTCAAAGTATGTAATTTAATTTCGATGACAAAATTCTTTTAAGGGAAATAATTGTAAAGCCCACAAAAAGAAAAGGAGAGCCCAACTACTTTAACAAAACTAACCTAACCCATAAAAAAATTTAAATAGAGGAGAGTATAAATTAGAAGACAATAAATGGGTAATAAGAAACCCAACGAAAAGTTGTCTTCTTCTTTTTCTTCTTCATTTCTTTTAGATAGTAAGTGTATATAAAAATGCACCATCTTTCCTGCACGTGAAGCTTTTCTTATGTATTTCCTCATTTTGTTTGCTTTGAAGTAAATTAGTGACAAAATTGTAGAAATTAACAACCCAAAAATCCCTTAAAAAGATATAGAACTACATATAGGTAAAACTTTTCTGACAACAAGTCAATGCTTTTTATTTGTGATTTTTAATCTTCCTAAACTAGTTTATAGTTAGAAAGTATATTGTGATTATTTGATATAGTAATTTTGAAGTCATGGAAAAAGAAAAGGAGAAAAAGTGGTTGAAAAATGAAAAAAGAGAAGGTAGAAGAAGAGGAGATGAAGAAGAAGAAGACAATTTAGGAAAATTTAGTATATATTAAGGGACAAAATAGAAAATATAAAAATTTAAGGGTAAATTTGAAATTTAATTCCTAGAAAGGTATATTTGTAATAATAAAAAGGGTAAAATAGGATTTTTAATAGTTAAGAATATTTTAGTAATTATGATGGTTAGGTAAAGCAAGGATATTTTAATAATTAAGAATAAAATGGACAATGGAATAATTTTGGATTGCTAAGTGTAATTGGGTTAAAAAAAATTCTTAACTAAGTCTTATAGAATTTTGTAATGTTTACGTCCAATGGATGGACTAAGGAGTATATTGGACTTATTAATTAGTTGAGTTTGAAAATAAGCTAAGGATAACTTTAGCTTGTACTCTTAGAATAGTATATTGTTCATAAAATTTTGAATTTTGTTATTAATGAATTACTTTATAGTGAATTATAACTTAATTAGTCATTAATTAAATTAATGATTAATAATTACATGTATGAATTTCTAAAATATATGAATTATGTTTATTTATTACATAAATAAGTAACAAAGTACTGCATTTATATTTTGTTACGTATTATGAGATGTATCGCTTGATAATTCAAGGAAAATTTTGATAATTAAAACTTTCAGTTATGTATAAGTATAATTAAGAATATTAGGATAAATAAATCATGTTAATGAAATTAAATAGAGTCTGACTTATAATAGGTTGAGAATAAATTATGTAAATCCTGAATATGTGGCTTGCCTAGGATATGCTATATTTGATGGGCATAGGTTGATGAGTTGTTTAAATACAAGCAAGTGATGACTAGGTACTTGTTTGTCGAGTAAGTATCGCGGCATCTTGAGTTTTGAGAATGTCCTGTGTCAATGGTTAAGTACCAAAATGGTACCATGATATCCTCATTCTTTGGAATATCCTATGCCAATGGCTAGGTACTAAAGTGATACTGAAGTACCATATTAGATTGAGGAATTGATGTACCCTATACTGATACTTATACATCTAATTACGTCTCCACTTAGTGAGTAATTATGATGAGTATAAATAACCTGACAAACCATTACATGTAAGCTTACTAGGTTAAGTATGACTTATACAATTCAATTAATAATAAGGTAAAACATAAATGACAACAATAAAATAATATAGTATTAATCATTACTAATGATAAAAATTTTGAAAGTTCATTAAGTGTTAGATAGAATGAGGATTGTTGTGTATTTTAGTATTATATGTATGTTTTAATTATTTGACTAATTTCTAATTATATTGAGTTATCTGATTTTAAAGGTATGATCAGTTATACTTATTGAATAGGTAGCTCGCCCCTTGTCGTTATATATATTTTTAGGAGATAGAGAGATTGTCGATAACCCAGTGCATATAATTGACAATATAGTGTCTAGGTACGGTTAGTAGATTAAATTAAGTAAATATGTTTTATTGTATATATTTTTGAATGGGACAGTCGAATACTTGTGCTTGTACAAATAATTTTTGTGACTTATAAATATTATTTTTGGAACTAATAAATTTTTTAATAATTAATAATATAATTGAGGAATAATATGAATAAATTGTGATTTAAGAATTACTGGAGCGTCATAGTTGTTATCAAGTTTTGGCTTATTTCATGATTATTAATTCTTAACATATATGGATGACAATTGGCGGATCGACTTATTATTATTTTTAAATTCAAAATGACGTTTTGTTATTTCTTATTACCCAGGCCCAATCAGGCCCAAAAAATTGTGACTAAGACTCAATCAACAATCAACCTAGGCTTGACCTGTTGACTTCAGGTCGGGTCGAGTCGGACCCAAGCTCAATTGCCAAGCCAACATCCACCTTAGTCTAGTTTGGATCCCTTTTAAGTGGTTGGGTGGCTTGTGATGTTGATCATAGTATCGAATTTGGTTATGACTACCGCGTCGGTACTAGTATTGAATTTGGTTATGGTACGATATTGTACCGATACTAGTCAATACTGGGTACTGTTTTAGAAATTTTTTAAATTTGAAAATTAGTCCTTGATTTTTTTTAAATTGCAAAATTGTCCTTTAACATATTATACTGTATAATTTATAATTTTACATCAACCCTGTCTCCAAAAATTATAATAACAGAAATTTAAAATAACAACAATTTATTTATTTTTGTTAACATTATTTGTCACATATTTCACATATAAATAATAATTATATTTGATATAAAAAATATCATTTAATCATCATATAAATAGAGATTTAAAATAATACAAATATTTAAAATATTATAATTTCATGATATAATAAATAATAGTTATATCAAATAAATTTTAAAATAAAATGTGGCTAACAAACTTGACTCAAAGACTTCAAATTAACCACGAGAAAGATGATTTGCTTCAAAATCACTAATAATACATGTCCAACAATATTTTCATGCTTGACATATATAATTTATGAATAATTAGTATGAGTTGATGACATATATAACACTCAAATTAGCCGATATTGCTATTTGATAATTAAAATTGGTGCGGGAAATTTAGGGGGTGTTTGGAAAGGTGTGAATTGAATTCAATACTGCAATTGAATTCAATTCACATGTTTGGAAATACAAAAAATTAGATGGGTTCAATTCATGCATGTAATTGAAACCCATCTCTTTTATAAATTGAATTCACTCCTCCAAGTATAAGAATTCAATTACACTAAAACTTGAGGAAGACACATTTGAATAAAAAACTATTGTTTGTTGTGAATTTATAATAAGACATTCATCAAAATTTATATATTTATTGTGGGTTTTTATTGAGTATACTTCTTTGCCCTGTATTTCTTATTAAGAATCACTCTGTGCCATTCGAAGGTAACGTCTTGCTCTTTTGCTCTTTGATTCTTTGGATTACTTCACTTCTCATTCTCTTGTGCTTCACTTGATTAAATTCCAAAGACTATTAATTAAAATATTATTAATAATTAATTAACTACAATATAATTAATTAAAATATAATAAATTTTTATTTCTCAATATTTGTTTACAAATAAACTACTATTAATGATAATAGCAATCATTCCTTCCTCTTAACCAATTATCATAATTATAATAATAATATTCATTTTCATTCTTCACTATATTCATTCTTTTTTTAAATAATGTAATTAAATTCATTTATAATATTATTGTTTTAAACGGTATAAATTGAATTCAACTCGATCTTATTAATGTAATTAAATCCAATTCGTTAATATATTCCATTCGAAATTTTAAAGAGCCGGTTAGAAGCTCCCCGTATTTAACCTAAAATAACTCAGGTGCTAATACGTCTTTGTTTAGTCGGTCCATAAGCTTCTGGTATTTAACAACCAAGAACCAGCTAACGTTTCAGGCGACATCCAAAGATCCAGTTACGTTTCACTCTTTCGTCAGTCGCAGTGTTCCTCCGACGCAAGTGTATGTCTATTCTGATCTGATTGAAGATATTAGCTCGCTGGATTTCTCCCTGAAAGCTCTTTGATTTATCTCTTCCTAAATCCCTGAGACCAGGTAAGACAACGCAACTTTGAATATTCATTCCTCTGGTCTGTTCTGCTTGGCGTGGTGTGTTGTGCGTGAGGACTGACTGACTGAGGAAGAGACGATGGGGTAGTGCCGAGTGCGTGGCGGAGAGTCGCCCGAGAGGAGAGACCGAGAGAGAGAGAGAATTTGGCAGCGAGGGGGAGGGGGGGGGGGGGGGTGTAATTTCTTTTACAAAATAGTCCTTAAGCTTTCTGAAATTTACGGTACCGGTGGTATTTTTAATTCCAGCCGGTACCATGCGAAATCACCGGACTGGTACCAATGGGCATGGTGTCATTTCCAGCCTAGTGTGGTACGTTCTCGCCGGTACGGTACGAAACCCTAAACTTTGATTGGGATTCTAAGCCATTTGAGCCCAATCAAGGTTCGAGCTTTCAACATAAAAGAGAAAAACCACTTTGCTTATAATAATTCTAGAATTGTATTTCGGGCGAGTTCTCTGAACTCGTCATTAATCAAACCCATGTTTTAACTTTTCACGTTTCAGAAATTTGCATACTTATACTTTTTCATTTTATTCTTCAGTTCTGAGAATTCAATTACTTTACAATGCTTTTACAGTGTATTTTGTGGCTAAAGGGGGTTTTTGATTTTGTGCGATGCAGTCGAGATGAATGACGGTAATCTGAAGAGATGGGTGTCTGACCAGCTAATTTCATTGCTTGGCTATTCGCAGCCAACTGTCATTCAGTACATTATTAGTTTATGTAAGTTGCCCTAACAAATGAATGGGAATGAGTTAATGCTCTTCGAATACCTCATTGAATTGAAAAATATTGAAAGGGCCATCATTTTCTTTAAGATGGTAGTTATAGGAATTTACTTATAGTTGTTTTTGTTGTAGCAAAACAAGCCAAATCACCAGCAGATTTGGTGGGCAAGCTAAAAGAGAACTGTGATTTTTCAGCGTCAGCTGAGACTCATTCTTTTGCTGAAGAAATATTTACTAGAGTTCCCCGTAAAACATCTGCTGTAAACGTAAGTTGTTGCTTTGTACTTAGAATTGCAAGTTTGGAAAAGTCTACAATTTTACATTGAGTGTTATTGTATCCTGGAAATTTATGCTCAATTATTGCTCTACAGCTTTATGTACAACAAGAGAGGGAAGCTGCCATCTATGCAAGGAAACAGAAAACTTATGCACTTTTGGATGCTGGTGATGGTGATGGTGATGGTGATGTTGGTGGTGGTGGTGGTGGTGGTGGTAATGGTGGTGATGTTAGTGTTAGTGATGGCAAGAAATCTTCAGGCTCACCAGCTCCTGAAACCAAAAGGGCTGATAAAGTTACGAAGCGGTTCAGGAAGAAGATGGAAAGTGAAGAAGATAGTGACAATGAGGCAGAGCCCCTATACCCTTACTAAGATTCACTTTTTTTTTCCCCTATATGGTAAGCTGCTGATCAGTGCCACTTCTAACAGCATGTCTTTCTTTTTGTTTGACTCTATTCAACGCTGCAGGTGGTTAAATTGGGCGAACAAGGAAGAAGGGTTAAAAGAAGGACTTCTGAAAATGAGGATGATGGTTCTGAGGTACGTTGAATTGTACAAATGTTGGTTCTTATGTATTTGTTACCTTAACCAATTTGATTTTTTTTAATTCTCAGAATTGGTTTTATACCTTACTAAGTTCATTAAAAATTTATTCTACTCAGGAATAGTATTCTATTTGATGTGTAGTTCTTCTTGAATTAAATTACAAAGATGTAAATATTGGTAATATATCTCTCATATACAGTCAGAGGAAGAAAGGTTGCGCGATCAAAGAGAAAGGGAGGAATTAGAAAAACATATCAGAGAACGGGATGCGGCAAGCACTCGAAAGGTACATATGAAAATTAATAATTTATCTAGTGTTGCCAAATTTATGCTCTTAATGTTGTAGTCATCTAGAACTTTTCCTTATTTTCCATATACTTTTTGCAGTAAGTTGATAGTTTCTTATACATGCTACTATTCTTGATATGTGCTATGATTCTATCATCCATGTTTTCTGGCTAGCATTTGAAATTAAAATGATTGACAAACCTGTCAGTTGTCAAATTGTCACTATTTTTATAGTGAAGTTGCAAAAGGGAGTATAGTTGCAGACTGTTCTAACAGATATCATATGAATTTTGTTATTTTGGACTGGAAGGATAATTTTTCAGCCTTTCAGATAAATTTCATTGGTTTTGCAGCTTTTGCTCATATGCATTGACCAGATGTGACTGGTGTTGATGTTTTACTGATTACTTGTTCTGTTGTTTATTGAAGCATCTGCTGGTTTTGAAATCGCATTCTTGCTTTAGACCATGCTTGGTTTCTTTCAAACAAATCTCTTGACCTCAGTGTATTAGGATGCTAGAAATATGTGCTTGCAATCATCAATGAGAAACCTTGTCATTGTTTCATATTAATGCTGTTGATCTTATTTGTTTGTGTGTCTCATGACAGCTAACAGATCAAAAGTTAACCAAAAGAGAGGAAGGTATAACTTCTTAAATGCCTCATGTAACCATTCATTCATACTTCCAGTCGTATTGCACTTTCTGGCTATATCTGATGCTGTTGTTTCTTATTGTGTGACAGAAGAGGCAATTCGGAGATCAGATGTTTTGGAGAGGGATGGCCTTGATACTTTGAGGTTTGTCCTGAGCATCTCTTGTTCATTTTAATCTTCTTTCAATTGTAAACAGTGAAGTTCCCCTACTCATTGATTCAATCTGCAGAAAGGTGTCAAGACAAGAGTATCTGAAGAAGAGAGAGCAAAAGAAGTTGGAAGAACTTAGGTATCTTTAGATTCCATAATGCTTTTTCTTTACTGGTTTATAGATGATTCCGTGCTAGAAAACCTTCTTTTTTTGTAATTCCATCATTTATTATTTGATGTTTCGGGTAAGCTTTATGCAATTTTTCAAAGTACTCGTATTTCTCTGGTGAGTTTGTTTCTTTTTAGTGTAAATCTTTGATTGTTTATGCATTGGACGATAAGAAGTTATACTCATTTATTTCAGAGATGAGATTGAAGATGAACAATACTTGTTTGACGGTGTGAAGCTTACTGAAGCAGAGTACCGTGAATTAAGGTAATGCTTGAATTCTTTGCCTGGGATGCATGTTGGTCTTTTGTTACTTCTTATTTTCCTTGGCATGTGTTTTTACTTTAGCTATTGGTGTTTCATTTAGCGTGTCTAGGATGTTCACTTTACCTTATACTCTACATATGCACTTGAATATATATTCACAATCACTTGTAATTAGAGTTTATGGTGCATAATTTTGGACTAGTTAAATATTCCCAGAACTTGCTGTTAAGTGCCATGCTTACCATACAATTTTTGGGGCTAGTTGTTTTGGCATTATTTACTGGAAAAAATTGTGGATTTCTTATTTTGGCAGATACAAGAAGCAAATCTATGAGCTTGTGAAGAAGCGTTCAGAAGATGTTGATGACTCAAATGAGGTAACAGATGTTATTATGATGTTTTATTTCAATTTGAAAAAAGTGCGTATGTTGCAAATTTTTTCAGAAGATGATTCTGGCTAATTAAACATTTTTACATTAGTTTTCTGTTCATATTTGCAATTTGCATATCATGACCAAGTCCCAGATTGTAAGCTGTTTTATTAACTACTCCAACTAGTACAACCAATTTTTTTTTTACTGTGTATATTACTTTCACAAAACCAGAAATTTGGGTTCTTTATCTCTTTAATTGTCTAGTGTAATATATTATCACCTCTGTCCAGGCACATGTGCCCTAACAGTGTATTCTTTTTCATGTAGTTTTCACGTCTAGCTCACTATACTTCCATTGAAGCACACTGCATATTCTTACTTTGAAACATATAGTTGTGAAATTTTTTCTATTTTGAGTTTTATTTTCATAATTGTATAGTAGAAAAGGATCGACTGATCAGTATCCTCCTAAAAGTTTGATACCTGTTCAATTTGAGAATTGCAGTGACTATAAATCATGTATCTCTCTTGGTAAATAGTTCCATTCTTTCTGTTTGACTTTCCATATAAATTTGCCACAACTGGCTTGCAAGAACTGTTTTATAAGTAATTGAACAGTGGATAGGTGTTCACATTGAGTACTTCTCATTATTTTTCTTTGTTGTATAGCTATGTACGACATTTCTGTTCCTTCTCGTGAGTTTTTTATTTCTTTCATCTTAATATTTTTTTGGGTTACAGTTCTTTAATTAGAATTATAGTTATTAATCATAATGTAAAAGGAACTCTTGAAGGGGAATGATAATGATTTGAAACTGTGTTTATGCTAGTGTTCTATGTCTTAATGAAATTTGTTTCTTGTGGTTCTTCTGGCTAATTCAATTATTCATGGTAAATATCTCTTGTGTGAGCTGTAGTATCGAATGCCCGAAGCATATGATCAAGAAGGGGGTGTTAATCAGGAGAAGAGATTTGCTGTGGCTTTGCAGCGTTATAGGTCAGTTTGATAATATTGTGCTTCCAATTGTTTAGATGATCAAATGTGTACATAAACTGCATATGTCCGGCTGGAAAATTAGAGATTTAAGTATTGTAGTCCTATACTCTCAAAATCTTTACCTTTTACCCTAATCTATTTCTGAAATTAAATCATAGGGACCCGAGTGTAGGGGAGAAAATGAACCCATTTGCTGAACAGGAGGCTTGGGAAGAATTTCAGATAGGTAATTCTTGTGAATATGATTAATCCAATTACTATATCTGATGCATGTGAGGATGTTTAATTGGGTTATTAGAACTCTAATTCTGAGATTGTTATGTTGCAGGGAAAGCAACACTAAAGTTTGGTTCAAAAAATAAAAAACAGTCTGATGACTATCAGTAAGTATGGATTATGAAATTTAAACTCAGGTTCATTTTAGTATTGTATGCTATATAATTTTCTGTGAGTTTCGTTTGGTTTCTTTGTTGAAGTTGAATCAACATGCTAGTATGGAACTCTAATTGTCAGAGATTTTATGATTTATTTAGGTTTGTGTTTGAGGACCAAATTGATTTTATCAAGGCAACTGTGATGGATGGTGACAAGGTATATTCATTAGTTTCTTAGTTTATTGAGTCATGCTTGTCTAGCTTCTCGATTTTTGTATTAGTTTTTTCTGTTGTTCCTTATAGTTTCATTTTACTTTTCTGTAGTTTGACGATGAGCTGCACAGTGAACTGGTTGACCAATCTAAAGCAAAGTCAGCTCTGGAGAAGCTTCAGGTGTGTCTTTTGTCTTTGCCTTTTTTTTTTAAAAAAGCAATACCCTGTATTGATTTTTTTTTCCCTTTCTAAAAAATCTTCAAGTACATAGAAGGAATTAGAATCTTCAGTGGCATGCAAATATAGACACGTACATACAATTATGAATGTTTTACCTACTCAATGGATGAAAGGTGTGATCAAACATATATTAATCCACCATTATTATTTGGAGATTCAAGTTAATAATCATGTATGTAGTTTTTCGTGCAATTTATGTGTATTTGGACGTTGGAATTGTATACCATGGAACAAGCTCTGTGAATTCTTGGACTGTTAAAAAATTCTTAAGGTTGTACCTGCCATGTAACAAGCTCTGTGAATTCTTGGGCTGTTAAAAAAATTCTTAAGGTTGTACCTGCCATGTAACAAGCTCTGTGAATTCTTAGATTTTTTAAAAAGACTTTGGTATATCGGAGTAATTAAGAAATTTGAAATTTTCCTTCAAAAGTTCCATTTTTCTACCAGGACATCGAGTGACAAAGATGACTGGTGGTCATAAGAATTATTTCTTGCCCGGTAGTCTAATAGGAGCTATATCATGTAGTCTAATGTAGATATGTTACAAATATGGTACATGTGATTTACTGATAAATTATTTTAATTTCAGGAGGAGAGAAAAACTCTACCTATTTATCCATATCGAGATGAACTTCTCAAAGCTCTTGATGCACATCAGGTTTTAAATTTTTCCTTATCAGAATCTTGTCCTTGAGTAAAAATTCATTAATCCATACTTGCTTCTGATGACCATGTCGCTATCATGGTTAAGGTGTGCTTTGGTATATTCACTCACTAAGTTTTGTTGAACTGGAATGACATCTCTCTAGGCATACGACAGGATGGCTTAGGTTTATTATTTGCTCTTGGAAGTAACATTTCTGTACTCATCTGCTTATTCAAAAGGAAAATTTGCTTACCATTTTCCATTGGTGTTCATTCATGTCTAATGAAGGTTTTACTGCATCATTTTTGGTTGCATGGGGGTGAAGAACACCAAAAAATAGTTTCTCTTTATAAGAATAGAACAAGATTTCGTTATAGACCGTCTTTTACTGCTTTTGATCAGTTACATGCATTTGATTGCTTCCAAAAGTTATATTTAATCTTTTGATGGGCAATTCAGAATACCTTGACTAATAGGCTGACTGTCACTCTTCCTCCCTCCTCACACACTGGACCAGAAAAGAAAAGAAATAGGAAATGAGAGAAGAATCCAAATTTGTATTGCAATATTTCCATTTAAATTCCTATCAGGGTGCTAAATATTTTCTTTTTAATTTGTATTGCAGGTGCTTGTCATTGTAGGGGAAACTGGTTCAGGGAAGACCACCCAGATACCCCAATACCTTCATGAAGCTGGTTACACAGAGCGTGGGAAGGTATAAGATTATTCTTAATTAATGGTCAATACCTTGTGATAGTTATTTTCTCCTTAACTTCGAAAATGATAGAGTGAGTATAGCGATGAATCTTTACTTCTAGCAGGAGCTTGGAAAGAGGGAGAAATTTCCTTAAAATTGTGTCCATGACCTGCAAGATTAATCTGGACACATACTTATTCATTGAAACTGATTTACTAGCTAAGAAACCTGTTACTTCATCTAGTTTTTCGGTTGAGAAGATAGAATGGGTAGGATACTTGTTTTCTTGTGGATATATAAGATTTTGGTTTTAAAAAATATGTTTATGACAGTCCTTCAAAGCAATTATACTTTTTCAACCCATTCTATTAGTTCTGACTCATGATCCTATATACTGAGGTCTCACATTCAATATGAATATTCGGCAAACCAATGTGCATCCAAATTAAGACTGATTCCTAGACTCCCATAAGAGCTTAAACACAGTACTGATTTAGGGTAAATCTGTTTGACCTTTCTTATAGAGAATCCTTTCGTGAGTACAAGGCTGTGTATAGCTTTACCTGTCCTCGAAACAAATAATATATGCTTCTTGATGCAAGGATAATGAGTGTAGGTTAAGCCTGTCTCATGGAGTTTACATACCTAAGCGTGGAATATGTACTATAGTTGCCTTTATACTAAGCTTTAACTATTGGGCTTTGCCTCAACAAGGAATTTGTTATATTAGTGATCTTTCTGATAATTGTATGCCAAAAATGGAATCAATTTTTTTGAACTTATATCTAAATCTTAAAAAAAATATGTACCGTGAATGACAACAAAGCCTGTGAACCATTTATATCACAGGTTCTTGTGACGTATTACAAGAAGTAGAAAATTACAGTGATAGTGCTAAGGTCTTTTAGAACTTATGTACATTCTGAGAACTTGAAATAAGTATGCATAGTATTGTTGCAAGTATAATTTTTTCTCCAATCAGGTTAACTCATATCAACTTGGTTGCAGGTTGGTTGTACGCAACCACGACGAGTGGCAGCTATGAGTGTGGCTGCTCGGGTTTCTCAAGAAATGGGTATCAAACTTGGGCATGAGGTATGTGTATTTATTTGTTATTTTCTTCAACATTTCCGTTTGTTCTTTATCATCAAAAATTTTCCAGGATAACTTCATATGGCTTTTATGCAACTTGCAATCCAATGATACTAGCACGTGTATATGTCTCTATTTTCATACATGATTTCATTGCAGTTGGTGTTTTTAATCAACTATTGTCTGCTGCTAAGTATAAGTTCCATGTTTTCTTCAGGTTGGCTATTCTATTCGTTTTGAAGATTGTACTTCAGAAAAGACTATAATCAAATATATGACAGATGGGATGCTCTTGCGAGAATTCCTTGGTGAACCAGATCTTGCAAGCTACAGGTATGCTAAATTTTGCTGTTTATCTGTTTCGCATGTTTTACCATTTCATAACTATGTACTATGTTTCTAGTGTTGTGATGGTAGATGAGGCGCATGAAAGAACTTTGTCGACTGACATACTATTTGGATTGGTAAAGGTAAGTAAGGATTATTACTTTATTGAATCGAGATATGTATATCTAGCCATAATGGATACACGCTGATTCGGTTTGTCAACTAATTGCGGAATCTGTTGCATTATGTCATACATCAGAAAGTGTTTCCAAAAGCAAATGTTTGAGTTTGTGTTAACTGCTTCTTGACTGATCAATATGTAAACTGCATTATAGGATATTGCCCGGTTTCGTCCAGATTTGAAGTTGCTCATCTCAAGTGCTACACTTGATGCTGAGAAATTCAGTGATTACTTTGATTCTGCTCCAATTTTTAAAATTCCAGGGAGAAGATTTCCGGTCGAGATACACTATACTAAAGCCCCAGAAGCTGATTATTTGGATGCTGCAATAGTAACCGTACTTCAAATTCATGTGCAGCAGCCATCTGGAGATATTCTAGTATTCTTCACTGGTCAGGAAGAAATTGAAACAGCTGAGGAAATTCTAAAGCACAGGACAAGAGGCTTGGGGACAAAAATTGCCGAACTTATTATCTGCCCGATATATGCAAACTTACCAACTGATCTTCAGGCAAAAATATTTGAACCCACTCCAGAAGGGGCACGAAAAGTTGTCCTTGCAACAAATATTGCAGAAACATCTTTAACAATCGATGGCATTAAGTATGTAATTGATCCTGGTTTTTGCAAGATGAAATCATTTAATCCAAGATCTGGCATGGAGTCTTTGCTGGTCGCTCCTATTTCAAAAGCTTCTGCAAATCAGCGTGCTGGCAGGTCAGGTCGAACAGGTCCAGGAAAATGTTTTCGTCTCTACACTGCCTACAATTATCACCATGACTTGGATGATAACACTGTACCAGAGATACAGAGGACTAACCTGGCCAATGTTGTGCTCACTTTGAAGAGTCTTGGCATTCATGACTTACTAAATTTTGACTTCATGGACCCACCACCTTCTGAGGCACTGCTAAAGGCACTAGAATTGCTCTTTGCATTGAGTGCACTGAATAAACTTGGTGAGTTGACAAAAGTTGGTAGAAAGATGGCTGAATTTCCACTTGACCCAATGCTGTCTAAAATGATAGTTGCTTCGGATAAATACAAGTGTTCAGATGAGATCATTTCCATTGCTGCTATGCTTTCTGTGGGCAATTCAATCTTCTATCGTCCAAAAGATAAACAAGTTCATGCTGACAATGCCAGACTGAACTTCCACACAGGAAATGTTGGTGATCATATTGCTCTTCTCAAGGTTAGCTATGCCTCCATTGTCAATCAGGTTATATGCACTTATTTTTTTCATACAAGTGCGGTCTTGCAGACGAACAAGCAATTACAGATATAATTTCAATTGAACAAGCTCCATCTTGCTTATATCTTATTGTCTTCATAGATGTACTTATTGGTACTATTTCTCTATTTATGTTCTTCATTTGTTTCTGGATCAAATTTTCTATGAAAATCTTCGTAAAGCTTATTGGTTGATGGCCAAGTTGTATTTCAATATTCAAGTTGCAAATTGCAATATATTAATGTATGAAAATTATTGGTCATAGATTTTGCATTCACTTGCGTATAGGACTTGCTTTTTGTTAGTGGTTTATTAACCCTCCTTATTCTTGTTCTATTTAGGTTTATAGTTCTTGGAAGGAAACTAATTACTCAACTCAGTGGTGCTATGAAAATTATATTCAGGTATAATACTTTATTGTCAAGATCTTCCGTTTTAGTATCCTATTCTCAATCATGTATTCTGCTTGGGCCCTTTTCTCCATTCCTTAAAGTTGTTTGGCAGTGAACATTAGAGTTCCTCTCGATGTCCCCTTCTATATATATATCTGTGTTTGTTTATCAGAGCTATGAAGTCATGATGTTTATTGTAATAAGTCTTAATTTACCATGTTAGATTTATCCAAAACTGATATTTTTCCTTCTTCTGTGAAAAGGCACTAAAAGCCACTTTCATGATGTATAGCTGCCTTTTTTATCTGCTGACTAAATAGCAATGATGTCACTTCTCTAATTTGATTTTTCTTTCATCAATATTGCACACTTCCTTTCTCTGTTAGTCACAGCCTATCTGGCACGTTCAAACAAACAAAAGATAAAAGCTAGTTTATATGTTTTAGTACCTTAATACGTAGCTAATGTTAGAATTCCATCCTAGCTTTTCAAGAAGCTTTCGATAGTTTGCTGCTGGCTGCGTATGTTTCTCATTGATTGTTTTGATTTTTTAAGGTTAGGAGTATGAAACGAGCTAGAGATATACGTGACCAGCTGGAAGGTCTTTTGGAGAGAATTGAAATTGAGCTAACTTCCGGTCCCAACGATTTAGATTCCATAAAGAAGTCCATAACATCTGGTAATTCACAGGTTACTCTCTGGTGTTATGACTGGGAAGCATGAGTACTTGTTTTGGTCAGTAGTGATGTATTTCATGTTTGGTTGTTACTTCTAGGTTTCTTCCCTCACTGTGCAAGGCTTCAAAAGAATGGGTCTTACAGAACTGTGAAATATCCACAGACTGTTTTTATACACCCCAGCTCGGGCTTGGCACAGGTGAGCCATGCAATTCCATCCTTGTTTTCTCGTTAAAGAAGTAGGAAGCTAATTGTTTGAAAGATTTTGCTTTAAAGTTGCAACATGGGAGCCAGTTACGTACTTTCTATCAGATATTGTTATCTCTTGGAACTCTTTAATGCTTGTGTAAAAGCTGTTTACTGTCGCTCCTTGTGTGAAAGGAACCATAGAACAGGTGTTTATAGAGAGATCTTTTTTGCCCATTTTGGGAAACCAAAGCTTGGAGATCTATGTATTGACTTGCTTTTTTCAGGTACTCCCAAGGTGGGCTGTATACCACGAGTTGGTTCTTACTACAAAGGAGTACATGAGGCAGGCAAGTTTGCATTCCATTTTAAATCTACTTCTTCATACACTTCTTCCGTTCACGTGACATTGGTTTGGACCAACTAAGTATGGGGGATGACTGCAGGTAACCGAACTAAAACCAGAGTGGTTGGTGGAAATAGCCCCTCATTTTTACCAGATGAAGGATGTTGAAGATTGTAAGCCCTCTCTTTCTAACTGTGTGTATGTATGTGATATGCATATTTTAAGGATCTTACATCTAAACGAACATCAAAATGCTATCAGTTTGATGTGCTGGATGTGCTATATTCAGATGACCATCAATTTTTTTAATTGGAGGATTACGTAGAAACTCACTTTAAGCAATTATATGTTTAGTATTTATTTGCGCAATATGACACTAACATTTGTATATCCTTTGATTTTGTGAATATGGCAGCGGGATCAAAGAAAATGCCACGTGGTAAAGGACTACCTAATACCAGCTAGTTGCAAGCTGGGTGGCCTGGCGATGGAGAATTGTACAGTATTATGAGGTTGCTGAATCGAGTGAAATTAAGAACTGCAAATATGATCCCAATTTAAAAGGTAGAGATTATATATATGGGTTACCTGTCAGACCCGCTGCATCACCCTCTGGATCAATCCGTACAGCTAATTCAGAAAGTACTTCTGTTGTTGGTCTTCCAGGCCACTGAAGAATTCGTCAATCCAAAGCTAGAATTGGCTCTATAAAAATTTTGTGGATCGAATGTTCAATCTTTCACTCTTTTCTATGTTGTACAAAATGCGTGGGAAAGGGTCGTATATTCACTAACAGCTCCACCGTAGGATTTAGTTGCAGTTAAGAGCATTTTCACCAACTGCTGCTGATGAAAGGATTTAGTTGCATTTTCACTAATTGCCGCACAGGGAAGGATTTGTGTAAAATTTTTCTGTACATGGAATT
Source organism: Erythroxylum pelleterianum (assembly GCA_027563865.1). Classification (NCBI taxonomy): domain Eukaryota; kingdom Viridiplantae; phylum Streptophyta; class Magnoliopsida; order Malpighiales; family Erythroxylaceae; genus Erythroxylum; species Erythroxylum pelleterianum. The sequence goes on along the minus strand of JAOQMR010000003.1, from coordinate 20,281,806 downwards.
GGTATAATGCTTGAAGTTACGAAGTTGCTCGCAGCTTTTGTCAGCTTTAGCTTAGAAACTGTAAGTAAAGCACAATTATGAGAGTTAAGATCTTTTGTCGAAAATCTTGTCTTATTCTGTTTAATAAAAAAAGATGTTTTTTTCTAAAAATTGGACAACATTTATCTCAAATAGAGAGGCACTTGTGGGTCTCTTTTTCAAGCCGAAAGATAAAGCCAACCGTTTTTAAGCCACATTTATTAATTTTCAGTTGTTATTCTAAAACCAATTTTATTCTCATTAAGCACCAAATTAAAAATAATCAGCAATTTAATGATATTATTTAATATCATTAATAAATAAATAATTTATTTAATAATAAGAATAAGAGTAAGTAGATAATTAATAACTATTAAAACTTTAAACAATTAAATTACTAAGAAAAATAAAGAACCATAATTATTTTTAATAATAATAAAATGGTTAATAATAATAAGGAATATACACTTATCATATTTGAAAACAATTAAAATAATAAGAATAATTAAAGAAACATAACGTTTTTATTATTTATTATTAGATAATTTATAATAATAATTCTTCAAATAATTTATAAATGAAAACTGATTATAAGGAATTAGCAAAAATATTCTTATTAATTTTTCCTTATTATTATCAAGAACTAAATTAATAATAATCAGAGATTTAATCTTATTATTTAATATCATTAATAAATAAATATTTTATTAATAATAAGAATGATAGTAAGTCGAGAATTAATAATTAAAGCCCATTTGGAACAATTTAATTAATAAATTTAATTAAATAACCATAATAATTTTTAATAATAATATAATGGTGAATAATAATAACGAATATAAAATTAGCACTTATCATATTTTAAAACAATTAAAATAATAAGAATGATTAAAGAAACATAACGTTTTTTATTTATTATAATATAATTTATAATAATAATTTTTAAAAATTAAAACTGATTATAAGGAATTAGTAAAAATAAGCATATAGCTTTTTCCTTATTATTATTAAGAACAAAATTAATAATAATTAGGGATTTAATCTTATTATTTAATATCATTAATAAATAAATAATTTATTAATAATGAGAATAATAGTAAGTAGAGAATTAATCATTAAAGTCCATTTTAAACAGTTAAATTAATAAGAATAATTATTATACCACTATAATTTTTAATTATTATTATTTATCTATGGAATAATAATAATAATGAGAATAATACTAATAATAATAATAAGAATAATACTAATAATAATAAAAAAACAAAAGGAAATGGTCACTAATCGGTCTCGTTAAACCCCCAAAAAGAAAGATGTGATAAACATTCATATAGGACTAAGTAACCCTGGTAGAAAGATAATAGGACTGTCCTGTAGAACTGAAACTGAAACAACTAGTGCCAGTCTCTCGAGCAAACAGCTAGTACCAGTCACCCGAGCAAATTGTCCATCTCGCGAGGGCGAGCCCATGTTTTGACAGTTTCGCGAAGGCGACACCTCGCCCTAGCGAGCTCCACTCATACTTTTTTTTAAATAATTATTCTTATTATAATAGTATAATAATTATTCTTATTAATTTAACCGTTTAAAATGGGCTTTAATGATTAATTATCTACTTACTATTATTCTCATTATTAATAAATTATTTATTTATTAATGATATTAAATAATAAGATTAAATCCCGGATTATTATTAATTTTATTATTCATAATAATAAGGAAAAAATTATATGCTTATTTTTGCTAATTTCTTATAATCAGTTTTAATTTTTAAAAAATTATTATCATAAATTATATTATAATAAATAAAAAAACGTTATGTTTCTTTAATCATTCTTATTATTTTAATTGTTTTAAAATATGATAAGTGCTAATTTTATATTCGTTATTATTATTCACCATTATATTATTGTTAAAAATTATTATGGCTATTTAAATTTAATTGTTTCAAATGGGCTTTAATTATTAATTCTCTACTTACTATTATTCTTTTTATTAATGATATTAAATAATAAGATTAAATCCCTGATTATTATTAATTTTGTTCTTGATAACAATAAGGAAAAATTAATAAGAATATTTTTGCTAATTCCTTATAATCAGTTTTTATTTATAAATTATTTGAAAAATTATTATTATAAATTATCTAATAATAAATAATAAAAAAGTTATGTTTTTTAAATTATTCTTATTATTTTGATTGTTTTCAAATATGATAAGTGTATATCCCTTATTATTATTAACCATTTTATTATTGTTAAAAATAATTATGGTTCTTTAATTATTCTTATTAATTTAATTATTTAAAGTTTTGATAGTTATTAATTGTCCACTTACTCTTATTCTTATTATTAAATAAATTATTATTTATTAATGATATTAAATAATATCATTAAATTGATGATTATTTTTAATTTGGTGCTTAATAAGAATAATGTTGGCTTTGGAATAACAACTGAAAATTAATAAAAGTGGCTTAAAAACGATTGGCTTTGTATTTTGACTTAAAAACGGGACCCACAGGCGCCTCTGTATTTGAGATAAATGCTGTCCAATTTTTAGAAGAAAACGACATCGTTTTTTGATTAGACAGAATAAGACACAACAAGCTTCGACAGAGGATCTGAACTCCTTTTTTCCCCCTTTAATTTAGAGATTCTTCGTTTTATAGTATAAGAAAGGTTCTGGGTGTACATGATTTAAAAGTGTCTCCCTATAATTAGGATCTACCTAGGACACCTCGTGTATAACAAAAAAAATGTTCAATTTGTTTTGGGATAATCAATTTTAAATTGTTTAATTTTTTGAGATTTTTAATTCAGTATTTAAGATTTTAATATAATTCAAAACGTTAATTTGGTTATATTATCAAACATAATTTGTAACCTAATTTCTATAAAAATTTTAAAATTAATCACTAAATTAATTTTTTTAATGACAATAAATTTAAAAAATTAAAATTTTTAAAATTTTAAATTTGTTATCTTGTTTGTTTTCTTCTTATCTTTTTCGTTTAAATTCAAAAACAGGTGAGACGTGGATCAAATCAAAAAATGCACTAGTATCAGCTAATAGACAGTGAGTTAAGTAGAATTGTAGAAACACTAAAATTGATTTTCTTAAAATCTTTCCACTCAAATAAATAGATTCAAACATGTCATACTTGTGGGAAGTAATTAATGACGGAGCTAGAAATTTAAAATAAGAGGCTCAAATATTTATTTTTTTAAAATTTTAAGGGTACAGTGTACCACTAACCTCTAAATAACTTCGTCTTAGTGTGTGTATATATATATATATATTAAAAATAAATCATTTAATGTACCGCCCACTGCCTTCAAGTTTCGCTGTATTCGACATCAATTCCATACAAGAACTGTGGCTACGGTGGATAATCTTGAAGGGTGGGGGCTCAGTGCATCATCGGGTCCTATCTATCTCTGTCTCTGCAAGTAATAGTGAGAGTTATACAAAAAATGTTGATCAATCACGATTTTAAAGAAATTTCATCAGACTTGTTAAGTTCACGACATTTAAATCTAAATTTTGTAATGTAAGATCACAATTTATTTGATGAGAATAAAGAACGAGCCGATTACTAAGATTATTCTTTTATAATTAAAAAATTACGAATTTAAATATGAAAACAATTTGTTTTTAAAATATAAAAGAAAGTTTCATACAATTAATAATTTCAGACTCCTACAAAGTAGAAACTAGGAATGTCAATATTAGACCAACCCGACTTATCTTATACTTTTTTCAAAAAGTAAAAAAATAATGTTATTTTTGAAATAATAATCGGGCAACAGACCGGGCTGATCTAGCCAATACCCGACCTATGACTCAATCGGGCTAACCAGTTTTAACCGTTGACCTGCTTGTGACTCAGTTAATTCGGGCTAAAATCAAACGGGGCCAAAATTACCATCCTTATCGGAGAATCTTTTTGGACAATGGCAGCCCTAACGTAGATGTCTTATGTGAATTATCAAATTGCTCCATTCGTCGTGTTCTTCGGGAAGGCAATCGGTGCGCCGATACTCTTGCCAAATTGGACTCCTCATGTGATAATCATTGGGTAGTTTGGCCCACTTCGCCTTTGGGGCTTCGAGAGATTCTCTAGTACTCGGTTGCTCTCTTGCGGACAAACATACCCTTTAGTCCCTCCTCCTCCTTACCAAAAAACAAAAGTACCAAGTAAATTTTTTCTCTTGCTTTTTTCTCAAATCGGCCGATGCGTCTTCGGCTTCAGGTTCCCAAAATGGTCCACCTAGTTTGGTATTAGGACCTGTATAGAAGTTTCGAGTTAGGTTTGGTAAACCCATCCTCCTGTTCATTGCAGAGGCGATTCATGCGTACCTTTTGTTGAGAGAGCGAGCTTGGTAAGTGGCAACAATTTCCCTAGGA
>JAOQMR010000003.1:20212326-20222476 GCA_027563865.1 Erythroxylum pelleterianum | reverse complement strand
ATAAGATCTATAACCTTTGCCAAGGAAACCAATGCTTTCTCCTCAAGCTCTTCTATAGGAACTGTCTTCCTTGCTGCCTCCTGTCGCACTAGGTCCTCGTACTACAAACAAAAAGTAGGCTAATAAGTCAATAAATAGTCACCCCATTTACTATCGATTGTCATATATCCGCATAGGAAAGAAAGTTTAGAGAGGACATAAATTATTTTTACTTCTCGGGCCACACGAAATAAATAATCACACATAGAAAAGATCTTAATTTCTCTCCAGAAACCGACCAAACAAACATTAAGAACAAGAAAACAATTCGAATGTGAAAAAGCAGCCATCACAACCATCACGTGGCATTCAATACTAACATTCTTTCCAATAAGAAACCAATAATTTGGTATTACCATCAAAACTCCAGTAACATACGGTCGAATGCGGGCCTCGAAGTGTTCACTTTGTCCTTGAACAGCAAACTCCTGCAATATCAGCGCCTCTTCCTCGGCCTAAAACACCAAACCCAACACATTACATATCATTACTATAAAAAAAAAGACAATAAATTAATGTTGAAATTATGAAAACCGATAAACGACCTGCAGCATTCGAGCAAATTCCTCATCGGACTTCAAAAAATCCTCGCTACATTCCCCCTCGTCATTGATGGAAAGCAACTTGATTCGGTCAGTGAAATCAGAGCCATCCAATACGGGTTTATCATCATCTTCTCGAAGAATCTACACAAGCCCATAAGATCGTCAATAAAGCAGAACCGAAGGAAAAAAAGACAGACAGAGAAAGGAAAAGGAGACCTTTTGTTGGTGGGGAGGAAGTGAGGTGAGTGAAAAAAGCTGAAACTTGAAAACTTCGAAGCCATCGTCGGAGTCGTAATCGACGTCAAAAGTGGAGTTGCGGTGACTGACGTGTACTTTTCGACCAGCCATAGTTTCTCTCTCTTGGACTTGTTTGTCGGTCGTCTGCTTTTACCTTAGACTTCAAAGCCCTACCTTTTAACCACTAACCAACCCTTTATTCTAAGTAGCAGGGTAACTCTACGCAAATGTGCAGTAAAAATGCCCAATACATTTAATTAAAATTTAAATGGGAAAAAAATTTTAATTAGATAAAATTTTAAAGATAGGTTAATCTATAAGCCTTTTTATTTGTCTTTGATACAATTTTATCATTTGGATGGTAACGTGTTTTTCGAACAGTTTGCAAGATGTCGATATAGCAATGAGCATGTGTGAAGTGAATGACAATAAACAATATACAAATGTATAAGAAGTGGGGGTTGAGTTGTGTATTCATTTCGTTAATCCCTTATTGAAAATTGTCGCACTCAAAGTAAGATAGTTGAGGGTTGAGAGAATCTAGATGTAGCAGATTTACAGTTTGCAACATGTCGATATAGCGATGAGCATGTGTGAAGTGAATGACAATAAACAATATACAAATGTAGAAGAAGGGGGGTTGAGTTGTATATTCATTTCGTTAATCCCCTATGGAGATTTGTCAGACTCAAAGTAAGAGAGTTGAGGGTCGAGAGAATGTAGATGCAGCAGATTTATTCTGGTTCACCACAAACGGTGGCTATGTCCAGTTTTTAGAGATTTTTCTGAGATTTCACTATGTATTGTTTGATACAGATCCTCTTTACGTCTCTTACAATAAGTATTCTTTTATTCTTAGCCTCTTTTGAGTCCGACTCATTTATGTATTCATTTCGTTAATCCCTTATCGAAAATTGTTGCACTCAAAGTAAGAGAGTTGAGGGTTGAGAGAATATAGATGCAGCAGCTTTACAGTTTGCAACATGTCGATATAGTGATGAGCATGTGTAAAGTGAATGACAATAAACGATATACAAATGTACAAGAAGAGAGGGTTGAGTTGTGTATTCATTTCGTTAATCCCCTATCGAAAATTGTCACATTGAAAGTAAAATAGTTGAGGGTTGAGAGAATGTAGATGCAGCAGATTTATTCTGGTTCACCACAAATGGTAGGCTATGTCCAGTCTTTAGAGATTTTTCTGAGATTTCACTACCTGACAATACGTTATAAGCCACTCATTCTGTAAGTAACTTAATGTGACAAGAAAATTGGTTTGCGCCTTCCGTCTGCTTTCGGTTTTGCGTTTCCGTCTGTCCTTCTGTCTGCTTTTCGCCTTGCGTCTCACTTTTCGTCGTCTGATTTTCGTTTTTGCTTCCGTCTGTCTTTATATCGTCTGACAATTGCTTTGTATATCCGTCTGATTTGATGTGTTCTTTTTGTTTACTTTCTTCTTTCATTATTATCTGTTCTTCATTAAAATCATTTACGTAAAGTCAATTTGAGTTAACAGCCTTCCCTTTTTTGATGATAACAAATATTAGTAAGAAAGTATTACAGAATTTTGTACACTGAAAAAACAAAATATACAATGGAAACATAGTTGCTTTTACGAACTCTGCTTCTTTTTCCTTTCTCTTCTCTTTTCTTTCTCCCCCTATCAAAGAATTCCTTCTTCTTTTTTCTTTATGTTCTCCTCCTATTTGTTATTGATTAAAAATGGCATCGTTTCCTTAATTTCTTTCAGTTCTTGCCGCATTTGAACAATTTCCTTTGTTAAGTCACTCGGTGGAGGAGGTGGACTGTCATCTTTCTGCTATTCTTCTTCATAGCCAATAGTAGTGGTGTATGCATCAGAAGATAGAACCAGTGCTTCACTTATAACAAGGGTAGGAGGTTGAACAGGTAGGTTCGGTTCAGGGAGATTTAGATCATCAGGGGTAGGCAGTCGCGGGATTTGTCTTCCAAGTAAGTGTAGTATACTTCCAATTGAAGATATAAGACATAGTGGCCTGATGCGCATAATCAGGTGCACTACTTCCTGGTTCATCTGAAATGTGGTGGGAAATAAAGGTTCCCTTCGACTGCGCTGCATAGCATACTTCATCTATGCGCTGTACTTCCTGTTCAATCTGATCCTGTGTAAGATCATCTGATAACCCCTCTGGGTACAATTTCTTCTTCCCTTTATCATCATTGCGTACAATGTAAGGTCTTGGTTGGAAGTCAGGCACAACCTTGATCATAGTTTTCTTTGTTATTGGTAGAATAGTATATTTTTGTCTTGACATCTGTGTAGGATAACGTTTCATTGCTTCATCTTTCACAAACGCATACATACTCTTCTCATTATCATTCAACAGATGCATTATACTACTATTTACCAAAATTGGTTGTAATTCTTCCTTCACTGACCTTTTTGGAAGGCTGACCTTTTTGGGGAATCTTTGATTATTATCGAACTGCTGCTGTTTAGAGGTTGAACTTCTTCAATAACGTTGATTCGTAAATTCTCTTTTCTCAAACGTTGAGAGGTATTGACTTATATTGGGCTGCGCTCTAGTGTCTTCCGTGTAAAGTAATAATTATATTGATGAAAATATGAAGAATCTACAAAATCAAATTCATTTTTCGTTAGCTGCTTGACATAAACTTCTTTGTCTATAAACCCATTCAGAAATGCACTTTTGACACCAAGTTGCTTCACAAAACTAGGAAGAGTAAGTCGGAATAAAGCAAGATTAGTAGCACAAGGCTATAATCAACAAGAAGGAATAGACTATAACGAGACGTATGCTCCGGTAGCAAGACTTGAAGTTATTAGGATACTGCATGCATATGCGGTCTGTCATAATATAAAGCTTTTTCAAATGGATGTGAAAACCGCATTTCTGAATGGTTTTATAGACGAAGAAGTTTATGTAAGCAACCTCCTGGTTTCAAGTACGTTAAGTATCCGGATCATGTCTACAGACTTCATAAAGCTTTGTACGACTTGAAACAAGCTCCTACAGCTTGGTATGATCGTCTGAGTACTTTTCTCATTGAGAATGGGTTTATTAGAGGTCAGGTAGATAAGACACTCTTTAGAAAGAATATTAAGAATGATTTTATCTTAGTTCAAATTTATGTTGATGACATTACTCAGTATAACAAGAGGAGATCCCGATCTTTGGTGACAACACTAGTGCCATCAATCTGTCAAAGAATCCAATTCAACATTTGAGAGTGAAGCATATTGAAGTTAGACATCATTTCTTACGAGACTACGTTCAGAGTAGGATCGTAAGTCTTCAGTTTGTTGAGACAAAGTTTCAATGGATGGACATCTTCACTAATCCACTGAGTCAAGGAAATCAGACAGAATCTTAACATGGTTATGTTAAGTGACCAATCGTCTGACACGTCACAGCCAAGTTAAAAGGTCGTAGAAGTTAACGGCGTCAGTAACAGTGAGTTACAACTGGTAACTTCCCTCACAAGGAAGTTTTGGAGGGAGAAATCTCACAGTCTTGAGAATTTCACCTATTCTAGAACACTCCTGATAACCTCTAACATCCACCTTTGAAGTATTCTCAACACAAACCTCTTCATTTCTAAGCCCTTTCAAATCTTTGTAACCGACCTTACCTTTTTAGAAGAACAAATCTGTGCATTCAGTTTCTTACCCACCGAAGAAGCAAATGGAGTTATGGAAGACATGTTGATTTTGAGTCCCTGAAGAGAGACGACATGGACATTGAGCTAGAGATAATTGCGGCAGGGTGGAGGAAGTTCTTTCAAATTCGAGAATGTGTATATCCAAATGAAGTGTATGATTTCTGGAAGAACGAGAAGCTGGTAGGCAATGCTATTGTTTCTATAGTAGATAGACTGTCTATCATTGTGATGAAGGAATCAATTGAGAAGGTTACTGAATGTCCATCTGCTGGAGAAAAGCTTACAAGCAAAGCGAGATGGATGACAAAGTTCAGTGTAAAGGAAGACGAAGTCAATCAACGGTTGTATGGATACAACGACCCAACGGAAAGAAAGACCTCAAGTCTGGTGCCGAAGGCTAGGGTCTTACATGCAATTTTGTTTAATTGTATTCTACCTAGAGCAGGATTAAGGCACTTGGTGACGATGTTGGACGAACAGTGCCTGTTCTATCTGTTGAATCGCCAACCTGTTGATCTACCATTTCTGATTTTTCAGTATATGGTTAAGGCGATGAAAGATTCAAACAGTTACCCTTTTGGAATGTTGCTGACAAGGATATTCAGAGAATTTGGAGTCCTTCTGGACAGAGAAAACAGAGTAATAAAGCCTGTCAAGAGCGCTATCAACTCTACAACAATTGGGAAAATGGGTTTAAAGAATCTGGAAAGAGAAGAAGCAGATTCTCAGATTAAAGCAAGAATTGAGGGGGAGCATACCAAGAAGAAGTCTCCTACAAAAAGTTCTAAATCTCAACCTAGTGAGAAAATACCCATAACTGAAGCAAAGAAATCACTAGATGAATTCGAGAAAGATAAGATGATTTTGTGAAGAGAAAGTAGCTGGGTACAGACTATAGAAGAAGGTGCATTGAAGCGAAAAAGGAGTGAAATTTCGAAGCAAGCGAGGAGATCACCCAGAGTTGGAGCCCTTCGACAACAACAGGAGAAGAAATTCAGAGAGCCAAGTCAAGTAGAAGACGCAGAGTTAAGAGCACCTCAGGCTACAAAATCGCTGGTGTCAATTTTAAGGGAAGATACAGCCAAACAGGCTATGGAGTTTGAGAAGCAAAAATCGCAACCTCAAAAGACTCCAAGACTGATTGAAGAAGAGAAAAAGGAGAAAATCAGTTAGAAGAAGAGTACTCATACTGCTGTTCAAAAGAAGAAATCAACATAATGCAGTTTAGCACAGGTTAATAGCTCTTAACTTTTAAGAAAAGAAGATATGAGAATCACAGTGACTGAAGTAGTTCAACCTGTAAAGAGGAGCAAGTCCATAATCATTAAGGAAACCCCAAAAAGGTTAGTGAAGGTACATTTACAACCTATTCTAGTGAATAGTAGTACAATGCATTTGTTGAACGATGATGAGAAGAGTATGTATGAGTTTATAAGAGATCAAGGGAACAAACCATACCCTACTCACATGACGAAATAGGCGTACACTATTTTCCTAATCACAGAGGAAACTGTGATAAAGGTTGTGCCTGATCTTCAACCAAAGGCTATTCGCAATAATGATAAGGGGAAGAAGAAACTATACCCAGAAGGGGTAACAGATGATCTATCAGCAGATCAAATTGTGGATGAAGTGAGACGTATAGATGCAGCATGCTATGCAACAAAGAAGATGACGGGAACGTTCATTTCCCATCACATCTCACAAGAACCAGGGAGTAGTGGCAGTCAACCTACAACCAACAAACGTTGTCCAGTAGGTGGAAAACTGATAAAAGGGAAGTATAAAACTATAACCATTGGAGATAGGATTTACATAACTGAGTCCCTTGTACGGATGATTTTGCGCATTAGGCCATTATGCTCAATTAGAGAAGTTTTACACCTGCTTGGAAGAAAAGTTATGAGGCTACCTATGCCTAATGATTTAGATCTTCCTGAACCCAACCTGTCTATATAACCTCCTAGCCTAGAGATAATTGAAGCTTGTGTTCCATCTTCAGATGCGTATAATACAACAATTTCTTTTGAAGATGAACTACAGAAAGATGATGACTTACGAGAGGACATAGTTAAACTTCAAAAAGACTTCAGGTCCCTCACTCGAGAAGTAAGGCAGATAAAGGACATGATGACAGAAATATTGAAGCGTCTTCCGTCCTAATCATTTCTGATCAATAACAAAAGGGGGAGAAGTGAGAAAGATACAAGGAAAAGAAATTCAAAAGATAAGGGGAGGAAAAGTGAAGAAAAATGGAATGAAGAACACAAGAAGATATAGTTCTGAAGTTCTTAGTTTTGTAAACTTGTTGAAAGTTATAATATGTATATGATTTTCACTTTACTAATATGATTATTTGTTATCATTAAAAAGGGGGAGATTGTTAAGCCAAAATGATTTTACGTTAATAATTTTGATGAGGAACAAATAATAAAGATACAGAAACCAGAGGGAAACAAATTAGAAAAGCAGACGGAAGCTAAAAGGAAAGCAGACGAAAGAAAATTAGAAAAGCATACATAAGCTAAAAAGAAAAGCAGACGGAAGCTAAAAAGAAAAGCAGACGAAAGCAAATTAGAAAAGCATACGGAAGCTAAAAAAAAGCAAACGGAACCAAATTAGAAAAGCAGACGAAAGCAACTAATCTGATTATTTGTTATTATCAAAAAGGGGAAGATTGTTAATTCATAATGACGTTACATAAATGATTTTGATGAAGAACAAATAATAATGAAAAGAAGAAAGTAAGACGGAAGGAGCAAAGCCAAAAAAATCAGACCAAAGGAAAATAGACAGCGTAAAAGGCAGACAAAGCCAAAAAAACAGATGAAAGGAAAATAGACAGTGTAAAAGGCAGACTATAGCGCGGAAATAGAAAAAGCAGACAGAAGCGGTACTACAACTTCTTAACTTTTGTCCTCTGACTTCAATCAAACATTTTCTTCGTTGAAGCTCAACTTCTTTCAACTGGATGAAGTAACATACTTAATTAATTGATATGATAATTTTGGTTAATATAAGATAGGCTTTTCTAAATTCAACGTCTAGGAAGCTAATTGGTTGAATGTAGAAAAGTACCTACGAAGACGATAAAAGTAAAACGATAGAAGTAAGACGAAGTTTTAAGACGATTCTTTGCCACTGTAATATGCCAAGAACAGGATCAAGGCATCTGGTGACAACCTTAGACGAACAGTGCCTATTCCATCTATTTAATCAACAACTTGTTGATTTACCATTCCTTATTTTCCACTACATGGTCAGCACGAAGAAGGAATTGAATATTAAACCATAGCTTAATATAACATAGGTTTCCATTTAATAGTTATTATAATCTGCCGAACTCATTAATCATTTAATTTAAATGTAAAAATAGTGAAGCAGGAGTTTAATCGAAATGATAATAAGCTTAATATAACATAGGTTTGCATTTAATAGTTATTATAATATGACGAAGTTTAGTTGATATTGGACATATATATACGATATATGACAATAATAATAATGATTAATAATAAAGATACAGAAAGCAGAGGGAAGCAAATTAGAAAAGCAGACGGAAGCTAAAAAGAAAAGCAAAGGAAAGCAAATTAGAAAAATAGACGGAAGTTAAAAAGAAAAGCAGACAGAAGCTAAAAAGAAAAGCAGACGGAAGCAAATTAGAAAAGCAAACAGAAGCTAAAAAGAAAAGCAAACGGAACCAAATTAGAAAAGCGGACAGAAGCAAATTAGAAAAGTAGATGGAAGCAAATTAGAAAAGCAAACGGAAGAAGCAAAGAATCAATCTGAGTTAGGTCTGAGTTAGTTTCAAGAAGCAGTTATAGACAAAGGACGATAGTGCGGAAATAGAAAAAGCAGACGGAAGCGGTACTAAAACTTCTAAACTTTTGTCCTCTGACTTCAATCAAACATTTTCTTCGTCGAAGCTCAACTTCTTTCAACTGGATGAAGTAACATACTTAATTAATTGATATGATAATTTCGGTTAATATAAGATATGTTAGACCCCGAACTTTTAGTGGAATTTAGAATTATTAAATGATTGAAATGGAAGTTGAAAATTAAGAAATAAAGAGAAAAAGTGTGAGAATATGAAGAATTAAGAAAAGTTTGACTTTTTGGTCATAGAAAGTTGACTTTTTGATTTAGGCAGAATATGAGAAAATGATCTTCATGAGACTTGTAGCTACTGTCGAGAGCTTTTTGTCGCCATAAAGTTTGATATTTTTTGATATCGGGAGAAAAAGTTATGATCAGTCAAAGTTAAGTATTATTTTGTTTTGATATGTAAAAATGTCTCTAAGTGTACATTTAGGTGTACTCGGCTTTGAGGCCACTCGTCGTATTGATTTGGTTTGAATTGGAGTAAGTGGTTTACAGGAAAGTTGTAGCTTATCTTTCAATCTTTCCGACGCTATAAAGTATGTAATTCTTAGATGTGAGAATTGAAAGATATGAAATTTTAAAGTTTGGAGTTGGTATAGGATGAAAATAACAGGGCATAATCTTTGACTGAAAAATTGACCTAGTTAGAGGTTGAATTTACTTTTAAGTTCTTCATGAAAGTTTTAGATTATGTTTTTATCTTTCCATTGATGTAAAGTATGCAATTTTTGGATCATGGAAATTGGAGTGATGATTTTTACAAATTGTTGTACTGTTTAGTATGATCATTAGTGGACAGAAACTTTGAAGTGGTTTTTGATTCTCTTAGAGGTCAAGTTGCTTTTTTCTGTCCTTCATAAAAGTTGTAGAGTTTCCTTTTAAGCTTTCTATTGATACCAAATTTGTCAAATTTGGAGTTCGTGATCAAGAGTTATGATTTTTGGAAAATTCGGTTTTATCAATAGATTTGAAGTTTTATTATTTTGCTTCCAATCCGACCATTTCGCAATCTTTTGTTTATAAATTCTCCGTCCGACCTCCGATTGACTTAGTTTTCAAAGCGTTGGATTCCTAAGACAATTACCTACATTTTCATGGGAAATTATGATTTTTAGGAGATTAAATGGAAAGAGTTTGTTTGAACCAAAGTGAGAGGATTGGTTAAAGGTTATGAGTTAGATAAATTTTTTGAACATGGTTCAGTATTTTGAGAAATTCGAGACCTGTACAGCTCCGATTGAAGATAAATTTTTTGAACATGGTTCAGTATTTTGAGAAATTCGGGACCTGTACAGCTCCGATTGAGTTGATTTTTGAGGCAAAATAAAATTGAGACATGGGGCTACAAATCATGTGAAGGGATCAAAGCTCAATTTAGCCCCTAAGATGTTCAATTTATGGAGTGAAGTTTGACGTAAGGTACAGTCATGGTTAAGTGTAGGTCTGAAAGTGTTTTAGCCTTAACTCTTTTGTTTCTGAACCAAATTGAGTGTTTTTGGTGTCATTTTAAAGATGAGACAAAGAAGAACATTTCTCTAGAAGGAAGTGTTACCAAATGATATCATTTACCTGCTCAAAATTAGGAAGCAAGATGACAGTTTTTAAAGGTTAAATGAAGGGGCAAACTTGGAACTTCACTTAAAGGGTTATGTTGGGACCCGATCCGGGACCCGAATCCCAACCGGAAAATGAAAACGAAAAATAGAAGAAAACTAATCGGAGCGAAACGAATATCGAATCAAATGGCATTCCGACATCCGAGCACGAGTATCGGATAAAAGTTA